>CM060923.1:593741206-594123706 GCA_030737875.1 Allium sativum
GGAGCTTCAGGTATGGTTGGAGGGTCATGTACTGGTGGAGGTTCAGCTGCTGCCAGAGGACCGGGAGGGGTGGAGGATTAGATGGTGATGGAGGATTAGGTGGTGATGGAGGACTGGGAGGGGGTGGAGGATTAGGTGGTGATGGCGGGTTAGGTAGTGACGATGACGATATTCCTTATTATGACGGTGATGATAGTGGGGATGACATGGAGGAGGATGGTGAGGAGTCTGAGCACGATGATGACGATGATGCTACCGATTTAGGATGAATTTCATGAGGATGTTGGTGATAATATTTTGTTTTATGTTATCATGACGTATGTATGTGTATGGCTTGATGTAGTGGACTTTATGTTATCCTTTCATGTTTGCTTGTTTTCATATGTCACGTTGATGCATGTTGTACTATATCTTATTATCTACATTTTATCTTTATTACTGTCGACAACAATATTTTCTGATGTTCTGCGTACTGGACCTTGGAAACGTCTATATTTTATGATGTTCTATGTAAGGTTAAACGATGTTTGAAACGTTTAATTAGAAAATGATGTTTCAAACGTTTAATTTATAATATAATTAGAAAACGAACTACAACAGCGCGCTAGTACGTTTTATAACGTTTTGAACTTTAATTGGTTGTACAGGATCCAATTTAAGTCAGGTTTCTTCAAAACAAAAATAAATGTTCAAATCTAATTGATAATGTTTTTCTATTGGAAGAGAAAAATATTGTTTTCATGTTGCATATTATATCTTATGTACAAATCAAATTTTCAAATATTCGTTGTGGAATTCCTTTATAAATTGTAACGTTTATTTAGATAAAATAAAGGATTTTTGTTTAATTTAAAGTCGTTTTGGCTTAGAATTCAACTAATAAAACAGCGCACGACACGATGTACACTCCATTCTCAATGCATAGGTGGGGACGACCTTGTTTTTCGCTTGTAATATCGTTGGGGACGACCCTGTTTTTCGCCATATATAGCGGCTTCTATGAAGCAGGATAAACCCTCATTCGCAATTTCTTTTCTTCCAATCATCTCCTTCTTGTTGTTCTTTTACTTGAAAAGAAAATAGTATAGTTTCCTTATTGTTGTATGTGGAAACAGGAAAAAGAAAGCGTAGGCTCCACCATGACCCTACTTGTTTGATGTCATGGCTACATCACGTGGACGACCCTAGTTACCAAGACCAGTAAAGGAATACTCTGTCCAATAAAGGAACACTCATACCAATAAAGTAGAACCATGCCCAATAAAGGAGCACTCTGTCCAATAAAGGAACACTCGTACTAATAAATGAGCACACTCCACCCAATAAAGTTACCCACTTACCAAGACCTCGTACCTTATATACAACAGCAACATTGCAAGCTATATCTCAAATCAAAACGTATTTACAAACAAAAATGGATTCCAATTTTACGAAATGCATCATGGCTTTTAGTAGCGATTTGGAGGAAGAGGAAATCTTTCAAGAGGAAGTGGAAAAAATACGGGACTTATACCATGAAGCCTACGGTTCATCATCCACAATTCGAGGGGGGTCAGTTCTTGGAAGGAAGTTTATGCACCGAAATCATGCTAAATACCATAACTCTCTGATGCAAGATTACTTCAATGACAACTACATGTACGGGCCTGATATGTTTCGTAGAAGATTCAGGATGCGGGAAATCTATTTCTTCGGATATTGGCAAGTATTCAAGGTAACACCGATCACTTTAAGTACAAATAAAATGCATCGAACACACGGCGGTTGTCCAGTTTTCAGAAACTGATGGCCGCTATGAGAATGTTAGCTTATGGCACTCCCGTTGATGCTTTGGACGATGCATACCGAATAGTAGAGAGCACGACACTTCACACACTTGAAAAATACTGTCAAGCTGTGGTGAACATCTACGAAGAAGAATACTTAAGGTCTCCGAACGAAGCTAATGTAGTGCGAATCAGAGAGATGCACGAAAGCAAGGGATGGCCGAGAATGTTAGGAAGTCTGGACTGTATGCACTGGGAATGGAAGAACTGCCCTAAGGGATTACAAGCTGAGTACAACGGCAAGGAAAGGCGACCAACTATCATTTTGGAAGTTGCGGCATCGTACGATCTGTGGATATGGCACGCTTTCTTCAGAATCCCCGATTCGAATAATGACTTAAATGTTATAGAAAGATCCCATCAGTTCAATGATCTTCTCAAGGTCGGGTACCTCTTTTAACATTTACCTTGGGCTTAAATACTTACAACCATGGCTATTACCTAGGGGATGGCCTTTACCCGGAATGGATCATCATTGTTAAAACATGTCCAAATCCATTGACTCCTAAAGCGGTCAAATTCGCGGCAATGCAGGAGGGGCAAAGGAAAGGTGTAGAATGAGCATTCAGTGTTTTACAATCTAGATTTGCAGTGATAAGGCAGTGGTCTAGGACAAAGATGTCTACAGTCATGTTTTCCTGCATTGTACTGCACAACATAATTATAGAAGATGAAAGAGATATGGATGTAGGGCAACGTCACTACGAATATGAAGGTTCTTCGTAACCACCCTAAGTATTCTGATAAAAAAAACACCACTAACAAAAGAGGACTTTAGCATTCATTTGAACCATCAGGTTATGTTCAGAGATGCACAACTCCATAACCAGCTGCAGAAAGATCTTAGGATCACTTATGGAACCACTATGGCGATACCTAGTTATGAAGCTTGATGGTCTAAACTCATGTTTTATTTTATGAATGTCTGAACTTATCGATCATTTATGCCGGAATGATGTTGTAGTTTTTTATTTTACCAATCGCATTCTATTATATTTATACGGGTTATTAACCAGCTATTATTATGTTTTGAAGCTAGATTAGTTTATTTTGGTATTTCTTAACATGACCATTTTCTACGAAAATAATAACGATTTGATTTTGTCATATTAAAATATAAGCTAGGATAAGTAAACAAAAAATTAAAATGTAAATGTACCACGCGTCGACTTTATCGGCACGTCACGTAACGAGCTGATTTTATCGGTGCGCGCCGAAAAAATCGGCCCTCTACATGACGAGCCGATAAAGTCGGCGCGCGAGACCAATTCAGAATTCTGAATTGGTCCCGTAATATTTGCTTGAATATTACGTTCCCCAACATATGTTGGGGAACAAAACAACCAAAAATTACTGTTTCAGCACATGAATCAAGTGCTATTGGAGTTGCTCTTAGGGGCCATTATCTATTCTGTACCATATACGGGATTTTCGGAAGTATTCCTTCATTTGTTGAGCAGACAACCGCAATTAAATTTACATAAATCCGCTATATCCAATTTTCTCTGTATCCATGTACCTAACCAATCAGCACCCCCTGATTTTCACATTTTTGCAATAAAACCCTTTTTATTTTTCTGCGTTAATCGCAAAAAGTGGAAACCAAAGGGTGCTGGTTGGTTGGATACAAGGGTATAGAGGAAATTGGATACAAAGGATTTGTTCTCATGAATATAGAAACAAGTTCTTTAATTAAGAGCATTTTCTTACACATTGTGGTAGTTAAATGTAGTATTTAATGTTGTTGTTTGATAGTATGAGTTATTTGAAATTTACAACGACTTGGAATTTGTCAATGTACGTTGTGTGTTAATGTGACGTACAAAACTGGTCTATTGCTTCGATTATTTACCCCATGTTGCTTCAGTTCTACAACCGAAGCATATGCAACAGACGCAACAAACCAAAATTTGTTGCTTCAGATAAACAACCGAAGCAAATAGACTTAATTGCTTCAGTTGTTTACACCCTATTGCTTCGGTTCAACAACCGAAGCAAATGTAGAAGACGCAACAAAAAAATAATTATTGCTTCGGATAAACAACCGAAGCAAATAGAATTAATTGCTTCAGTTGTTTACACCCTGTTGCTTCGGTTCAACAACCGAAGCAAATGCAGAAGAGCAACAAAAAAATAATTAATTTCAAACATGCAGCAATATATATATATATATCAAAGGAAATAATTATTTCTTGCATTTATATATTCAAACAATAAAACATTTCAAATTGGACATTACTAAAATGCAATAATTTCACTGATATTGTTAATAATAATCCATACATTTAAGAGCAACATCATATTATAAAACATTATAATTCATAGTTAATGTTAATAATCCGGTCTTAATACAAGAAAGAGTTGTGCAAGTTACGAATTTTAACTCACTAAATCACGGCTTCAAAAAGATGACAGTGCAGTATCTACTAAATGCAACTTCTAATTAAAGGCAATCTTTCAAAAACAAACCCAGCATCTTATTAAATATAGTGCCTAAAGTCCATTATGCTTCAGAATATCCCTAGAAAGATGGACAATTATAAATTATGAGCTCAAGACACAAAAAGGAAACAAATACGATAAAAACAATGAGATAATGGAACAGATTATCTACATGCAACTATATATCTATAACAATATTTCTTTAGATACTCGTAGAAATTTAGCACATTCTCAGTTAGTCGTTTATTAACTGTGTGCATATATATATATATATATATATATATATATATATATATATATATATATATATATATATATAGACACACACATACCGATAAACAAATTTCCATAAAATCCCATCTGTGACATCCAACCTGCACGGTTGTTGTAACACCCCACTCCCGCTATGATCACTCACTAAGGGAATGCCATAGCATCGGTGGAGTATTTTAGTGAATATAGAACAGAAAAATTACAACAAGACAGATATAAATAGTACTTGAAATTTTAAAACATCATCTCATAACAGCGGAAGTAAAACATGTCTGGTTACATCATAAAACCACAATAAAGGTCAAGTACAATATCCATCAAAATAAAGAAGTACATAATCCCACTCTCATACAATAGCCAAACAAAAGAAAAGATAACTGGATAACTGGAGCTTTACATCTATCCAAGCTCCTAAAGACTGGAACAGCAATCCGATCAAGCTCCACTACTGCTAGGATCCACCGTAGGACCTGAGGGTTGGGAAAAAGATAAAAACAACAGGGTCAGACATAAGTCTGAGCGAGTCCTATAACTTTAACAATACAATCGTTAAAGTAACCAGAGAAGACATAAACTGATATACGGTAACATATAGGGATGAATGGCTACCCTAAGCAGTCAACTAAACGAAGATAAAGGATAAAGACGCATCTACCCTCCCTAAGGTAAATTACTAAACTGCACCACACCAGTCGTTCCTAACTTAAAGGTTGATCCCACCCAAGGACTTATAAAATTTACTAATTAGTACCTGCGTACCCCTAGGTGACCAAGTAGGCGCCACGGGGCCCTACAATCCACTAGGTGTACACACTACTTCCCATTCGATCGGCTCCCTAACGTAGATACCCGTGCTGGCCCCACCGTGGGATGTATCATTCCCCAATGTGGCAACCTGATGAAACTAAAGGTGCACGGCTTATATCTACTCGATGCAACAACGGCTTACCTACCAGCCCGGGCCCACTCACGCATATGAAGCCCGTTGGACTTGCGTTGCCACCGCTAACCCGTTTGCCTCTTACAGTCAAGCCCAGTATGCGTGTCCCGTCCTCGACATGGGTCGAGCCCACAAAGATACGTATGGGTTACTGGTTGAAATGGGCCTCCACAAGCTACCCACCTAAGCTTGTCCCTTTTTCTAGTATATCCCACTTAACCCTTTAATCATGTTTTAATTACATGTTCCATTTTGGTTAAGTATTCTAATCGTATTTTCTATTGCCACCCAAGGCAACTACTAGATTTTCTCATGCCACCCGAGGCACCCACTTAACCCCTCATGTCCCTCTACATGCTAATGTGGTTAAGTGTTTCTTAATTAATTAATTAAGAACGTAACCTTTGTAAAGACCTCTCACATTAGACTGTCTTTTATGACCGCTGGTTAAGCCGGTTGGGTCCGGGCAGCCTTATGTCATAACAGAGTCTAACCTCGTGTCTTTACATTAATTACGTATTTAGTTTGTGCCTAAGACCTCTCACATTGGGCTAACATTTGTAGCAACTGGGTAAGCCGGTTGGGTCCGGGCAGTTTTACGCTACAACTGAGTCCAACCTCGTGTCTTAGTCAATTAATTACACCTAATTAATCACCCTCATAATTTTATATTAATTATCCCTAATTAATCAAGTTTTCTTAACATGGGTAGACCTAACTTAATAGGTAAATTCCCATGGGGTAGACCTAACTCAATAGGTAAATTCCCAACACATAGTATGGGTACACCTAACCAAATAGGCAAATTCCCATACTATGTTTATTTATTTTGTGTTATGCATAATTATATTAATTTCACACAATCTTATTAACTTATGCATTTAATTACCCCATCGTTCCCACGTAATTTCGTTCATGATATAACACATATAAAAGGTGTCAACTTGCATATGAATGAACATGTTTCAAAGGTGCCATCTTGCATATTAACAAACACATAACTTGCATATGAACTTGCATAACATGTCACATAACTTGCATATAATATGTCACATAACTTACATATTCATTTTGCATAACAAACTTGCATATTAGCTTATAGACTTGCATAATGTGTCATCATGAACTTGCATATTAATAAACATGTAACTTGCATATTTACATACATGTAACTCGCATATTAACAAACATGTAACTTGCATATAAAGAAACATGTAACTTGCATATTTACATACATGTAACTTGCATATTAACAAACATGTAACTTGCATATTAACAAACATGTAACTTGCATATTTACATACATGTAACTTGCATATTAACAAACATGTAACTTGCATATTAACAAACATGTAACTTGCATAGCATATTACCATGAACTTGCATAACATGCATATGATTACATAGCCCACAACTTGCATATTTAGCATCATGCAAACATAACATACATCATATTAAACTTGCATAAGCTTACATACTCAACATGCATAAACATAAGATTAATGCTAACATCATATCATATGATTCAAAGCTCATTAACCCACATACAAAACCATAAATCTCATCACATCTCATCTAATTAGTTTACCAAAAGATCATCAAAGTGATAGAAACTCACAACTAGCAACTTTGAACACCAAATGAAGAAGATTAAGATGCTAAGAAGGGATTAGAAGTTGATTAGAGAGTGATTAGTATGCAACCCTCTTCATAAAATTAGTGGAGGCCATGAGAGCTAGCATTTTGCCATAGTTTAGTCACTAGGTTTAATTATGAATGAATTAGGGTAGGTTAGGGTCTTATTTATAGATTAGGCAAGTGTTTTAGGCCATAGGATTAACCCTAGATTCAATCCAAGCCATCAAAGCATGTCTTGGGGAAGAAGTCAAGTGTAGGAACCATCTAGGGCCTTTAGATTAAAGATGGACCATGAGAACCATTCAAATGCAAAATCTGCACTTGAGCGAATCGGCCCACGGGTTGACAGCCAAACACCCTGGATTAACCCCTAGTCGACCCAGCGGGCTCGGGTCGACTTCAAAAATCGGCCGGTTCGGTTATTCCCCTCTCCCAATTCGCTGTTTTGAGCATTTTTGCATATTTATTTATTAAATTTTCAATTATATATATATATATATATATATATCAATATATATATATATATATATATATATATATCTACACAACCCATTTCACTTAATTAAGTATACTTTAATTTGGGAATTTTCGTGAAACTTCGCGAGGCCATATCTTGGTCATACGGACTCCGATTTTCGAAAACTCGGACTCTATTTCGCGTATTTTTCCGAGACGAACGCAATGGCATAGCCCGTTTCCCTTGATTCCCATTTTAGAATTAAATTCTGCCTCGATTTATGTTATTACAGGTTATTGAAAATACGGGTTGTTACATTCTCCCCTCCTTAAAGGATTTCGTCCCCGAAATCTTCAAGTTAGGAAGAACGTATCCTACCATCCAATCATCCATCTACTCAAAGCATCATCCACGAGCAATCATTGTCCTTACAAGATTCTAAATGCTGGATGGATATATGCAAAAGTGTGTGTATATGTACTTACCTAATGCGAAAATCAGGCGGTTACTGATACAGTAAACCTCCTTAATGCAAACCATGATAGTGCCATGCATCCAATATGTATGCGAAACCCTATTGACACATACAAATTTCTACATGCGTGCACAACCATACACAAAAATGCATCATCCATATGATAACACAGCCATGATACATCCATCAATCTAACTACCACATCCATTTATGCAATATGCAACATGAAGTGACTGAGCCGATCTAGTGCCTAATGTGTGTGTATATGCATCCACGAGCAACCACTAGCAAACAATTGCATCCATATGCATCCATCAACCATAACATGTTTCAAACACATGTTTCAACCATAGGTTTTACCCTATCTAAAGGTCATAGGTATTAGCGAGAGGATATACTAAAGATAAGATAAGTACTAGACAAGCAATAAAGGAGAAGTTAAAAGACATACTCTCAAAAAGAAATGGATACAAAGAACACATCTTTGCTTCCGTCTCCCAAGTAGCATTGCTTTCGTCATCTCCCCATTGCACTTTAACTAGCTGAACTTCTCTGTTCCTCAACTTCCTAGTTTCTGACCCAAGGATGCGAGTAGGAGCTCGTCGAATCGTCGCATCACGCTCTACCTCTACATCTCTAAGCAAGCTCGGCTCTACCACCTCCGCGGTCTCATGTAAGCACTTCCTCAAATGTGATACATGGAATACATCATGAACACCACTAAGTCTGTCGGGCAACTCCACCCTATATGCCATCCGTCCAATCCTTTCCTTAATAGGAAACGGCCCAACAAATCTCGGTGCTAACTTCCCTACGGACCCAAAGCGAACAACATTTCTCAATGGAGATACTTTGACAAAAACCATGTCCCCAACCTCAAACTCAAGATCCGTTCTTCTCCGATCCGCATAAGATTTCTGTCTATCTTGCGCTGCCTTCATCCTTCTACGAATTAAATCAATCTTCTCTGAAGTCTCTCTAACCATATCTGGCCCAAGCAAGATCTTATCTGTAGATTCCCACCAACATGTAGGAGATCGACAAGGCCTTCCATAAAGAGCTTCGAAAGGTGCCATGCCAATACTGGACTGAAAGCTGTTATTATATGCGAACTCTACCAAAGGAAGATGTTCTTCCCATGTACCTCCAAAATCTAAGATACAAAGCCTCAAGAGATCTTCTAAGATACGGTTCACCCTCTCGGTCTGACCGTCTGTCTGAGGATGATATGCGGTGCTCAAACACAACTGAGTCCCTACCGCCTCTTGCAAACTTCTCCAAAACTCACTAGTGAAGATAGGATCTCGATCACTCACAATGCTGGATGGTACGCCATGCAATCTAACAATCTCTCTAACATAGACTGAAGCAAGCCATGGAGCGGTCCTCTTACTCTTTACGGGTATAAAATGGGCACTCTTGGTAAGTCTGTCTACCACAACCCAGATTCCCGTATTGCCCTTCCTCGATCTCGGTAACCCGTCGATGAAATCCATCGAGACACTATCCCACTTCCACTGTGGAACTTCCAATGGGTGTAGCAACCCACCGGGTTTCCTTTGCTCCACTTTAACTTGTTGGCACACTAAGCATCTAGCCACATACTCGGCCACATCTTTCTTCATACCGGCCCAGAAGAAAACTCTCTTCATGTCTTGGTACATTTTGTCTCCACCGGGATGAATAGTCATTCTTGAACGATGTGCATCATCCAAAATAGCCTTCTTCAAACCCTCATCTTGCGGTACACAAAGTCTACCGTCTCTATGCAACCATCCCTTATCATCTATGGTGTATCTACCCAAATGGCTGGACGACTCCCCTCTTATAAGCTTCTCTACCAACACAACCAACTGTGGGTCGTCTCGCTGAGCCTCGCCAATCCGTCTCAAAAGAGTAGGTCTAACCTCCAAGGATGCCAACAAACCAGGTACAAAATCAACAGAAGGTCTGAAGTCAAACAAAGAAAGAAACTCCAAGCTTCGTCGTTCCACGAACAATGGACTCAAAGATAGCCTTTTTCTACTTAAGGCGTCTGCCACCACGTTACCCTTACCAGGGGTATACGCTATCTCGAAATCATAGGATGCTAAGAACTCCATCCACCTTTGCTGTCTTAAGTTTAAATCCTTCTGAGAGAATAAGTACTTCAATGATTTATGGTCGGTGAACAACTCGAATCTCTCACCAAGAAGATAATGGCGCCAAGACTTAAGTGCGAAAACAATCGCGGCCAACTCTAGATCATGGGTAGGGTAATTCTTCTCATGCACTCTCAATTGTCTCCCTCCATAGGCTATTACCCTTCCCTCCTACATCAAGACTGCGCCTAATCCTGTTCCACAAGCATCGGTATAAACAACAAACGGCTTACTCCCATCTGGAAGCACTAAAACTGGAGCGGTGGTCAAAGCTCTCTTTAACCGTCGGAAAGCATCATCACAATCTACATCCCATGAGAAAACCAGATTCTTCTTCGTCAAGCGGGTTAATGGGGCTGATATCTTCGCGAAGTCTTTGATGAACTTCCTATAATATCCTGCCAACCCCAAGAAACTTCTTACCTCGGTAGCATTTCTAGGAACTTTCCAATCCTGGATAGATACTATCTTTGCGGGATCCACAGCTATCCCTTCCTTAGAGACCACATGCCCTAAGAATCGCACTTCTCTTCTCCAAAAATGGCATTTAGAGAATTTAGCTTTAAGACTATGCGCTCGAAGAGTCTCCAACACTTCCTTGAGATGTAAGGCATGCTCTTCTTCATTCTTGGAAAAGACCAAGATGTCATCCACAAAAACTACTACAAACTTATTCAGATACTCTCTGAACACTCTACTCATGAGATCAACAAAGTATGCGGGGGCGTTTGTCAACCCAAATGGCATCACTAGCCACTCATAAAAACCATCCGGAGTCCGGAAAGCAGTCTTCTCTATACTGTCCTCCGCCACTCTTAACTGATGAAACCCTGTAGCTAAGTCCATCTGCGAAAATACTGACGCGCCAACCAACTGATCAAAGAGATCATCTATCCTCGGTAATGGGTGTCTATTCTTCTTCGTGAGCTTATTAAGTTCCCTATAATCCACACAAAGTCTGAGGGACCCATCCGCCTTCGTGGCAAACACTACTGGAGCTCCCCACTCCGATATACTTCGCCTTATGAACCCCTTCTCAAGCAACTCCCCTACTTGCTTATGAAGTTCTCTTCTCTCACGAGGAGCCATGTGGCGTACTGGCAAAGACACTGGTTTGGCATTATCCACCAAATAAATTCGGAAATCTATCTCCCGCTTCGGAGGCAAACCCTTTACTTCTTCAAACACATCCGGATATTCCCGGACTACTCTGACAGAACACAAACTTTCGACCGAAGCATCGAGCGATTCAAGATAACTTAGCAAAACAGATTCCATGGGATTGCAAGAGATCTCGAGAGTGTTACCCAAGCGGGTCATGAGCCTGACAACTCTCCTTTCGCAATCAAGAACGGCACCATTACTGGATAACCAGTCCATGCCCAAGATCAACCCATAGCCCGTGAAGCCCAATACAAAAGCATCACATCTAAACTCAACGCTAAGTATAGAAATCTTCAAACCCAAACATATCATAGACAGATATATGGAGCCCCCAATTGGGTTTGAGACAACCAAGGGATCATCAACTAGACTGGTGTCTAAGTGCAGTGACTCAACTAACGATGATGAGATAAAAGAATGCGATGCGCCAGAGTCAAACAAAGTACGAACTGGATGATCAAACAGAAAAACCAGACTTTCAACGGAAATAGTTCTACCTCTCTGCTGAATCGGTGGAACTGAGAGAACCTGAACTTGCCCCCCTGACTGAGGTGGTGCTATAAGAGCTTGCACCTGGCCTCCTGAGGTAGACCCCGTCTTCTGCCCCTTCTTTGGGCAGTTTTTCACAAGATGCCCTGCTTCACCACAATGAAAGCAACCGGTCTTCTTCTTTTTGCGACAATCCTTACTGAGGTGTCCTGGTGTTCCACAATTGAAGCACTTCTTCTTCGTCTTCTTTTTGTCACCATTGCCTTTTCCGCCCTTGCCTTGTTGTTGCTGTTGCGGTTTCTTCTGATCCCCCTTTTTCTCTGGTGCCTTAGAATTCTTATCATCCTCATGCATAAGTGCCATGTAGACAAGCTTCTCAAAAGTGGCCCCCATAGGAATGTGAGTCATAGCTATTCCTTGCAATGGTTCGTTCAAGCCTCTAACGAACCTCAAAGCCTTCTTCTCCGGTGTATTCACCAACTCTATGCCAAACCTTGCTAATTGATTGAATTTGTTGACATATTCTTTCACCGTGAGATTCCCTTGCTTCAAATTCAAGAACTTCTCCATAAACAGATTCTCTTCCGCCCTTGAGAGAAACTTAGCCCCAAACCTTTGCTTAAAATCTGCCCAAGAGTCAACAGGGCGTTCTCCATTAGTGACCTCCCACCAGAATGAGGCCTCTCCCTTCATTAACCAAGCCGCCAACTTGACTTTCTTTCCCTCTTCCACTTCAAAGATATCTAGCAACTCTTCCACTTCCTTAAGCCAATCTCTAGCCTCTACGAAAGTCTCTGAACCAAGAAAAGGTTTTCCTCCTATAGCCTTGAACTCCTTGCAAACCTTAGCAAAATTATCCACTCTAGGCTGAGGAGGAGGAGCGGTTGTCTCTGGTGTAGTAGCATTGGCCGGACCCGCAGCCGCGGCCCTAGCCTCTTGCAACCTCCTATACCATAGTGGTATAACTAAACCCTCCGGGATGTTAAGATCTTCAGCCATGCTGAAACGAAAGAGGAAAGATTCAAAAAGGAGATTCCGAAAGATAAAGATATGGCTATTGGGGATTATGCTTTTCTTTTTCAAAAACTTTTTCTCTTAGAAGACATGCTTTTAAAAATACTTTCTTCGAAAATACTCTTAGAAAGTAGTTTTTCTCAAAAATTTTATCTGTTCTGGTAACCTTAAGCTCTGATACCACGTGTAACACCCCACTCCCGCTATGATCACTCACTATGGGAATGCCATAGCATCGGTGGAGTATTTTAGTGAATATAGAACAGAAAAATTACAACAAGACAGATATAAATAGTACTTGAAATTTTAAAACATCATCTCATAACAGCGGAAGTAAAACATGTCTGGTTACATCATAAAACCACAATAAAGGTCAAGTACAATATCCATCAAAATAAAGAAGTACATAATCCCACTCTCATACAATAGCCAAACAAAAGAAAAGATAACTGGATAACTGGAGCTTTACATCTATCCAAGCTCCTAAAGACTGGAACAGCAATCCGATCAAGCTCCACTACTGCTAGGATCCACCGTAGGACCTGAGGGTTGGGAAAAAGATAAAAACAACAGGGTCAGACATAAGTCTGAGCGAGTCCTATAACTTTAACAATACAATCGTTAAAGTAACCAGAGAAGACATAAACTGATATACGGTAACATATAGGGATGAATGGCTACCCTAAGCAGTCAACTAAACGAAGATAAAGGATAAAGACGCATCTACCCTCCCTAAGGTAAATTACTAAACTGCACCACACCAGTCGTTCCTAACTTAAAGGTTGATCCCACCCAAGGACTTATAAAATTTACTAATTAGTACCTGCGTACCCCTAGGTGACCAAGTAGGCGCCACGGGGCCCTACAATCCACTAGGTGTACACACTACTTCCCATTCGATCGGCTCCCTAACGTAGATACCCGTGCTGGCCCCACCGTGGGATGTATCATTCCCCAATGTGGCAACCTGATGAAACTAAAGGTGCACGGCTTATATCTACTCGATGCAACAACGGCTTACCTACCAGCCCGGGCCCACTCACGCATATGAAGCCCGTTGGACTTGCGTTGCCACCGCTAACCCGTTTGCCTCTTACAGTCAAGCCCAGTATGCGTGTCCCGTCCTCGACATGGGTCGAGCCCACAAAGATACGTATGGGTTACTGGTTGAAATGGGCCTCCACAAGCTACCCACCTAAGCTTGTCCCTTTTTCTAGTATATCCCACTTAACCCTTTAATCATGTTTTAATTACATGTTCCATTTTGGTTAAGTATTCTAATCGTATTTTCTATTGCCACCCAAGGCAACCACTAGATTTTCTCATGCCACCCGAGGCACCCACTTAACCCCTCATGTCCCTCTACATGCTAATGTGGTTAAGTGTTTCTTAATTAATTAATTAAGAACGTAACCTTTGTAAAGACCTCTCACATTAGACTGTCTTTTATGACCGCTGGTTAAGCCGGTTGGGTCCGGGCAGCCTTATGTCATAACAGAGTCTAACCTCGTGTCTTTACATTAATTACGTATTTAGTTTGTGCCTAAGACCTCTCACATTGGGCTAACATTTGTAGCAACTGGTTAAGCCGGTTGGGTCCGGGCAGTTTTACGCTACAACTGAGTCCAACCTCGTGTCTTAGTCAATTAATTACACCTAATTAATCACCCTCATAATTTTATATTAATTATCCCTAATTAATCAAGTTTTCTTAACATGGGTAGACCTAACTTAATAGGTAAATTCCCATGGGGTAGACCTAACTCAATAGGTAAATTCCCAACACATAGTATGGGTACACCTAACCAAATAGGCAAATTCCCATACTATGTTTATTTATTTTGTGTTATGCATAATTATATTAATTTCACACAATCTTATTAACTTATGCATTTAATTACCCCATCGTTCCCACGTAATTTCGTTCATGATATAACACATATAAAAGGTGTCAACTTGCATATGAATGAACATGTTTCAAAGGTGCCATCTTGCATATTAACAAACACATAACTTGCATATGAACTTGCATAACATGTCACATAACTTGCATATAATATGTCACATAACTTACATATTCATTTTGCATAACAAACTTGCATATTAGCTTATAGACTTGCATAATGTGTCATCATGAACTTGCATATTAATAAACATGTAACTTGCATATTTACATACATGTAACTCGCATATTAACAAACATGTAACTTGCATATAAAGAAACATGTAACTTGCATATTTACATACATGTAACTTGCATATTAACAAACATGTAACTTGCATATTAACAAACATGTAACTTGCATATTTACATACATGTAACTTGCATATTAACAAACATGTAACTCGCATATTAACAAACATGTAACTTGCATAGCATATTACCATGAACTTGCATAACATGCATATGATTACATAGCCCACAACTTGCATATTTAGCATCATGCAAACATAACATACATCATATTAAACTTGCATAAGCTTACATACTCAACATGCATAAACATAAGATTAATGCTAACATCATATCATATGATTCAAAGCTCATTAACCCACATACAAAACCATAAATCTCATCACATCTCATCTAATTAGTTTACCAAAAGATCATCAAAGTGATAGAAACTCACAACTAGCAACTTTGAACACCAAATGAAGAAGATTAAGATGCTAAGAAGGGATTAGAAGTTGATTAGAGAGTGATTAGTATGCAACCCTCTTCATAAAATTAGTGGAGGCCATGAGAGCTAGCATTTTGCCATAGTTTAGTCACTAGGTTTAATTATGAATGAATTAGGGTAGGTTAGGGTCTTATTTATAGATTAGGCAAGTGTTTTAGGCCATAGGATTAACCCTAGATTCAATCCAAGCCATCAAAGCATGTCTTGGGGAAGAAGTCAAGTGTAGGAACCATCTAGGGCCTTTAGATTAAAGATGGACCATGAGAACCATTCAAATGCAAAATCTGCACTTGAGCGAATCGGCCCACGGGTTGACAGCCAAACACCCTGGATTAACCCCTAGTCGACCCAGCGGGCTCGGGTCGACTTCAAAAATCGGCCGGTTCGGTTATTCCCCTCTCCCAATTCGCTGTTTTGAGCATTTTTGCATATTTATTTATTAAATTTTCAATTATATATATATATATATATATATCAATATATATATATATATATATATATATATATCTACACAACCCATTTCACTTAATTAAGTATACTTTAATTTGGGAATTTTCGTGAAACTTCGCGAGGCCATATCTTGGTCATACGGACTCCGATTTTCGAAAACTCGGACTCTATTTCGCGTATTTTTCCGAGACGAACGCAATGGCATAGCCCGTTTCCCTTGATTCCCATTTTAGAATTAAATTCTGCCTCGATTTATGTTATTACAGGTTATTGAAAATACGGGTTGTTACAGTTGTAGAAAATTTTTATAATTTGAATTGCAGCCATCATCCAAGCTCATAAACATACATTTTAAAACCATAAACGTTTAAGAAAACTTTTTTAGTGCTTCACAAAACACTATATTTTTAGTGCGTAGAAAGTATCTCATACTCAACAATATAGGTATATTCATGAGACATTTAAGAAAACTTTTTTATTTTCAATTCATATTAAATAAGTCTAGACCCTTAACATTCAGAAACATGGTTTGTTAAACCCTTAAATAAATTACTTAATATAAATATCATTTATAAAATTTCATTTATAAAATTTCATTCACAATTTTATATTTTTAAAAAAGGTTCCTTATTGATGATTCAAAATACAGGTTACAAAGTTTTAGTTGTTCAGAGAACAAAACAAGTGAAAGGTATAAACTCACTACTTACAAATAAAAATTCACTTGTACTGTCATTATGCCTACTAAAGCTAAGTGTACCCAGTAGCCAACCACTGTACAAGTTGCTCTCTACATTCAATGCAAAACATGAAACCTAACAAAACAAACGAGACAAGTCAAACTGTAAAGCATGTGTACTACTGATCCTCTTCACTCCCAAAACCACACCAAACCATACTTTTTCCCTCGAGAAGATTGAAAGAAAAACAAAGCTTAGGAACGATTGCGAACATGCAATCGACATCAATCAATCCAACAGGAAAGTCGATTTATCTAGCAAATTAATGTCAATAAGCAATGTAATCGAATGGAGAAGACGTAAGATATACTTCAGTTGACTCAACGAAACAGTCAAGTGTTCATTCCAATCCTTACCGCTGTGTGCTTTGTTTAGCTGGAAAACAATGCTACTTGTTATTCTATACTATAATTTTTGATCTTTGTAAATATATTATTTCGCAAAAAAATAAATAGCATGAATTGATCAAGAAATTAAACCACATTCCATTCCACTTACCAACAGCTGGTCGTGGTCATGGTTGTACTACCATATTTTTAGCTTTTTCCTTTGTACAAGTTATGGTTATTTTAAATTGTAGTGTTTCAAAAAATAAATTTCACCAAAAGGAACAATTCCTGTATCCCAAATAATAACATACGCAACATTCAAAATAGGAATGAACAAATAGTTACTTGGTTATTTTTCTTCTTTTTCTCTTGAGCATGTTGCAACACAGCTACATGAATATAAAATTCATGTTTTCAAGCAAACTCTAGCTAGTAAAATGACCCATCTAATTCATGTTTACTTGATAAAATTCATCCTTTTATCATTACTATTTTTTTTTGAAATTATTTATCTTCTTTCTTTCAAAACTAAATAAAAAAATGGAAATATACTCAAAGTCTTGTTTCAGTATAAGCCTACTTAGAAACAAGAAGTTAACCCACTACCTTATAATAATAAGTGAACGCGTAGGCAAGAAGTACAATTAAACGAGCTAACAAAATGATTGATAACACTAAGGTGTGCAACAAAATGAAAACTGGCGAACCATACCTCTGTAGAATTGAAATCCAAGTTGAAATTATCTCCTGGCTTGGAGAAGAGAGGATATTGACAATTATCGGCAAGTGGAGTGGAGAAGTCGAGATTTCGATAAGAAATCGAAGGGTACAGGATGATTATCGGAAGATTGAGACGGTGATTTCTTTTTTCAATTGAAGCGAGGAATGAAAGAAAAATGAGGCGGCTATTGGATGGTGTAGCGAAAAGTGATTATGTTTAGGGTTTAGTATAGAGAAGAACGGTAGTATGTTGGCTGGTAAAATAGATCTAATGGTTAAAAATATTCAGCGATTTTATGATTAATTAATTTGATTTATAATTGTTTAAGGCTTAAAATTTAAGTACAACCTGGAAATTAAAATGGATACTTTATTCCATAGCTGATGGATATATCTACAGACATGAATAGTGCCATATCCTTATCAATTATCAAATATTCTTAAGTTTAATTCAATTTTTTAAATAACCAAATATAGCTATTAATTATCAAATAATAAGCAATAAATATTAATTCCTAATTATTAAATAATACTCTCAACTATTACGTATTAATTATTTAATAGTAATTTATAATTATTATTTATTAAAGAGTAATTATCAAAATTTAATTTAATAAATTATTAATTATCTGTTATTGGTAATTATTTCTTAATTGTATTCGAATATTAATTACTAAACACAAATTATTATGCGTATGTTAGTGATATTGATATTGTTTATTACTTATCAACTACCTAACATTAATTAAAAATTATTTATTGTTCATTAAATGTAGTTTATAAATGTTAGCTTTAATTTACTAATTATTCAGAATAAACTATAATTAATTATTAAGTATAAAAAGTATTTATTGATTATTTGTAATAATTAATAGTTATAAATCATTAATTGATAATTACTAATAATTATGAAATATAAATAATGATATACGTAATCGTTTTTTATGATTAATGATATTTGCATTTATTTTGATTAAATTTATTTATAGTTGTTTTGGTGCATTTGCTTAGCCTTTAAGGAATAGATGCAAGTAACACTATTTGTTTTTGTGCATCTGCTTCTGTTCCTAAGGAATTGATGCAAATAACACTACTTGCTTCTGTTGCAAAGACGACAGAAGCAAATAACATAATTTGTTTCTGTGCATTTGCTTCAGTTGTTAACGTAACAAAAGCAACTAACGCTATTTGCTTCTGTTCTGAGCACAACAGAAGAAAATAACATTACTTGCTTCAATGCATTTGCTTCAGTTGTTAAATAAACTGAAGCAAATGATACTATTTGCTTCAGATGTTAGCACAACAGAAGCAAATGAGGCGAGGCAACAGACCTATTTTGTAGTAGTACTGACATCTACAAGTGACTTTTCCTTCCACTATGTTTCGCAAGTTGATCCCATGTCTCGTTAAAACATTCCAGCACTTGTACATTTACAAAGCATCAATAACTTTCTGTTAAATCAAACTTCAATTCGCTTTCTTTTCCTCTAAAGTTTGTCTTATGATCAACGTACATTTTACAGATCATGGTTAAACTGATTGGGAAGTTCAACAAAACTTGCATAAATACAATTTTTTCTACGCTTAACTAATCCAGTCGGTTTTGGTTTAGAGTTTTGCCTACGGTTTCATCGATTAAAATAGGTTTTGTGTTATGAAGCTAGTTCTTTTACTGTGATTAGGAACAAGTGTTGAAAAGGAGGAAACATTGTACATTTGTACTAATAACGAAAAAAGAATTTCTTTTAAAGGAAAAACTTACCAAATTTTTTATTCAAAGTATGCCAAGTTTTGAAATTGGGGAAAAAGATAGAACATAGGCAAAAGTAGAATTCAGAGGCCCACTCTCATTTTCACTTTTACCCTACAACTTGTCCTTCTCTCCAATTTTAAAACTTGTCATGCTTTTGACTAAAACTTTTGCTAAATTTGTCTTTCTTCCTATTTTCCACTTTCTTTGGGTTGTAGTTTATGATACCTACAAAAGGTTACATATCAGGAGAGGAGGCTAATTTTAGGAGAGAAGAAAACACCACATTGCATGGAGACTTCAGCATGCACAGACTGCAAAACAAATGTTTTGAAAATATGTCGATGGTACTTCGACATGGAATATGATGGCTTCGGTCTGGTACAAGCAGGACTTGGTGTCCAATCCAAAAAAAGAGCTTATATCATAGAACCAAGGACAATAATACAGAGCATATGCATAATGGGCTTGTCTACTTTTACGTTAAAGAAGACATAAGTCTGGATAGTGTATCGAAAAACAGAGCATATTTATCTTTGATTTGTACAATAAATAATTTACTACACTTGTATAACAAATTATAATATAAACTTCTGCGGCAAACGCTTTTCAATTGTAGTCTCTTTTGAAAACCATCGTTAAAATATGAACTTGTATCAAACCTAAATATATACTTCTTTAATTTTGATGCAAAAGTAGTACACCCAATTTTTGTAAAAGAGGACACATACTATAATGCGAAGTAGAAGGCAAATTTTAATTTTAAACACTACTAAAATACTTATTTTAGCTTTAGGCGTCACTCAAAATTATTTACAAGTATAGGTTTGATTTTGCACAATTTATATTTGTATAAGTAAATTTTTTCTGGAAAAACTTATGCTAACGCAAATATATACCGCACACAATTGTGTTTTCGAAAAGAACAAAAAAGTTTGTGCTTCAGCATTTCATATTTGTGTAAGTATAACTTTAAAAAATGGAACTTTTGACACAGATTCTTATTATGTCTTAAAATACATGAAAAGTCCCTTACTAAATTTCAATGTAAATTAATTCTCTGTTTTTTATCCCCATTTGTTGCGGACGTACCAACAACATTTCGTAAAAGTTGCTGACATATTAGCAATTATTTTCAAAAGTGGCTATAATTTCAATAATAATTTTTAACTTTTCTGCACACTATATAAAAGTTGCTAACATATAAGCAATTGTTTATAAAATTTGTTGACATTTCATCAATAAATTTTCCTTTATATTTGGAAAACAGTGGGTAGATTTACAATGAAACTTTACTAGTGAAAGTTGCTCACGTATTAGCAATTATTTATAAAAGTTGCTAACACATCAGCGATAATTTTCTTTGTTTCAATAAAAACAGGAAAATAGTGTGAAGGAAAAAATAAAAAAATAATATTACATAAGGATAAGGGGCTAAAATTTTGCCTATAAGGACAAATTTTAGTGTAAAGGGAGAAATTGTAGTGGTCCCCTGAATTGCTCCATTTACACTAAAATTTGTCCTTATGTATAAAATTTTAACCCCTTGTCCTTATGGAACAATTTTTCGTTCATTTCTTCCTTAAGGCTAAAACCCCTCAATAAAATAGGGATCGGATTTACAATAAAACTTTGACAGGGACCGGGTTTACAATATGAAAGTATAATATGGATGTCTTTCGAAATTTCACTTTAAAAAAATTATACTTTCTTTGTGCAAATTAGAAATGCACAAATACAAAATGTTAATATATATAAAACGAGATCGATATTTAGGAAATTAGTTTAAAGGACAAAATGAACAGAAAATTTAGCCAAAAGGACAAAAGGTAAAAAAATTAGCCGTAAGGACGAAATTTAATGTAAAGTGTGAAATTATAGTAGACCCCTGAATTTCTCGTTTTACACTAAAAATTGTACTTAAGGCTTAAATTTTAGCCTCTTGTCCTTATGGCTAAATTTTTTGTTGACTTTGTCCTTGTGCCTAAAAATCCCTTCTATTTTTGTAATAAGATTTGATTGATATCTAAAGATGAATAAAAAGACTATAGGGCTCACAAAGCTGAACTTTATCTTTATTGTCAATTATTACAGTAAACAGAAACACACGTTATACACATGTCAATATCTAAATATAGTTGTCATCTCTGCAATAAATTTTTTCATTTTTATCTGAAGCGGATTTAGGGCCATGTTATACAAACTTGATTGTACAAAATAAAGCGGTTTTATTTTCTGTTAGATATATTAAAGAAGAGTAGAAAGATATTCAGAAGAACCCAATTACTGGACAAGATGAATGGGTTGAAGTTCCAAGAAACGTTTAGTTATTTGGTATGATTTGATTTATTTGTTTAAGTATTCTAAAAACATATGGTGTGGTGTGATTTGGATTATATTATTTGAAACTTGTAAATATTAAGACATATGGTGTGATTTGATTTGGTTTGATTTGTATATATATCAGACAAACATATGTAAAAATTATACCTGGATTGGTTTGTATTTAATCATCATATTAGGTATTATTATAAGTTTGAATAGATTAAGGGAGTATTCTACTTAAAATAAGTTAATAGATTAAGGGGGAGTATTTTTATTGGGATAGTTACTTATGTTCTATTCAGAGAATTATATGATTTAAGGGGAGTATCTTTAGGATTTCTTTTTGATAATGCCAAAGGGGGAGAAATTAAAACATACATGCATAGTTTATAGGATTCTGACAGACAGGGGGAGTATAGAAGGAACATCATAAAACAGGTATATACAGGTATGATATTTCATAAACTATGGTTGTCATCATCAAAAAGGGGGAGGTTGTTGGAAAATGGAGTTTTGATGACAACAACCTTATTTCAATTATCGTTGATTATAAAATATATGCTAAAACACTTTGTATAGAATATATATGTGTGTATATATATATATATGCAGGAAATATATACAGGAAATATTACTGGAGACTGTACAGTTATAAAGATGATAGAGATTCAAAGATTAGAGAAATTTCAAGAAATTTCAAGACTCATGAGTAATCAAGATTTCAAGAGTTCAAGATTAATATAGTTATAGAGTCTAGATTTTGTAAGACTTTAAATAGCACTCCAGGTTCAAATTCTAATTCAAATTTTCAAATTTTTATTTTCAATTCTATCCTCAACCCTCTCTATTTTATTTTTCTATTTGTTTCTATTTTTATTTTTTAAATTTAAGTTTTATATATTTATACCCTTTATATAGTTCAAAACCATATAATTTTATAAATATATTTGTATAGTTCAAATTTATGTTTTCATATTTTTTTCTATCATATAATATTAATTTACAACACTAGATTTTTACTCATGAATTTCCAGAATTATTTTAATGTTAAAACACTTGAAAAATGATTTGAAAATCAAAAATATACAAGGGTATGTCGACATACCAAAAACATCATGTCGACATACAACTATCACTTTTTCCAATTTTGAAAGGAAGTGTCTTTTCACTACTTGAAACGATTCAGAACCATTGCAACCTTTCGTACACTATAAAAAGGGGTTAAAACGGAATTTTTTATCATCTCTTCTTCTCAAACTTCATCCTCTTTCTCTACACCATTATTCTTAATCATTTTTATGGTTTTTACACTTATATTCTGCCGAATTCAATTCCATTTTGATCAAACTTCGACTCCCTACTCTCTGAATCGAGTGCTATTGAAGAGTTCTAGGGTTGTTTGTAATTGTTTGGGTTGAGTGAAAGTTGTTTTGATTGAGTAAAAGAGGAAACGGTGTTTCCTTGTAGCCGAAAAATCAGGGATGTAAGAATCGATGTGTCCTTGTAGCCGTGAAATCAGGAAATAGGAATCAGTGTGTCGTTGTAGCCGAGAAATCAGGGAGGTTGTACTTGGCTATTGGAAATAGTAATAAAACTCTACGCAATCCAGCGTTGTGCGGGACTGGACGTAGGAGTAATCCAAACCAGTGAAAAATCTGGTTGTTCTTTCCATTTCTGCATCTTTATTTATGTTTATTTTGCATTTGTTTTTGAATTTGTGTCTGTGATTGTGTTTGTGGTGTTTGATTCATCCTGTAGTTCACAATAGTTTTAGATATTTTTTAATTTCTTATAAACATTTCCCCCCCCCCCCTCTAGTGTTCTCTTTAAATTAACGATCCATTCTGCATTCCCTAACAATTGGTATCAGAGCAAGGTCTTTCAAGAAGTTCATAATCTGATTTTTGAAAATAGTGATAATGGAAACCAACACTGGTAGCAATAATAGTTCTTTTATAGTGGGTCAATCCACTGTTAGACCGCCATCGTTTAATGGTAGTAATTATTCATATTGGGCATGTAGAATGAAAATTTATTTTTACTCAGTAGGATTAGAGACATGGAATAGTGCACAAAATAAATATGTTGAACCCACAACTGCATTCGCACAATCGACAAATGAACAAAAGGCTGTTGCACCAAGCAATTGTAAAGCCATGAATATGTAATTTTGTTCATTATATAGGAATGAGTTTAATAGATTATCAGTACGCAAGACTGCTTATGAAATCTGGCGAACTTTACAAGTTACTCATGAAGGAACTACTAAAATTAAACAGACTAAGATAAGCATGTTAGTTAATCAATTTGAATTAATCAAAATGAACGAGAATGAGTCTATTTCAGATATGTATTGCAGATTTCAAGAGATAGTGCATTCGCTAGCAACACTTGGAAAACTTATTCAGAAGCAGATCAAGTCAGAAAAATATTGAATTCACTAACTCTAGAATGGGATCAGAAGACTTTGGCTATTGAAGAAGCCAATGATGTCAATGAAATGAAGAATGAAGAGTTAATTGGAAATTTGATGTCATATGAAGTACGATTACAGAAAATAAAATAAAATAGATTAAATGAAAATATATCTTTGCACTAAAAGCAACAACAAATGATTCTGACTCGAGTAGTGAAGATAATGAAGAAACAACACTCATGACAAATCATTTTAGAAGATTTCTAGAATATAGAAGGAAGGGTAATAGTCAAGCAAATTCCAAAATAAATGATGGACAATATTTTAACTACAACAAACCAAGTCATATAAATAAAATGTGTCCATATCCCGAAAAATCTACTCAATAAGTGGACCACAACAATTCATTAAGAAAAAGAAAGAAAGCATACAAAGTAACATTGTATGATTTAGATTCATCGTCAGGTGATGAAGAACCAAAAACTGGAAATACAAATATATCCTTTACAGCAATTCAGAGTTCATAAAATCATGAAGAAAAGGATCAAAAGACCAGGTACGCATAAATCGATAATATATTTCAAAAACCTAAAAATCCAATTCTCTTTTTGAAATAAGCCTAGTATGTCGACATACAGAAAAATACATGTCGACATATCAAACCAGTTTTGAAAATTAAATTTTGAATTTCAAAAGTTTTGACTTTCAAACTTCCCTCTAATATTTTCACCAACTCCCAAGGTCTAAAAGGTGTCCTTTCAATCTTAAAAGTTGTGCCAATTTAATTCATATTCATTCAATTCGTATCTATTCAATTTTTATATATACATCTATCATTTCTACCTTTCACTCACAACTTAAAACTATATTCTTCATATCTATCCTCTTCGAAATTATCATTTCAATGGCTTCCCTAAGTTCATCACAGAAATTGAAGATAACCAAAACCATAAAAGGTTATCTTTACAATGACAAAGAGGCCATCAAAACCTATGGTAACTATTTAGCAAATGTTAAAGTTAACACGGGTGCTTTCGCCGTCTTTATCGATTTTCCATCTTATGATCTCGTCTCTCTTTTCGAACACAACGAAGTCTTGAGTCTAATTGACACTTGTGGTAATGACGAAGTATGTTATCCCAAACTTGTGAAGATGTTTTATGCAAATCTCAATCGCGGATTTTACGAAGGCAACGAAAACCAAATTTGGAGTAATGTCATGGGAACACAAATCGTTTTCGATGCCAAACTTTTAGGCGAAATTCTAAATTGTAGATGCCTAGGCTCGAAATTTTCAACTTTTGACATCATAACCGATATGGAAACCTTTCACGATATCTTCGAAGATGGTGCTCCAATAGATTTCAAAAATCATTTGTTACGTACAAAAATAAGAATTTTCAACCTTCGCCTTCAACACGCCATCACTCCTCATTCCGTAAATTTCAACAATACAACATTTAAAGTCCAAAAAGCTCTCTTTGCTATTATGGGTGGATATCTTATCAATTGGGCCGAAATGATTCTAAATGAAATTAAACACTCTTTACAATGGTGTTTATCTCACTCATATTTTCAAATACTTTAATGTTTATCTTTATGGAGAAGAATTTGTCCTTAGAAAAGTGTTTAACATATCAAACATTCGTCTCATGCAAATTCCTCTCACTTTTAAATCATATGAGACATTCAAGGCCATATAAGCTCGATTGCACCAAGAACAAGAGCCAATGGAAGTCGAAGAAGAAGAAGAGGCATCTATGGAAAGCATTGAGTATCCAACCTCAAAGCGTATCTACAAAGACACGATTATTCAAAATCAAGTGAAAATCGTCAACAATCAAATGAAGCTTAGCAAGAGATTTTCCAAAATATCCAAATTCATGGTCAAGATAGGAAGAAAGCTTGGAATTTCATCTTCCTCCTCATCATCTGAAAACTTGGACATCTTGTTAAATCTATCTTTATATATTTCCTTGTATTTGCTTTCAAATCTCGTATTTAAAGTGTCTTTTTTAGTTGGATGTATTTTCTTTCTATTAAGTAATGAATGGAGTTTTATTTCTGATAAAATCATCTTTCTGTTTCTAGAAAAACTATAAAACAAATTATATTATTACAAGAGTTCAAAAGAATTCAAAAATTCAAAAACTTTCAAAATTCATTACAGTATGTCGACATGACAAAAAGAGTATGTCGACATATAACTAACATATTTTCAAACTGTTTCAAAATTTAAAAATTAAAATAACTACTTATGTCCATTCAAAATCCAACGAATTCCAGACCCTATTTAAGTATATTTCCTTCATAAAAATCATTATTCCAATACTCCTTCTTCCTTATTCATTTCTCATCAAATCTAGGAAAATCCTATTTATAATATAAGTGAAAATCATCATGATTCTTTGAACTCTTTCAAGAAACTCTCTACATGTTACTATGTAATCAGTGCAAACTAGAGTTAATTCAAATGAGGATGGTTAAACATAAGGAATTTTTTTTGATATGGTTCGTTGGGATATTTCTTTTGATTTCAGAAACGAAAACAACCAAACATCACATAATATTGAAGAAGAGTGGAAAGATATTCAGAAGAACAAAATTACTGGACAAGATGAATGAGTTGAAGTTCCGAGAAACGTTTAGTTATTTGGAACGATTTGATTGATCTGTTTAAGTATTTTGAAAACAAATGGTGTAGTGTGATTTGGATTATATTGTTTGAAACTTGTATATATTAAGACATATGGTGTGATTTGATTTGGTTTGATTCGTATATATATCAGACAAACATATGTAATAATGATACTTGGATTGGTTTGTATTTAATCATCATATTACGTATTATTATAAGTTTAAATAGATTAAGGGAGTATTCTACTTAGAAACAATTATTGATTAAGGGGGAGTATTTTTATTGGGATAGTTACTCATTTTCTGTAACAACCCGAATTTTAATAACGCGTTAAGACAAGAATCGAGGCAGAATTTAATTTTAAAATAAGAATCAAGTGAAAAAGGGTTACGCCGTTGCGTTCGTCTCGGAATTCTGGTTGGAAACGAGTCCGAAATTTCGTAAATCGGAGTCCGTATGACCGAGATATGGCCTCTAGAAGTTTCACGAAAAATCAGAAAACGAAAACAGATTTTCGAATTTCAAATTTAGCCCCAAACGGACAAGGCGGGAAATTTCCCGCCCAGCCCCAGGTCGACTGGGGAGTCGACCCCCCAGGGACCAGGTCGACTGCCCAGTCGACCTGGGTGTCGACTTCCCTGGTCGGACCAGGTCGGCCTGTGTGCACCTGCAGGGTCTTGCGGTCTGGTTTGTTGGCCTGTGACGATTTTTGATGGCTCGGATCTGTTCTAGGGTTGATCCTATGGCCTAAACTTGTCCCTACTCCTATAAAAACACCCTAAGACCTAGCCTAATTCACTACAATTCACTCTAACAACAAAGTGCTGCCCAAATATTTCTTGATCATGGCCTCCATCTCCAACTTCAAAGGCTTGAGCATTCAAACTAGATCCATGTCAAAGGATCAAGCTTTCTACATCAAATCAAGGGAGTAGAGCATCATTCCAGCACCGTTCTACGTCAAATGCTTGCTCATAAATCTCTAGCCACACTTTGTAAGTTCTAGCTACTTTTAGATCTAAACGGTAGTTCTAATGTTGACATGGAATAAAATGAGATGAAAACTAAGTATGTTTGTCTATGTGAATCTAGTCTTGCCCCTCTTTTGAACCTATGACTTTGGGCTATTTCTTAGTGATTAAATCATGCCACCCATGTTGTGTTTGACTTAGTTTATCATGCAAGATTTAATTTTGACTTATGGAATGTTGGCATGAACCCTTAGAACCATTTGGCTTGTGGAACATTCATATGAACTTGACTTGGGGCTTATGCATGTAAAAGAACCAAAACCTCTCATGACCATCTACATGCCTATGATGATGAACCTATTGTTATGCTATTATACATGTTTGAGGCAAGTCCCTTTATGCTATCATACATATTTGAGGCCAATCCCTTTATGCTATCAAAACTATTTGAGGCCAATATGTTGTCATATTACTCCTACTATGTTGACTCGCTTTTACTTGCGTTGGGAATACGCCTTGGGTAGTCTAGGTAAACTTGAGATGGGCTATGAAACTTAACATGAATTAAGAAAAGGGGAAAATGGGCATAAGTGTAAAACGTGGACTTTGTCGTAGCCTAAAGTTGACATGAACATGATAAGTAGGAAAACATGAAAATGGCCAACTCGAGGTTGGGTTGAGTTTGTAGCATAAATCTGCCCGGAACCGCCCGGCAAATCCAGTAGCTACAGACAATAAGACGCAATGTGAGAAGTTGTTCATATCGCGCTCAAAACCCGAGGTTAGACTAGGTTGTGGTGTAAAGCTGCCCGGACCCGCCCGGCGTAACCAGTAATCACAACAAAGTCTAATGTGAGTGATTGGGGTGCATTAATTTACTTAATGCCACGTGATAAGGTTAAGTTAGTTTGACTCATGGCACTCAACCGATATGACACGAATGGGTAGGTTAAGTAAGACCGGACTTGATTACTTAAAGACACTTAACCATATAACACGATTAGTGGATGGGTTAGTTTAACCTAAATGGGTTGATAACACCCGACTGGGATAACACGATGCGTGGTAGGGTTAAGTAAACCCACAAGAATGATACTTAACCATTATAAATACGACTAGTGGATGGGGTTGAGTTAACCTATACTTCACCAGTCCGACTCGGTAATTTGATGGGGTTAAGTTAACTTACACTTAACCAATCTGACTTGATAATTTGATAGGGTTAAGTCACGAACCTCTTAAATATGCTTAACCAAACCCAACTCGATAATTTAATGGGGTTAGGTTAACCTACACTTAACCAATTTTACTCGCTGATTTGATGAGGTTAAGACAACCTATACTTAACCAATCTGACACGGTAATTTGAAAGGGTTAAGTTAACCTATACTTAACCTATCTGACACGATAACCTAGGGTTAAGTCATGAACTTCTTGATATACTTAACCAACTTGATACATGGTTTGTAGGGCTAAGCCTTGAACTTGAATACTTAGCCAATTTTGACATGATTCGTAGGCGGGGTAAGTCATGAACTCGAATGACAACACTTAACCCATTAGACAAAACCCTAGTTCAGGGGACTAAGTGGAAAATCGTAGTTAATAAGGATAACGGGAAGGGAAACTAAGTGATAAACCTTAGTTAAGGATAACTAAGTAATAATTCTTAGTCAAGAAAATTGGACCAGTTCACAGATAGACGAGTAACCTGATACGGTAGGTCATCGTTTAAAACGAACACACGAGGAGGAGCGAATGTTTATCTGACTTAGATAAAGGCTCCAGCGAACTGGGTGACAAAGCGGTAGCTTCAGGGCACGTGAGGGTACTCTTGGTATCCCTCTGTGAGGTTGCAGATGATCCTCCTGGGCTCACAGAGGTGATGGTCTGCGGTAGAAGAACCAAGGGTGTGCCTTGGTTGCTGTGCGAGCAACCTAAAGACTGGGGTGGATTAGCGTGGAGTCGGAGATACCTAGTTTAGCCCTGTGATAGCACGTTGTCGACTACCTACCATCTTTAGTCAATCGTGTACGTATGCGGAAAGGCAGAGAACTCCCAACAGACCATATACTTGCTATCTAGCTATGGGCGAGGTTGGCCAATAGGAAAGTGGGGCATAGGTGGCCGGAGTATAGTTCTCGTGCATGATTTTCTTGGATTGCCTTTTAGTAGTCGAGGGAGGGGTCACGTGGGACCATAACCACCGGTAGAAAAACAGACCTTAATATCTGCATCGGCAGATAACCTAAAGCTCCCGACCGAGTCCTGTATTTCTTGATTAGCCCTGGCACGGGAATCGGATGGCACATCGAGATACATGTGCATCTAGACATGGAAAAACGATTCACGATACATACGTGGGAAAAAGGGTGTGGTTGACGGGTAGCGTAATCCCTAGCGGTCCCAGGTGGCTTAAACCCAAACCGAGTTACGAAAACTTTTAGTAGGTAGCGTAATCCCTAGTGGCCCTAGGTGGCATAAATCCTAGCCGAACATTAGAGAATTCATGGTAAGAAAATACAGCTAGATCAAGGGTGACAGTCCAAACGATTTCAAGGATAATGGAACTACGTTGAAGTAGTATAGAACTACGTGCGGAAGCCCGTAGGAGTTACGGTAAAGGACTAAACATATACATGGAAAGAAACATACGAGTTAGGACAACCTACATTAGGTTGACACGGACCATTTCATGACATTGGGCAAGGGACATTTTGTAGCTAACACATGACACGGGTTGGGATACAAGTACGGAAGGTGCAGGGCAAATATACTTGATAGAACCTTGGGACGTTATACTCAATAGAACCTTGGGATGTTATACTCGATAGAACCTTGGGATGTTATACTTGATTCATAGTGACCTTAGTTTGTCTTGATACAGTAGTTCATCCTGTTTCCTTAGTTTAGCTTGTCTATCATGTCATCATCCTTATGTTTACTTTCAGTTTATGAATGTCATATTATCTTTACCTGTTTTATGCTGGAAGTAGATAGGACTTACCAGTCTTTATGACTGACCCCGTTTTCTTTCGCCTCTTTGTCTTCCGTTCCCCCCCCCCCCCCCGGGTTTTCAGGGAGGAAATACTGTTATTTAGCTCGGACTTCTTCTGCTTCAAGGTCATCATGGATGGCTTGGATTTTTCTTGGCTATGGCTGCTTTACCGTTTTACTTGGGGAATATTTTATGACTGTGGTTTTATGCTTCTTTAACTATTGCAAGACAGGTTTCCAATGTAATGGCTTTTAAAGGGCATTTTGATGTAAAAGGCTTTAGACCTTATATTTTTATGAGGTAATGAAATTTGGTTTTTCTTCCGCTGTTTTATATGTTCTGTCTTGTAATATTTCTGTGAATGTTTACCTAAACAAATCCCCTCCAAAGCTAGTGCATTCTCTTGTGACTGACCCTGGCGGAGGTGGGGTGTTACATTTGGTATCAGAGCATAAGGTTACCAGACTGGGCAAAAGTTTTAAAACCTTCTGAAAACTATTTGAAAACCGTTTACAAAGAAGCATTTTTCAAGGAAAGTTTTATTTTTAAAGGCTATTCCCCAAAGGCCATTAGCATTATCCTTTGTTTCCTTGATTGAATCTCTTTTCCTTTCTTTCCTCCACCTGTAGTCACTGTGGTTTGAACTGCGACTAATCCTTTTCTAACTATGTCAGTGTTTTCGGTACGATGGAGGCAGTTCTCGAGAGACCTATTACCGCGTTACAAGAAAGGATAGTAAGAACAAGGATAAAGGATACAAGCTTAAGGACAAGCAACTGATTGGTATGGCTTAATCCACAAAGGAGGAAAAGGGTGAATGATAAAATCCATTACGAGAGAGAGTATCTCTAGTAGGGTAAAAAGAGAAAGATAGTCAAGTATCATGAGACGAGGACAAGATCATCGAGAGGGCAATTGTATGCTCACACTGTTAGCGTACCTAAGAAGGATGGTAACGTTTCTGTGAAAGGTTTAGCTTTTCTTCTCTATCATCCCGTCAGGACTTTGCTTTGATCATCGCATCATTTAAGTCTGCTTCGATAGTTGAGTCCCTGCACTTTCGTACTAGCATAGTAGAGGATCCCATTTTTGTCTAAAATCTTGTTGAGGAATCGGTCCATTTATTCATGACTTGTTTGGATTTGAGGACGCCTATGACTTTTGGGAATAATGCTTATGCTTTTAAGCTATAGGTTGAATTCTAGGAATGGAGTGGTTATCCAGTAAGGGTGCCATTCTCGGTTTTGAAAGGAGGATAGTTAGGCTCTTGACTTGCCTCGGTAATACCCTCGAAGTCTCGTGTAACCTTTAGGGTTCTGTCAGGATTGGTTACCTAGAATCTCTTGATGCATTTGTTGGTAATCCGTTCGAGTAGAGTTCGCCACTAAGGCGGATTGTTCATTTCTCTTGTGCATGAGTTATGGGAATCACTCTAGTAAGTACACTTGGTAACATGGTTGGCATCTGTTTGTTTTCAAGAGATAAGTTCTTCTTCGAGGAATGCCATAGAGCGAGTAAATGAGAACCATGATTCACTAGTGAATTTTGGAGAGCTTACATGAAACCATGAGTGCACGGATATGGTTGAGCCAAGTATACTACAGGGAGAATAAGTAAAAGTGGAACGAGAGGCGACAATGAAGTGAGTTCCAGCTCATATTTGGAAATAGGAGTTAAGAGGCCACGAAATCATGAAGTTAAAGATGGTCAAAGCACAATGGAATTAAGCTCAAGGAAATGCGACTTAGAAGATTGAAGACAAGATACGCGCATCATATCTCTTTTTAAGAGTATATTCTTGATCCCTATTTTCCTGTAGAGCTTACCCGCATGCTATCTTTTATGCATATCCTCTCGGTCCTATTCTCGGTCTTATTTCTGTTGCAAACTCCATAGGGGGTATGACTCATCGGTTAATAATACATGTCAGGGTTTGAAGGTGTCCGTTAGGTTGACTAAACCTTTTGGGCTTTATAGGATATGGGTTGGGTTTAGAAAGGGATTTCTTGTAATCCAAAAGGAGTGTATCTTGCTTATCTTCTCGGTCCTATCTTGAGGACCTTAGGTAGAACCCTGTGGATGTAAACATGTATTTGAAAACATGTTATGATTGATATGGTTGCAAGTGGTTGCTCGTGGATGCGCGAATACACACTAGGCACTAGATTGGCTCAGTCACATTTCATATTTCATATGTATACGTGTTTATACTTGTTTATGGATGAATTTGAATGTGTTATCATGTGAATATTGCATATAGATGAATGGTTGTGCACACATATAGTGTTTATGTGACTAGGACTATTTGCATACATGTGGATTCATGGCGCTAAACATATTTTGCATTTAGAAGATCAATCAGGCCTGATCATTTGCATTAGATAAGGAACATATACACACACTTTCTGCATATGTTCATACAGCATTAGAAATCTTTTAAGGACAATGGTTACCTGTGGATGATGCTTTGAGAAGATGGATTATTGGATGGTAGGACACATCCTCCCTAACTTAGAGATTTCGGGGACGAAATCCTTAAAGGAGGGGAGAATGTAACAACCCGAATTTTAATAACGCGTTAGGACAAGGATCGATGCAGAATTTAATTTTAAAATAAGAATCAAGTGAAACGGGTTGCGACGTTCCATTCATCTCGGAATTCTGGTTGGAAACGAGTCCGAAATTTCGTAAATTGGAGTCCGTATGACTGAGATATGGTCTCTAAAAGTTTCACGAAAAATCTGAAAACGAAAACAGATTTTCGAATTTCAAATTTAGCCCCAAACGGACTGGGCGGGAAATTTCCCGCCCAGCCCTAGGTCGACTGGGGAGTCGACACCCCCAGGGACCCGGTCGACTGCCCAGTCGACCTGGGTGTCGACTTCCCTGGTCGGACCAGGTCGGCCTGTGTGCACCTGCAGGGTCTTGCGGTCTGGTTTGTTGGCCTGTGACGATTTTTGATGGCTCAGATCTGTTCTAGGGTTGATCCTAGAGCCTAAACTTGTCCCTACTCCTATAAAAACACCCTAAGACCTAGCCTAATTCACTACAATTCACTCTAACAACAAAGTGCTGCCCAAATATTTCTTGATCATGGCCTCCATCTCCAACTTCAAAGGTTTGAGCATTCAAAATAGATCCATGTCAAAGGAGCAAGCTTTCTACATCAAATCAAGGGAGTAGAGCATCATTCCCACACCGTTCTACGACAAATGCTTGCTCATAAATCTCTAGCCACGCTTTGTAAGATCTAGCTACTTTTAGATCTAAACGGTAGTTCTAATGTTGACATGGAATAAAATGAGATGAAAACTAAGTATGTTTGTCTATGTGAATCTAGTCTTGCCCCTCTTTTGAACCTATGACTTTGGGCTATTTCTTAGTTATTAAATCATGCCACCTATGTTGTGTTTGACTTAGTTTATCATGCAAGATTTAATTTTGACTTATGGAATGTTGGCATGAACCCTTAGAACCATTTGGCTTGTGGAACATTCATATGAACTTGACTTGGGGCTTATGCATGTAAAAGAACCTAAACCTCTCATGACCATCTACATGCCTATGATGATGAACCTATTGTTATGCTATTATACATGTTTGAGGCAAGTCCCTTTATGCTATCATACATATTTGAGGCCAATCCCTTTATGCTATCAAACCTATTTGAGGCCAATATGTTGTCATATTACTCCTACTATGTTGACTCGCTTTCGCTTGCGTTGGGAATACGCCTTGGGTAGTCTAGGTAAACTTGAGATGGGCTATGAAACTTAACATGAATTAAGAAAAGGGGAAAATGGGCATAAGTGTAAAACGTGGACTTTGTCGTAGCCTAAAGTTGACATGAACATGATAAGTAGGAAAACATGAAAATGGCCAACTTGAGGTTGGGTTGAGTTTGTAGCATAAATCTGCCCGGAACCGCCCGGCAAATCCAGTAGCTACAGATAATAAGACCCAATGTGAGAAGTTGTTCATATCGCGCTCAAAACCCGAGGTTAGACTAGGTTGTGGTGTAAAGCTGCCCGGACCCGCCCCGCGTAACCAGTAACCACAACAAAGTCTAATGTGAGAGGTTGGGGTGCATTAATTTACTTAATGCCACATGATAAGGTTAAGTTAGTTTGACTCATGGCACTCAACCGATATGACATGAATGGGTAGGTTAAGTAAGACCGGACTTGATTACTTAAAGACACTTAACCATATAACACGATTAGTGGATGGGTTAGTTTAACCTAAATGGGTTGATAACACCCGACTGGGATAACACGATGCGTGGTAGGGTTAAGTAAACCCACAAGAATGATACTTAACCATTATAAATACGACTAGTGGATGGGGTTGAGTTAACCTATACTTAACCAGTCCGACTCGGTAATTTGATGGGGTTAAGTTAACTTACACTTAACCGATCTGACTTGATAATTTGATAGGGTTAAGTCACGAACCTCTTAAATATGCTTAACCAAACCCAACTCGATAATTTAATGGGGTTAGGTTAACCTACACTTAACCAATTTTACTCGATGATTTGATGAGATTAAGACAACCTATACTTAACCAATCTGACACAGTAATTTGAAAGGGTTAAGTTAACCTATACTTAACCTATCTGACACGATAACCTAGGGTTAAGTCATGAACTTCTTGATATACTTAACCAACTTGATACATGGTTTGTAGGGCTAAGCCTTGAACTTGAATACTTAGCCAATTTTGACATGATTCGTAGGCGGGGTAAGTCAAGAACTCGAATGACAACACTTAACCCATTAGACAAAACCCTAGTTCAGGGTACTAAGTGGAAAATCGTAGTTAATAAGGATAACGGGAAGGGAAACTAAGTGATAAACCTTAGTTAAGGATAACTAAGTAATAATTCTTAGTCAAGAAAATTGGACCAGTTCACAGATAGATGAGTAACCTGATATGGTAGGTCATCGTTTAAAATGAACACACGAGGAGGAGCGAATGTTTATCTGACTTAGATAAAGGCTCCAGCGAACTGGGTGACGAAGCGGTAGCTTTAGGGGACGTGAGGGTAATCTTTGTATCCCTCTGTGAGGTTGCAGATGATCCTCCTGGGCTCACAGAGGTTAAGGTCTGCGGTAGAAGAACCAAGGGTATGCCTTGGTTGCTGTGCGAGCAACCTAAAGACTGGGGTGGATTAGCGTGGAGTCGGCGATACCTAGTTCAGCCCTGTGATAGCACGTCGTCGACTACCTGCCATCTTTAGTCAATCGTGTACGTATGCAGAAAGGCAGAGAACTCCCAACAGACCATATACTTGCTATCTAGTTATGGGTGAGGTTGGCCAATAGGAAAGTGTGGCATAGGTGGCCGGAGTATAGTTCTCGTGCATGATTTTCTTGGATTGCCTTTCAGTAGTTGAGGGAGGGGTCACGTGGGACCACAACCACCGGTAGAAAAACAGACCTTAATATCTGCATCGGCAGATAACCTAAAGCTCCCGACCGAGTCCTGTATTTCTTGATTAGCCCTGGCACGGGACTCGGATGGCACATCGAGATACATGTGCATCTAGACATGGAAAAACGATTCACGATACATACGTGGGAAAAAGGGCGTGGTTGACGGGTAGCCTAATCCCTAGCGGTCCTAGGTGGCTTAAACCCAAACCGAGTTACGAAAACGTTTAGTAGGTAGTGTAATCCCTAGTTGTCCTAGGTGGCATAAATCCTAGCCGAACATTCGAGAATTCATGGTAAGAAAATACAGCTAGATCAAGGGTGACAGTCCAAAACGATTTCAAGGATAATGGAACTACGTTGAAGTAGTATAGAACTACGTGAGGAAGCCCGTAGGAGTTACGGTAAAGGACTAAACATATACATGGAAAGAAGCATACGAGTTGGGAAAACCTACATTAGGTTGACATGGACCATTTCATGACAGTGGGCAAGGGACATTTTGTAGCAAACACATGACACGGGTTGGGATACTAGTACGGAAGGTGCAGGGCAAATATACTTGATAGAACCTTGGGACGTTATACTCAATAGAACCTTGGGATGTTATACTCGATAGAACCTTGGGATGTTATACTTGATTCATAGTGACCTTAGTTTGTCTTGATACAGTAGTTCATCCTATTTCCTTAGTTTAGCTTGTCTATCTTGTCATCATCCTATGTTTACTTTCAGTTTATGCATGTCATGTTACCTTTACATGTTTTTATGCTGGAAATAGATAGGACTTACCAGTCTTTATGACTGACCCCGTTTTCTTTTGCCTCTTTGTCTTCCGTTCCCCCCTGGTTTTCAGGGAGGAAATACTGTTATTTAGCTCGGACTTCTTCTTCTTCAAGGTCATCATGTATGGCTTGGATTTTTCTTGGCTATGGCTGCTTTACCGTTTTACTTGGGGAATATTTTATGACTGTGGTTTTATGCTTCTTTAACTATTGCAAGACAGGTTTCCAATGTAATGGATTTTAAAGGGCATTTTGATGTAAAAGGCTTTAGACCTTATATTTTTATGAGGTAATGAAATTTGGTTTTTCCTCCTTTGTTTTATATGTTCTGTCTTGTAATATTTCTGTGCATGTTTACCTAGACAACTCCCCTCCAAAGCTAGTGCATTCTCTTGTGAGTGACCCTGGCGGAGATGGGGTGTTACATTTTCTATTCAGAGAATTATACAATTTAGAGGGAGTATCTGTAGGACTTTTTTTTGATAACCAAAGAGGGAATTTTTTTAAAATATAGGCATAGTTAATAGGATTCTGACTGACAAGGGGAGTATAGAAGGAACATCATCAAACATGTATGATATTTTATAAACTAAGGTTTTCATCATCAAAAAGGGGGGATTGTTGGAGAATGGAGTTTTGATGATAACAACCTTATTTCAATTATCATTGATTATAAAATATATGCTATCACTTTTTGTATAGAATATATATATATATATATGCAGGAATTATATACAGGAAATATTATTGAAGACTGTACAGTTATAAAGATGATAGAGATTCAAAAATCAAAGAAATTTCAAGAAATTACAAGACTCATGAGTAATCAAGATTTCAAGAGTTCTAGATTAATACAGTTATAGAGTCTAGATTTTGTAAGACTCTAAATAGCACTCCAGGTTCAAATTCAAATTTTCAAATTTTGATTTCCAATTCAATCCTCAATCCTCTCTATTTTATTTTTCTATTTTTTTTATTTTTATTTTTATTTTTTAAACTTAAGTTTTATATACTTATATACTTTATAATTATATTCTTATACTTTATATTTATATAGTTTAAAAGTTTATAATTTTATAAATATATTTATATAGTTTAAATTTAGGTTTTCATATTTTTTTCTATCATATAATATTAATTTACAACACTAGATTTTTGCTCAAGAATTTCCAGAATAATATCAAAACACTTGAAAAATTCTTTGAAAATAAAAAATATACAAGGGTATGTCGACATATAAAAAACACAATGTCGACATACAACTGTCACTTTTTCCAATTTTGAAAGTAAGTGTCTTTTCACTATTTGAAATGATTCAGAACGTTGCAACCTTTCGTACTCTATAAAAAGGGGTCAAAACCAAATTTTTTATTATCTCTTCTTATCTAACTTCATCCTCTTTCTCTACACCATTATTCTTAATCATTTTTTATGGTTTTTACACTTATACTCTACCGAATACAATTTCGTTTTGATCCAACTTCTTCTCTCTACACTCTCTACTCTCTGAATCAAGTGCTATTGAAGATTTCTAGGGTTGTTTCTAATTGTTTGGGTTGAGTGAAATTTGTTTGGATTGAGTAAAAGAGGAATCGGTGCTTCCTTTTAGCTAAGAAATCAGGGAAGTAGGAATAAGTGTGTCCTTGTAGCCATGAAATCAGGGAAGTAGGAGTCGATGTGTCCTTGTAGCCACGAAATCAGGGAGGTTGTACTTGACTGTTGGAAATAGTAATAAAACTCTGTGCAATCCAGCATTGTGCGGGACTGGACGTAGGAGCAACCCAAACTAGTATAAAATCCGACGTGTTCTTTCTTTTTCTGCATTTTTATTTCTGTTTATTTTGCATTTGTTTTTAAATCTGTGTCTGTGATTGTGTTTGTGGTGTTTGAATCGTCCTGTAGTTCACAATAGTTTTAGATTTTGTTTAAATTCTTAGAAACACTATCCCCCCTCTAGTGTTTGTTTTGCCTTAACGATCAATTATGCATTCCCTAATAATTGGTATCAGAGCAAGGTCTTTCAAAAAGTTCAAAATCTGATTTTTGAAAATAGTGGTAATGGCATCCAACGCTAGTAGCAATAAAAGTTCTTTTATAGTAGGTCAATCCGCTTTTAGATCACCATTGTTTAATGGTATTAGTTATTCATATTGGGCATGCAGAATGAAAATTTATTTACAGTCAGTAGGATTAGACACATGGAATAGTACACAAAATAAATATGTTGAACCCACAACTACAATTGCACAATGGACAAATGAACAAAAGGCTGCTGCACAGAGCAATTCTAAAGCCATAAATATGTTATTTTGTTCATTATATAGGAATGATTTTAATAGAGTATCAGTATGTAAGACTGCTTATGAAATTTAGAGAACTTTACAAGTTTCTCATGAAGGAACTAGTAAAGCTAAATAGATTAAGATAGGTATGTCAGTTAATCAATTTGAATTATTCAACATGAAGTAGAATGAGTCTATTTTAGATATGTATTGCAGATTTCAAGAGATAGTGTATTCGTTAACAGCACTTGGAAAAACTTATTTAGAAGAAGAACAAGTCAGAAAAATATTGAATTCACTAACTCAAGAATGGGATCAGAAGACTTTGGCTATTGAAGAAGCCAATGATATCAATGAAGTCCAATTACAGAAAAGAAAAGAAAATAGATCAACTGAAAAGAAATCTACTGCACTGAAGGCAACAACAAATGATTCTGAGTCGAGTAGTGAAGATGATGAAGAAACAACACTCATGACAAATCATTTTAGAAAATTTCTAAAATATAGAAGGAAGGGATATAATCAAGCAAATTCAAAAATAAATGATGGACGATGTTTTAATTGCAGAAAACCAGGTCATATAAAGAAAATATGTCCATATCCAGATAAATCTACTCAACAAATGAACAACAACATTCATCGAGGAAAAGAAAGAAAGCATACGCCGCAACATTAGATGATTCAGATTCATCATCAAGTGATGAAGAACCAAAAATATAGATATATGCTTTACAGCAATTTAGAGTTCAGAAAATCATGATGAAAAGGATAAAAAAAATGGGTACGCATTAATTAAATTTTAATTTTATTAGTTTCAATGGTTGCTTTGTTTGTTTTGGCTTGAATTTAAAACTTTAAAAACAAAATTTTGAAATTAGAATTTCAAATTCAAAATAATAATATAATATTAAATAATCAATAAATTAATAAAATAAAATTGCTTGAGTGCTTATTAGGATTTGGAAATCGCTAAAGCTAAAATATAAATTGATAATATATTTCAAAAACTTAAAAATCCAATTCCCTTTTTGAAATAAGCCTAGTATGTCGACATACAAAAAAATACATGTTGGCATATCAAACCAGTTCTGAAATTTAAATTTTGAATTTCAAAAGTTTAAACTTTCAAACTTCCCTCCAATCTTTTCACCAACTACCAAGATCTGAAAAGGTGTCCTCTCAATCTAAAAAGTTGTGCCTATTCAATTCATATTCATTCAATTCATATCTATTCAATTTCTGTATATACATCTATCATCTCTACCTTTCATTCACAACTAAAAACTATATTCTTCATATCTCTCCTCCTCAAAATTATCATTTCAATGGCTTCCTCAAGTTCATCCTAGAAATTGAAGATAACCAAAGCCATTAAAGGTTGTATTTACAATGGCAAAGTCGCCATCAAAACCTGTGGTGACTATTTAGCAAATGCTAAAGTTAACACGGGTGTTTTCACCGCCTTTAGCGATTTTCCATCTTATGATCTTGTCTCTCTTTTCGAACACAACGAAGTCTTGAGTTTAATTGGCTCTCGTGATAACAACGAAGTACGTTATCCTAAACTCATGAGGATGTTTTATGCAAATCTCAATCGCGGATTATATGAAGGCAACGAAAGCCAAATTTGGAGTAGTTTCAAGGGAACTCAAATTGCTCTCGATGCCGAAATTTTAGGCGAAATTCTAAATTGTAGAAGCCTGGGCTCGAATTTTTCAACTTTTTATATCAAAGAAATCGATATGGAAACCTTTTACGATATCTTCGAAGATGGTTCTCCAACGCATTTCAAAAATCGTTTCTTACGTCCAAAAACAAGAATTGTTAACCTTCTCCTTCTACAGACCATCACTCCTCGTTCCGCAAATTCCAATAATCGAACACTTAAGGTCCAAAAAGCTCTTTTTGCTATTATGGGTGGATATCTTATCAATTGGGCTGAAATGATTCTAAATGGAATTAAGCACATAGATTTATCCACGAGAGAAAAGACTCTTTACTATGGTGTTTATCTCACTCTATTTTCAAATATTTTGATGTTGATCTTCATGGATAAGAATTTGTCCCCAGAAAAGTGTTTGACGCATCAAACATTCATCTCACGCAAATTAATCTCAATTTTAAACCATATGAGACATTCGAGGCCAAACAAGCTCGATTGCAACAAGAACAAGAGCCAATGGAAGCTGAAGAAGAAGAAGAGGCTTCTATGGAAAGCATTGAGTATCCAACCTCTAATTGTTTAAAAAATTTAAAATTAAAATAACTAATCATGTCCATTCAAGACCCAACGAATTCCAAACCCTATTTAAGTATATTTCCTTTAGAAAAATTCATTATTCCATTACTCCTACTTCCTTATTCATTTCTCATAAAATCCATGGAAAATCCTATTCATAATATAAGTGAAAATCTTGATGTTTTTTTGAATTCTTTCAAGAAAACTCTTTCCATAGTACTACGTAATCAAGGCAAACTAGAATTAATTCAAATGAGGATGGTTAAACATCAAGAAAAACGTTTTGAGGTTCGTTGGGATATATCTTCTCATTTTCGAAATAAAAAAACCAAACATCACATAACATTGCAGAAGAGTGGAAAGATATTCAGAAGAACCCAATTACTGGACAAGATGAATGGGTTGAAGTTCCAAGAAACGTTTAGTTATTTGGTACGATTTGATTGATTTGTTTAAGTATTCTAAAAACATATGGTGTCGTGTGATTTGGATTATATTGTTTGAAACTTGTATATATTAAGACATATAGTGTGATTTGATTTGATTTGGTTTGATTTGTATATATATCAGACAAACATATGTAATAATGATACTTGGATTGGTTTGTATTTAATCATCATATTAGGTATTATTATAAGTTTGAATAGATTAAGGGAGTATTCTACTTAGAAATAGTTAATAGATTAAGGGGAGTATTTTTATTAGGATAGTTACTTATGTTCTATTCAGAGAATTGTACAATTTAGGGGGAGTATCTTTAGGATTTCTTTGTATAATGCCAAAGGGGGAGAAATTATAAAATATGGGCATAGTTTATATGGTTCTGATAGACGGGGGGAGTACAGAAGGAACATTATCAAACAAGTATATACAGGTATGATATTTTATAAATTAAGGTTATCATCATCAAAAGGGGGGAGACTGTTGGACAATTGAGTTTTGACGACAACAAGCTTATTTCAGTTAGCAATGATTATAAAATATATGCTAACACTTTTTTTATAGAATAAATACATATATACAGGAATTATATATACGAAATATTACTGAAGACTGTACAGTTACAAAGGTGATAGAGACTCAAAGATCAGAGAAATTTCAAGACTCATGAGTAATCAAGATTTCAAGAGCTCGAGATTAATATAGTTATAGAGTCTAGATTTTGTAAGAGTCTAAATAGCACTCCAGGTTCAAATTCAACTTCTAATTTTCAATTCTATCCTCAATCCTCACTATTTTATTTTTCCATTTGTTTTATTTTTATTTTTTAAACTTAAGGTAATGTCCAGGTTTTTACTAAATAATTTTAAACCCATAAATAAATTTATTTCATTAAACTAATTTAATTAGTGAGATTAAATCCCATTTATATAAAGGAGAAAATAGTGATTAACTTTGTTTACACACTTCATACATTGCATATAAGAAATTTTCCACTTTCTCATGTACACATATCATGTGAAGCTAAACACTTGGCTAAATACTTAGGAAATTCCGATTTTTTAAAGAACAAATTAAATTAGTAAGTGGATAATATCATCACACATGTACACCTACACTAAGCTAGCTAATACTCTTGTGTGTGCTTAATCATTTCAAGGCATAAATCCAGCCAAGTTTTTGCGCAAGGACCACAGCATACATTTTTCAGCTGAGAACATAATGCATTTGGTAATTATTTAGCTAAATACTGCATATAGAAGAGTAAAAGGACAAGAGCAACATGACAAGTGATTAGTTGCTAAAACACTTAAGTGTTTAAGAGGATTGACGGAAGTATTGCCATCATTCTCTTGTCTTGCACATAGAACATTTAATGGGAAGTGTACTTAAATTTAAGACTTCAGAAATTAATTTAAGCTTTTTAATATGTGTAAAGTTTACTGCCAAAAGATCTAAAGAGAAAAAAGAACTTTCTATTTGTTTCATCTACATATGAAGAAGTTTTATAGTCATTTGTTTATACTAAAGTACATGGCATTTAATGGTTTTGTCAAGCTTAAGAACAATAGTGGATATAAGGACATCCACCAAACCTTGCGCATGATTTCTCAAGCAGAACTTAGCATCAAAAAGGAAAACATTCTCCGTTTTTAGCCTATACACCTGCGCATATTTTTGATCAGAGAAAATAAGGAATTTTCTAATTTAAGAAATGAAAGGAAACAATTCTTTTATTTCTTATTTATGCCCTTAAATAGGCTGATATTTTCTCTCTTTTGAATCACCTTATTTCAAGCTAAATCAAAAAGGAAACAAGGAAACTTTAAAGCACAGCAACATAGGCATTTGGGTGAGCAAACACTCACCATTTTCTCTTTTGAAAAACCATGCAAGTTGATGAATACATATATGTGCTGCACTTATTTTTATTGCTAAACCTTACTGCTGAAAACTATGATTGCTTGATCAAAAACTCCCTAGATATTTCCTGTAAAATGCGAATAGAAAACTGTGAAGAAACTGTTAAAACATTTCTGTGTTGCTGTGTAAAAATCTTACTCTGTTGTTCATATTTCAAATCTATGTTGCTAAGTAGTGGTTAGACCTTAGTTCTATATATGAAAGTGATCATTCAAGTTGAAATGACATTAAAAGTAAATCACTAGATTATATAACATAGATATCTAGTATTATATATATATATATATATATATATATATATATATATATATATATATATATATACAAGTGCGAACCCGTGCTTCGCATACGGGTTTTAGTTATACTTTATTTTTTATTATATTGTTTTATCTTTGTTTGTTTTCTTGTAGAGTTGTCATCATATTACTAATTAAGTCGTACATTTCATTTGATTTTTCAAATAAACTTTTAAATTTAAATTGCAGTATAAAATATATTTTAAAGCAAAAAAAATTTTAACAAATTTTTTCTTCGTACGTTTGCTTATATTTAAGCTAGAATATTTAACTTTGGTATTTTTTCATAAACAAAGAGTAGAAGAAATCATATTAAGTGTTGAATTTTTCTTCTATTTAGACGTAATACTTTACCATCAAGCCTAAATTAGTTTTCTAATTTTTTTTAACTTCTAAATGATTTCTTATAGAGTAAATAAAGTGAACATTTAAACAAATGCAACCATTAAACAAAAGGAAGCCTATTTCAATGGAGTTGTTCAAGAAGCAGCTCTCATTATATATTTGGCAAAACTTAAGGAATCAAGAAAATAGTAAGAACTCACATTTTGTTTTTATTTTTGACCATCAGATTAAGATTCCCGCACATCTATTATAAATTAACATGAAAAATAAATAACGATAAAGAATATTATCACTAAAAGAAATACTTAAATATTTATTTGTAAATGTTACTGAAAAGAAAATGAATTAGGAGAGCAATCCATGGTAGAAAAATAAGTCCAACTAATGCTTAGTAATAAAGTTAAATAATATCAAGAGAAGACATCTTTTTCGTTATTTTCTTAGAGCAATAACGTCATATTATGAATTACATCTGGCCTCGTTGTGGATGAATTTTGGCTATATACGTATGATAGTTCGTTGAATGATCATTACTTAATTAATATATAGATTTTCAGTATACATTTCTCTGCTTTCATTTTGCATATTATTGTCATACACAGTTCATATTTTATGTGTAACGTACACAAAAGAAAAATGTTTTAACTATTTTCTGCATGAGAAAAATCTACGTTGTGCAATATATAAGTATGATTCTTGCCTTCAACTCTTCTCATTTAAGCCACTGTACAGATCATAAATCAACAATTTTGTTCGAAGGTAAAAAAAATAAAATTTCATTAGCAACAGATCATTAACTACATCCAGTTATTGGTAACTAAAAATACGTAAACTGCTATTAAAACATGAAAAAGTGATTTATGCCCCCATCAAACATAACCTACACTTGGAAAATAGATTACTATCAAGAGATAACTTTGTATAACCGCTAAAAGTTTATAGCTTCCATCAATATCGCAATTAAATCTACTGCAATTTATTCTTGCACCAGTAGCATGTTCAGGCAAGTACTCTATCGGTAGTATTCTAGGAATGCACGCAATGTTCTTCACTGTTAATACATAAACCGATATGCATCTTACACCTGCAATTGATAAAAAAGACCATGCATGAAGAAAATGACATTGAATAATTTATACACTGCATTTTATAAGTAGGGATTTTTTTAACAGATTCTTGCTTTTAGTTTCTTTTCATCACTGGATATTTAATTTCATCATACTGCATGTCATCCAAATATAATAATTTGATTAAACATAAAATAATCATAGTAAAAAATTATGATATAACGATTTTGGCATACTAATTAATGTATTAAAATCGAGCTCAACTATTATCTGATATGCATCTTACGTATCCGTATAATAACTGAGCCCGATCACTAAAATCATACATTACAAATTGGGAAAATGTATTAAATTTTTTCCTGTAGCAATTTTCTAGTTCAATTATCAAAGGTTGGACAAATATAGAAAACTACTTATTATATCTGTCAAACTAATAAGAATGTGATTATGTAAACTTAAATAGGATAGCTCCATATTTTTTGTAGGACTTTTTTAACGAAATTTTAGGAATATAAGTTAAGAAATGAATATATGCACCGGTTTTCACTTAATAGAATGCAATCATTACCTCATCAAGCAAAACCTTAAGCATTTTGTCTTTTATCCAAAAATGCTTAATTACCTATGAAAAAAAATATTCAACAATCAAACTTTATCAGTTACCATTTGAAAATGTTTATAATACATATAATATTATTTGATTTTATTATTGATGTGACTCGAGAAAATATTTCTTTAAAGATTGAAAAAATATATTTTGTACAACTGACATCAATACGTTTCTTATATTTTTGTTAGCAAAATATTTACATCTTGTGCTTACGATAATGTTTAAGAAGCATATTACCAATTTGATATTAGATATGAGCTGGCTTCAGTAGGCAACTAAAATAGTGAAGTTCTCTTACAGTGTGTTATGATTACTTGATCTCTCCCTTTTTTACGAAATGTACCGCAACTTGTCCTATGTTTGCTGTTTTTACTCTCAACAACAATGTTCTATTCAAAACTGTCTTCTTCACCATATCAAGTTCAGCTAATGGGGAAATTTAATAAAATATAATCATAAGCGTAGATGCATATGTAGACTATATATAGATTTTTGCTATGTTAATGAGGAAACAACTCTGACGTACATATACCTTTCTGAAAATTATAATATAAAGAATATTATATTTTTGTTTCACTAAAAACTAACTACTATTTATGCGAACAGTTATAGCAAGTGTCAAAATGTAAATCATACAACATACTGGGATTTGCCAATATATATGTACACTACGTCTTTTAAAAGTTACAAATCCTAGTTATGCACTTTATTTAACACCACGATTTATTTCAAGTTTCATTATATTTCAACAAATTTTGTGTACACCAGGTTGGTTACCTTCCTCAAGTTAAATGCATTAAATACATTTAAAAGTATATAACTAATATGTATTATAAATATTCACCATTCTATTCTTTTTTGATGATTTCATTATTCTATTAGATTAATTTTTCTCTATCACTTTGATGCCTCGGTGCCTAAGTAAGATTAAGAATCTTGGAAAGGCTGCTTCTCATAGCAACTATGATGATAAACTATTGGTATACCTGGTCATCCTAGAGTTTTAATTGTTCCAAGGACAATTGCTCGAATACTTTAAATTCCATTAGTGTTCGAACCTCTATATTATAAAAGAAATATTGGTCAAGTGAAGCATGTATCAGCAAATCCAAAGTGGTGCTAAAAATAGAAAAAGAGGAATGAAAGTATGTAAATGTTACCACAAAAGTAGTTAAATATGTTTATTAGTGTAACACATACAATTATAAAACAATTTAAGTTACAATTGACATTAAGTTCTAGAAAAAATAATTGATGCATAATTAATTATTCTCACAAAGTGATTAAAAAAACCATATTAATTGATAACAGCTCTACAAAAACAATTAGAAAGTTACTTTTTGAATACACAGGTTATTAGAAAAGTTATTTATCACTATCTAATGCATCCAAAATTTGGCAATAATAAAGTCCAAAAAAGATGATATGATATCAAGAAGGGAATAATAATATGAAAAGTCATTGTAATTAACTGACAATAGACATGAATAGTCGAAATGGTAAACCAAAATCTCATGCATGTGAACGACCCGCTATGCCTACAATCCAGCTTAGCTGAATATGTACATTTCATCTAGCTTAGCCAAATGCTTTACCTTCACCAAAACATGCTTTTTTCCTTTTTATTATTCTTCCTTAATTTCTAGGAGAGTGCGGTTTTGCAAGCAGTCATATACAATGTATGTAAACACATGATTTCAGATCAAAACACGAAGTACTTGCTTGTTAACTTACATGTTTACTTAAAAAACATACATAAGATCATGAATCAAAATCAGAACAGGGAGTCGACAGTTGTTAATTTATACGTTTTGTAAAATAATCTTTAAATGGATACATAAGAGTTTGAATAATAAAACACACATGAATCAAAAATACATTAATGAAGCGGTGATGATAAACAATTAAATACTACATAAATCTATGAATATCCGCTTTAACCATGATTAGTTATATGTCATAACTTTGTGACATTTTAACGTATATTAACTTCAAATTATGTAATCGTATTATATGTATAGTATAATAGACTCAACAAACCTATAATTATGTTATTAAATGAAGTTTTGATGTCCAGCTTCAGAAGTTGTATATTGCAAATCTCTATGAATTTTATATTTCCTAAAGAATTACAGTTCTGAACCAAGAGGGGAAATAATGCACAAACTAACGGTAAAAGGCAACGATCATACATATAGTGCTATAGACATATTAGTCATAACCTCCTTTAATAGCTTACCCAACCTAATATGATAATTGAGATGCACTGCAGTTTATTCAGAGCTTTCCACAGTTCAAAATGATTATTTCCAATGTTAACATATGATCGACTATTAGGACATTTTCCAATGCTTTAAAATATGATGTTGTTAATTTCCTTATACATGACTTTTGAATACATATATATTTATTCATATACCTAGATTATACATATTTAATATATTTGGCTATGCATACATTCCATACATCAAAGACACTCAAGTGTACCGGAATCAACACAATTGGCATTCATCAAAATTCCATAAGGGTTTTACCTTAAAATATAAAAATTAGATATGATAATATTTTTAGAAAGCAGGTTGTCCCTTGTGATACGTGTAATTTATGTATCGAGGGAGCTACTCAAATTTTCCAAGAACATTGAATTTAGGATTCCATATCATAAGCTGGATGTTCCTCTCATCAAACAATTAGGATAGTTGTCTATATATGCTATTCTATCTAGTATATACTGTCCAACACGAATCTCATTTTAACATATGAAAACTCAAAAAAAAATATTGTGCGTTTAATTAGAAAAATAAAAAACAAAATCAATAAAATCCAATGAAATTCAAGACGATGAGGATAAAATGTTAAACTTGGAATGCACATTAAAAGTAAAAATGCATGTAAAAATAAATTATTGAAAAATTCGAATTGGTTGAGGAAATGTAGTTGGTTGCATGTCTTTTCAAGGAGGTTTTGTTCTTGATATTTGAGTTCTAATTTTAATTGTAGTTTTGAGTTGAATGCAATATTTTTTTTTTAATATATATACTTTTGAGGTAGCTTCCATTTTTAAGACACGAAGAGAAAACGTAACTCAGACTCATGATGAGTTAATGGAGTTAGTAGCTTACCTATGATAATATTAAAAAAAACATGTCCATATAATATGAAGCATGAATAATTTTGAAACTTCAAAAATGCTTCACGTATAAGCATTTGATTCCTTAATCTCTGTGTGTGTGTGTGTGTGTGTGTGTGTGTGTGTGTGTCCTTTATTATGTTTAGAACAGAATCGTCCTTCTTTAGCTTATTAGTTCAAAATGTAACATAAGCAATTATGGATAATCCAAAACTAACATCACAATGAGTTGCAACTAAATGAAAACTCTCAAACCCTTTCGTATTAAAATATGCATGAACCTTCTACTCAACTGCCTATGTATTTTTGTCTAAAAGTTTCTATGATGTTGGTCGTTTGAATAATCACACCCGCTGCATGTTTTAACTTAGTCCATATAAATGCATTGCAATTATATATTTTGTAGCGTTTAATATGAAGCAGTTCAAAATGTAACATAAGCAATTAGAGATAATCCAAAACTAACATCTCAATGAGTTGTAACTAAATGAAAATTCTCAAACCCTTTTGTATTAATTATTAAAATATGCATGAAACTTCTACTCGACTGCCTATGTATTTTTCTTTAAAAGTTTCTACGATGTTGGTCGTTTGAATAATCACACCCACTACATGTTTAACTTAGTCCATATGAATGCATTGCAATTATATATTATGTAGCGTTTAACATGAAGCAGACACCATATTCACATTTCATAGCAAAATAGAGGTATATTAATATTATTGTATTCTTAGTTCCTATTTTGACCTCAGCACAGTCTCCTTATCAAACACACAATTGAATCTGATCCGCTTTCAGTTTGCGAGAAATCCACCTTATTGTGCAAAGTGCAAACTCAGGATATGCATATGCCATGTACGGATCGCACATACGTGTATCAAAAAATTACCTCATCCCTTTTATTTTAAAAAAAGTCTTATCCCTAGGTATCTTAAAAAGAAATGCATTACAGATGAACATTTGTTATGTTACATGAAAATCATGTGGTAGTGACCCCTTTCCTAGTCAGGCACCTGCCATCTTCAAAATGAACCTTTCAACTTAAATAGAGTGAATATCAATAGTAATGCATATAAAATCACTTCAATATGATAGTGAAAAGGAGTTGTACTAAACAAAAGATGAGAGATATGTATCATTATATATATATATATATATATATATATATATATATATATATGTATACATACATACATACATACATACATATATAATCGTTTCATGGTTGGGTTATTTTGTTAATTTGCGTCTACAAAATAATTTGAGTGCAACCTAACGGCAATATAGTTTGAACACTTTTATGGCACTGCGAAGTCCAGTTTTAGTCATTGCAGCTCTGTATGAGTATTTCAAAATGAAGACAAATTTATGACAAAAATATGTCCCAAATATTTCATGTAAAAAAATGCAAAGGAAAATTATTGTCCAAATGATAAGATAAACAATATTCACAATGGATAAAACACTACAACTTAAAGTTTAGCCAAAAGAAGACGTAAAAGTTGCCATAATATAGGCAAGTAGTATTAGCGGGTACGTAGAAATGAAGGTGTGATTGCTTATGGAGTTTATAATACGCGGCCTGAAAGGTATGCTTTTGTTTTATGTCTTTTCTTCCTACAAATATCTCACTGTTAGTGATAAAAAATCTTGATGAAATCATGAACCTGCCATGTGTTCTTATCATTGTTTAATTGACGCCTGTTAGCATCATCGATAGGAACATGAAAATTTTGTTTATTCATTAAAAGGAGTCATATAACATCAATTAGCACTACTGTACAATAGACAAAGTTAATAAAAGCACATATGAATATGTAAATTTTTGTCATATTTTGAAAAATAAATTTTACAAAAATAATATGTGAACTATTAGCTTATTTAAGCAGTAAAACCAAACAAAAAACATACTCCGACTATCCAAAGAATATTGAGTTGGAACTTTAAGCTTTCTTTATTACAATGAAACACCCAACCAACCTTATCTACAATAGTAAAGGGAAAATGTAATCATTTTCAAGGATGAAAAATGGATTAAAAAATTATTGACACATTGGAAACAGAACAATATAAAATATGTAAAAAAGAGAAGGGCAATTTTTTCAGAAGCAATGAAATCATTTGAAAATTCAAATTCAAGAATTAAGATAGGCTAAATTAGTCATATAATGGTGCTATATAGACTCCAGTCAGTACAAAATATAAAACCCCGCATTAATTCGAAAAAGGGAATAAATTATTGTATATTCACTATTGTAAGCATTTTATTTAGCAGAAAGATTCAACATCTGTTATAAGCCATTTACAAACATGTAGAAAACACAATGAACGGTATAGTCATTTAGCTACAACTCATGCAGATTGAGCATTAACTTACCTATTATGTTCTACTCCTTGTGACACTGCACCTTTATTCCACCAAATATGAAATACTAATTTAGAACAAAATGATTGGGAATACACTATTTGTACAAAATGTCAACAAATCAAAGTGTAGATTATATTCAAAACATATTGCCAAAAAAAAAAAAACAGAACACAATGTTTGCTATGGAAAAATAGAAACCATATCTTAAGACACTTATCATGATTTTTCATGTATTTTTTTTTTTGAAAACTCATAAAATACAGCTGTCAGTTTTGCAGCAAGATCTTCATAAGTTCTATTTACATCCAAAAAAATACATTTTGGGATGACTTTTGAAGCAATACTCCTATGTCAATGCAAAAGTAGCCTAAGATATCTGATTCCAAAGCTAACCTCGAAAATGGTTTTACAAAATTAGTAAAGATATTAATTTGAAATTGACTCACCAAAAGAATATATTACATTTATCGAATGATTATACTGGAGTTGAGAACTCGAATGCACAAAATGTAATTAACAACTTTCCCTCCTTTTTTTTTTTGAGTAGTGTTCATAAAGAAATCTTTTGTTGCGCTGAATAGCCAGGAATTTACAAGATGGGTGTTACTGGAAAGACAAATAAGAATGGCAAATAAGAATGGAGGTAAGAGTGTCCAGATGGGTGTTACTGGAAAGACAAACGAATGGCAGAGAGTGACCAAGAAGCATAGAGTGATGAGGTCCTTTGCTGGAGGGGCGCGAGGAAGATACAAGACAGTTGTAACTAGAACCGAGCGTATTCTGAACGGTGAAGTCGGATGCACTTCGAAACAGCAAGACTTGAATGGGAATGCTACCGCTAACCCCTTTGATGTCCTTAATAACACCTTAGTTGCTGTTACCGAAGTAGTTAAAGAAAATGATGCTTCTCACATGCTGGCAGAGCCATTAGTCTCGATGCAGGACAGTGATGGAATTCATGAAACCACTTCTAACAATGCTGACAATACTTTTGGGAAAGAAAAGACAACTCTTCACAATGGCAATGGCAATAGTGATGTTAACTCTTCAGAAAGTACAAGTAATTGTACGTCAACTATGAATAATGTTCAAAAGAACAACTGCATGGAGCAGCTGATTAAAGAAGTTCAAAGCTATGATAAGAGCCCTATGAAAACAACTGTTGCTGAACATACTACTCAAGGTGGGCCCCCTGTTGTACCAGCTAATTTCTCCTCTGGAATAAAACTCGGTTTCTTCGGTAAGCAAGCTCAAGCCTCTTCATCAAAAACTGACGTCAACCTGTCTACGCCGAATAAAGATAAAGATTTCGGAACGAGCTCTAATGAGAAGAACAAAACGGCTTCTTCCAAGAAGGCCACAAATATGAAAGCAAGCAATCCCTATGCGCTTATCGGCCCGCCTGCTGCGTATAAGGCCCCACCACCTTTACCTGAGTCTCTATCAAGTTCCTCAATCTCTGCGACTCCTTCTGGCTACGTAACGCGCAGCAAAAAGAACGCATTGTTGGGTGGTAGCTTGTTCGACAATGATTGAGGTTGATGGATTTTTATGACTGCGTTTGGGAATGTGGGCATCTGCAGTAAGAAATCAAGAAGGAATTGATATATGTGATTTTTATCTATGTTATCTTTTGTATCCTGGTAATGGTAGATGTGCAAGTTAGCTGAACAAGCGTTGCTTGTTTGTTGTCTTCCCTGCGTGGAAGCTTTGTATTCTTTTGGTTAATATGCATGTTGCATATTACCCGTACCTCATGTTTTTATTATTTATTAATAAAATAAGTGGCCGGTCCACTATAAAAACCAGTCGGCCATGCCAAAATAGCCAGGAATTTGATAATAAACTACAACAGAAAAGTAAACAATTCAAGATATTCAGTTATTATTTTGGATGTGCGTCTGTAATGTCATTTCAATTTTTAATTGAATCAGTCGATAGTGAATAACCTACCTTCTACTAATATGTATTTAGAACTTGTCAAGAAAAAATCATGAACAATTAAAGTGAAAATATTCAAAACCATTTTTGATGCGGTTTTTTTGGTTTTGTCTAAATATACCAAATTTATTTGTGCATTGCCTTTGTTGTATATTATCATGGTTGTAATAAAAGAAACACAACCTTTGTTGTCAAAATACAAAGATGCAACAAATAACGATGATGCAGGTTCAACAAACTTACACAAATGCTGGCTTTTTCTAGTTCAACCATAGTTTGACCAAAAGGTGATCTATTTGCATGAAATTATTCTTTGAACTTGTTTTACTCCTTTGCCAAACCGAGTATTGAATTTACGCAAAGCTCTTTGGTCAGCACTGGTATTTCATTAAGGATTGGCAAGCCTTTTTGGATAATATGTCTTAGTTCTCCATCTTCATTATCAAGGAACTGAACATTCAGAATCAACAAACAACAAAGAATAGCTATGACATATTAAAAAATGGAGCATTTAATGAAATTCGAAAAAATTATAAGAAACACTGATGAATAGAAGGAAAGGAATCTTCATTATAAATTGGAAACGGAGTAATGGTATACTTAAGCATCTCTGAATGGATAAAATTCTGAATTTTTTTTTGCAAGCAGTAATTGAATGTATGAATTTTTCCTTAAATCTGTCAATTAAATTTATGCTCATTATATCATGCTAATTTTATTTTTGATATTTCCATTTCCAAAAATGTATATATTTCATTCCTTAAAACAAACCGTCAAATTGTTGAGGTTGAGCTACATTTCCATACTTGTAGCTGCCATATAAAAAACATTTACAAATTATGGTCTAATCACATGTATTATCAGCACTATGTCTATGAAATTGTAATCATTAGTTTTCCTTGTAATGTATGTCTTTTATAATCGATTTAGCAACAAAATGAACATTTTCAGTTTATTTGGTTTTCCCCACCTTTTACAAAACATTTTAGCATTCACCAAAATAAGTCCAGCACGGTGATCATCCATCCTTAGCATTATAAGATAACAAATATATATTAAATGGCAACGAAATGTGAATAGCATTACTCATTATAAAGGAAATCAAATAGGAGGGAGGAGAGTCTTCAGTCTTTTGATAAAAACTTAATCTATTTGGATACACACATATATACAATATATATATATATACACACACACACACACATATACACACACACACACACATACATACATATAAGTGTGTGTATTATACAAACAAACTGAAGACAGCAAATTCTAAATGTAACTTTATGTCTTGCTATAACATAAATTAAGAACAAAAGAAGAAAAATAAAAAACCAAAGCAAACATAGTTAGAAAAGTTACAGTAATAGCTCATAAGTTATCTTTGATAACATAAAAATTCAATTTCTTTTTGTTAAAAATCTAGCAAAATTTCAACATTTGTAATGAAATAAGTATTTGCTTAACAATTCATATATAGGAAGATGCAGTTTCGTACCCTATGTGAAACTGTAAAATGGTGACTTGGACACGTGCAAAGTTGCATTGGAGCGCCTGTACCCCACCCCCGGATTGTTTCAAAATCAACTTTATGTTCTATTTTGTTACTTACTTGTTACATTCATTCAATTTACGTCCAATAAAGTTAAAATGTTTAATTTAGGAATAATAATTAGGAATACAAAATACTTGCGATACTGACATTGATATAAGTTTTTGAAACTATAAATAATATAGATAATGTAACAAATAAGAGTAGTTATTGGCAGCTGGAATTCCTGATAACCTGTATACTTCTACATATACCCCCAATTATTTCATGCTCAATATTATATCAATTTAAAGTTTAGATAGCCCTCTATAAATAGAAATATGTGCAACTTCAATAGAATAAATGTCCTCTTTGATCAAACTATGTCAAAATTCTTATAAAGATTGTGCTTCTTCCTACCATGATGAAGAAAAATATCATACCTATTCTTTAGAATGATTACTTGGAGGCAATGTCTTAATCAGATTGTATTTTTCTTTTCATTCTTTCTCAAAGGCCCCAATTTATTTAGTTAAGTTTCTGATCTTAATTATTATGTTTTTGATCGATGGGCGAGACTTCAAAGAAATAACGAAACATGAAAATTTTGATAATAGTAACATGGAAATAAGCTTCACACCTAGCCAAGCTCTAGGAAATTCATTATTTTACTATCTTTACTATAATATTTAGTTTTGTTCATGCAATTATTAAAATAAAGAATAAAAGTTTTTACTATTGTTAATGAACATGTTATGTGTCCTGAATTGATTAGTATATATTATTTCTACCGCAATCATGACATTATACAGATAGTGCACAAATGAAAACTGAGTACTTGATGCTTTGTACTACAAAAAAGAACATTAAGTCTTGCTTAGGAGGTGCATGATTCTTGCTTGCATAGTGGTCAGAAAATTATAACTTGGAATCATCCTCTTTTGCTTAGAATCTTTCCCACACTTGATTAAGCCATCCACAAATTTAATACAATATATTTTATAATGAGATCAATTAGACTCCTTAGAAAATGACTAATCATAAAATGTAACACTACTTTCTGTGTTTAAGGTACTATTTTCCACTATGTGTAAGATTCTGGCAAATAATTAGTTTTTGCAGATCCCAACCATATAAGGCTATGTTAAAATATTATTCATGTCAGGAGTACAGGTTTTGCCTACAAAAACATGGATGATGAATTGCTATTTACTCACGCACATAGCACTTTCTTAAATAGTAATAGTAAAATACAACTAATACCTTGTGTAGATAAGAACTTAATACATCCAAATTATTTGTAAGTGAAAGTATGTTATAGCTTCTTCTGTAGCTTTATCTGCGAGATATGTAGCAAGCAAACCATTGAATATTCCAGTCTGGCATGTAGGCGATACCCATGTCCTATAATCAAAGATAACACGAACATTAAAATACATCTAATTCAATGGCAGTAATGATAAGGAATGTTTTTTGGAATATTTAAAAATACATCTATTTCAGCCATAAAAGATTCAAACTGCTTTTACTATGCCCCGTCCAGCAAGAGATGATGTTTCATAAACATGTTTAAATTAAAATCAGTGCCATATTTCAATGCTTATACTTTTAGTTTATAGCTTTGACATCACAAACTAACCAAAATACTTTTCACGGCAAACCTAATTTCTTTTTATATTACATTTGCAACTAAATTTAGCATTGCAATAATTTTAAAGGTGACCAATAAGAAGAGTAGAGGGAAAAGATGAAAGAAGACCTGAAGTTAAATGTTCGAGTAAAGAAAAAAAAATACAATTTGCAAATTATGAATTATATATATCCTTAATGACCAATAGAATCTTCAGATTTCTGTCGATCACAGAAAAAGTTTTATGCCATAGACAATGGGCTTACTTGAAACGGTGCATTCAAATGTTATGTATATATGAACTCTGCAAACTTGAACGAACCTTGTGCGAAGATGCCAGCGTAAAGTGGATGGTGGCAACCTTTGACAAAGCCAATAACATAGTGAAGATAGGAATAAGTATTGGATCGCCAGTGAAGATAGTCCAGGAAACTCTTATATTACCTTCAGATATTTCCATATACTATTTACTCTTTCGAAGTCGAACAAAGTACATTGGTTGCATTTGATTATAAATATTGAATTAATAAAACAGGTGAGATGGAAAATGCCATTAACGCATGCCATAAATCTAGCATTAGCACAAACATTTTACTCGTAGGTAGATATTTAATAAGTTTAATTATGCATGGGTAAAATATAAAAGGTATAATTTATTTGGAAAAAAAAAAAAAACCTGCCATCAGCTGTTCACATGAATATCACAGAAATTAGCAAATCATTAACAGTCCCTAGCTACAGAAATCAGGTTAATCTATTGTTCAATTTTTTCAAAAGTAGAAAGACATGTGGAATCCATGTTAAAAATAAGCAGTATATAAATATATGCCCAGATGTACTACACAAAACGACACAGAAACAATAGTAAACATGGAGAAGAGAGATACATGGAAAACAATTTTGTTTTATATAGGATATAAAGGCAATTCATGCATAAAAACAAAAAAGCGTTTTGAAATAGCAGAATCAGAAGCAGACAGAAAATCCAAGAAGAACTAAGTTTACTGATGCATAGCGAAGCTGGAAATAGGATTATTACCTTATAAATGATGGTTAATAGATTAAAAGGCGGAGCACAAACAGAACTACTGGCTACCGCAAATCATTTGATTTAGGAAAGGATAGCCGCCAGAACAAATAGATGGGGAAAGATCTAGAATCTCCAAGCATAGCATAAATGACAACCATTCGAGAAACCGGAAGAAGACGATCGGTTTGCCATTGTAATTTGATGCAGGACGGTAGATTGAATTAAGGTTAGAGCAACGATAATGGAGATGCGATGGAATTGGGGGAATAAATTTGTAGGTCATTTGCGAGACGGTTCAGTTTATATTAAGGAGAATGACTGAGAGCTCAGCATTTCTAACTCAGTAATTATAATATAGTATAGATATATATAAACAGCAAGAAGACAGTGAGTAAAAGACTCACTATATTCTTATTAAGTTCATGCAAGTTCATGGATATTTTTATGTGCCATATTGGTTATGAATATATTGTATAATCTTATAGCTGAAACCATTCTTGCCAGATCAAAACACCTGAGGCATTTGCTAAATTTCCTATGTGTTGTCACCTACTCTGTTTTATCAAAATCCCATAGCTATATTGCTAGTGTAGAGATCAAACTCTAGTTCCCTATAAAAATAATTCAAACAAGTATGTAAAACACATTTAACAACCAGTGGACTATATATATTACACATATATATACCCAGTAGTAATATAACAGTAAAAGAACTGTTAAAACAAATATTTTCGACCAATTCAATCATGAGATTTAAATATTCAAACATGATCAGGGTAAGTAAATATGATTTTAGAAGCAAACATCACCATTTTTAATAAAGGAGATGATGAGAAAGGTTGGGTGAGTCGAATCTCTGGAAATTTGCATATTGGGGCATGATGATCCCTAGGGGGTAGGAAAAATATCCATAAATTTTTCTAACATATAAAAATAGGGTTTCAATCAATCATAGGGTTTGTGTTTGGTTTTTGGGTTACTCGACTTTGGAGATGAATTTCGCCGCCGTGAAGGAAGTGGAGACGTGCGCACCGGGGGTAAACTCTGTCGTGGGTCGTCGCAAGAAGGTGGCCGGAGTGGGGTAGGTTCCGGTGGCCAAAGGTGGAAGCTGTGGTGATTTTCTTAGATCAGGTTTAGAAGTCTGGGTTGGTAAATGATCGGGAACATAGAGTTATCGACGATCCAGGGGTTTGTCACAATGACTGAGAGGGTTGGCATTTGGCAAGTCTAGCACTTTGGTAAATGGTTGGGCATGTAGAGTTATCGGTGATCCAGGGGTTTGGCAAGATGACCGAGAGGGTTGGCATTTGGCAAGTCTGGCACTTTGGTAAATGATCGGGCACGTGGATTTTGCGGTGGTCAAGGGAATTTGCACGGTGACTGGAGGCTTGGCAAAAGGGAATTGGGCACGGAAGGAGGAAGGAATCGGGAACGAGATTCTACCGTGATTTGGAGCAGATTTTCCATGTGCACACCGTAGTTTTAAAAACTGGTACTTGGTACTTTGGTCAAAACATTTTCAAAATAGATTTTTGAACAAAGTTTTAAATTAAAAATGGTTTAATTTAAAAATAGAAAATAAAGAAGAATTATAAAATTAAATAAAAAGAGAAGTTTTATTTAAAAGATCATAGACAAGTGAAAGGAAGGAAATGGCAGTATTTCAAAGTGCAGAGCTTGACTGTCGGAAGTCGAGAATTTGAATTTAATTTAAAAATAGTTTATATAAATTATAAATTTCATTTATTTATGATAAACTAGAAGTAAGAAAATAATTTACAAGAAGAACGGAAATGTTAAACATCATATAAACACAGATAACAAACGATGTAAAATATCGTGTGCCACGCACACACTTTATTTGTTCAAATATAAAAGATGTGTAAACTGAAATAAAAATCATGTTAATTTGATAATTTAATATTAGTTATAAAAGACATTTCGTATATCGTTTTCGAAGAGACCGGAGTAAATATTCCACTTCAAATTCGATTTCTACGTTGCAAGTCGAAGATTATCAAGGATAATCAAAGACGGAGATATACAAGAATTGTTTTATAAATCCTAGGTAGAAATTGCCTAAGATAGGTTTATAATAATAATGTCTTCGGTTTGTCCAGTCCCAGGAAAACTTGTAAGGACGAACGTCTTACAGAATACTCCTAACTAATCACGCACATTGATCTTTTCAAACGTAGTTATAAGTGGCAGAGGAATTCGTTTCACTTGCTTTATACTTGTAATATATTTTTGAAGAAGTCAATTAGTAAATTAGCGGGTTTGACGATGTGACATTCAAAGCAAATAAAAAGCGTGTGTCAGGGAAAGTTTAGCTTCAAGCTTCACAACCAGGAAATAATAAAAATCGGGCAGGTAGCATGGCTATGTGGGTAGCTCCCATTAGGGTGTACTATAGCCTATCTAGAGATATTCCTTTTATCAATGTTGACCCATTCGGGAAATGGTTGCTATACACAACCATTGGTGATATACATTCGATACACTCAAGAGAAATGAGTGGTCGGTCATGTGTGGCCGGGTTACAAGAAGTTCTTGTTGAATCCAGTGTATACCTCTCTAGAGGTACACTATCGGAAGGTGGTTCCAAACCTTGTCATAGCTGGAAATCCATTTACCATAAGCGTTAATGGTTTTGTTTGTGTACTATATAAGTAGAATGCGAGATGAAATCATTTTCTACTAGATTCTTAATTATTGTGAAAACACTAGACATTATCATAATATTTGTTTAAATTATACGATCTGTTTTGATTCTCATAAGGTAAAAACCCGTTACGTATTTATGGCGTGGTCTTATGAGTAATGATTTTATTTTTGATCTTGTTTAAAATGTTTACTCACACCAGTCCCTGACTTACCCAGAGTTTATTTTTCTGCGTTTTCCTTTAAACTCTTGGGTATTCATAACACTTGTTATGAATAGACAAGTGATCCAGGTCTTGACTTACTTTTGGAGTAGCTGGACGAGAAGGATCTGAAATGTTGGCTTATCTATGTATAATTATCTGCAAGTTAGTACCACAAATGTTAATTATGTAATTTCTGATGAAATGTATCCGTATGTAGGAAGTACTCTAATGTACTTGACTTATGATATGTAAGATTTTGGGTTGTTATGATATGATCAAGTTCCGCTGTGAGATTCTGATGTTTTCTATAGTTTTATCTTCTATCTATCTTTTATTCTTATATAATGATACAACTTCCGAGGTGTTCGAAAGTTGGGTCGTTACACTTAATTTTTATATTTTTATATTCATATATTTTATATTTATATAGTTCAAAACCTTATAATTTTAGAAATATATTCATATAGTTTAAACTTATGTTTTCATATGTTTTTCTATTATATAATATTAATTTACAACACTAAATTTTTACTCAAGAATTTTCAGAATTATTTAAATATCAAAACACTTGAAAAATTCTTTGAAAATCAAAAATATACAAGGGTATGTCGAAATACATAAAACACCATGTCGACGTCCAGCTATCACTTTTTCTAATTTTGAAAGGATGTGTCTTTTCACTATTTGAAATGATTCAGAACCGTTGCAATCTTTCATACTCTATAAAAAGGGGTTAAAACCGAAGTTTTTGTCATCTCTTCTTCTCTAACTTCATCCTCTTTCTCTACACCATTATTCTTAATCATTTTTATGTTTTTTACACTTGTACTCTACTGAATTCAATTCCGTTTTGATCAAACTTCTTCTCTCTACACTCTCTACTCTCTGAATCAGGTGCCATTGAAGAGTTTTAGGGTTGTTTGTAATTGTTTGGGTTGAGTGAAAATTGTTTGGTTCGAGTAAAAGAGGAATCGGTGTTTCCTTGTTGTAGAGAAATCACGGAAGTAGGAATCGGGGTGTCCTTGTAGCCGTGAAATCGGGGAAGTAGGAATCGTTGTGTCCTTGTAGCCGAGAAATCAAGGAGGTTGTACTTGGCTATTGGAAATAGTAATAAAACTCTGCGCAATCCAGCGTTGTGCGGGACTGGACGCAGGAGCAATCCGAACCAGTAGAAAATCCGGCGTATTCTATCCTTTTCTGCATCTTTATTTCTTTTATTTTGCATTTGTATTTGAATCTGTGTCTGTGATTGTGTTTGTGGTGTTTGATTCATCCCGTAGTTCACAATAGTTTTGGATTTTTTTTTTAATTCTTACAAACGCTATTCCCCCTTCTAGTGTTTGCTTTGCCTTAATGATCCATTCCACATTCCCTAACAATATCGTATAGTGTCAGGTAAATAACTAATTATTAAAATTTAAAGTGTAAGTGTTTGACATTAATATTACAATGTAATACACATCAAATATATTGACATAAATGAGTTCAACATTGAACTTGTGATTGTTATTTATGTTTATACTTTATACTACGTGATTGAAGCATTTATATATTTGTTTTTTTTTTGTTAATATGAATATAGTTAATATTGATATGATTTATTAAGCGAATCAATGAATAATAGGGTGTTAAAGTCATTTAAATAGTTTTGATATTATGTATTTAATTGTATAATATGGTACTAAATATAAAATATAGAAAATTATCGAGAGAAACTAAGATAAACTATAGAAAATTTGAAGTGTGGGTACTTGAAAACAAAAATCATAATTTTGTCATTTTTAGTATTTGAAAGAAATATTAGTTAATTAAATTTATTTAAATTATTTAAATTTTAGGTTTTATAATTAATTTAAATATATGGACTTAAATATAAAACGATAGAAGCTATCCATTAATAAACAATTGTGTAAATTTTGAGATGCCCATATCAAAATGTATGATGTTAGAAGAAGTAAAATAATATGACAAAATTAGTAAATAAGCATAAAGTGATAAGTTAATTTAAGGGCACTGTTATTGACACTCCAAATATTGTTAAGGTAGGTCATTTTTTTTTTTAAAAAGTATTTATTAAGGGGAGTACCAATGCAAAGAGCATCCCCTTAACAAATAACGTTTAATTTACCAAATTGGCCTTCTTTACAATAATATCATTTTAGTTATCAATCAAAAAAATACGGTATATTAGTCTAACTACATCAGATTTTTATACCAAATTGATAATCAATTATCTCATTTGCCGAAATGCATCAGATTAGATGAAAATATATCATTCATAGAAAATCAATATACATATATCGAATAAAATTTTTTTGTATGGTATCCCACCACCGAATTTATCGACACACACCCATTTCCCCAACTTCTACAACCCGACAACGAACAAAAATTTCCAAAACAATGAAAAATGTAAAAAAAAAATTGTAATACGGTATACCTACGTCATTCATGTCGTTATGCAGTAATTCACCTATTTCGGAGATGACAAATCAAAAAAAAACGACCATTTTCCACCAAACAAAATTTGACACTACGACATTCGTCTCTCAAGATTGACATAACAGAAACCCTAATCTTCATCGTTTCCTGGGTATTATACAATTGATTTGACATACCTTATCAACAGCTTCTCGGTTATCTTAGGATCTTAGGTGGGTATTTCTTGTTCTTCACTCTCAACATTATTTCTCCCAAAATAATCGCTTTTCCTTAATGGTTGGCAAATAATTTAGGTTTTTTTTTTTTTTTTTTTGAGTTTGAAATTGATTGGGATTTGGGATGGTAACTGATGTTATTACCAGGGTAAAAATAAAACACAAAAATTAAGTACGTGACCGCCTTAACATTCTTTTTGATTGGAGTGTTTTTAAAATTTGACCCTCTCTTACTAATTCTTGGAGTATTAATAATAATGCCATAATTTAAAAATAAAACATCCAAAGAGGAGTAAGGAGAAGAGAGAAAATTCCTCGAACTAAGGAGAGAGCTTTAAATGATTCCGCTTTACTAATATTTAATAGATTTGGGAAAACCGTAGACTGATTAAATGAGACTCTTCTATCTATTAATACAAGTGTGAACCTGCGCTTCGCATACGGGCTAATGAAAGTAGTTGCATATTAATACAAATTCTGAAAAATTAAAAAGTAATTTAAAGGACCGAACCATCAAACAATAAGAAGAACCAACTTTATGCGGAAATGTAGCATTGCGGAGAATTATCGCATCAAACTAAAGACCGATTGTTATAGGAATTTTGTTCGCACACAACGGATTACTATGAATCATATTGGGACATGTTGTCATTAGCTCTATACCACTTTTTGTACACATGATCTATTTCTGGATAAATAAATGTTGCATCGTTAGTTAATTAGGAATTTTAATATGAGAAATAGTAAACTAATGTGTATCAAAATTGATCTACATAAAGCATTTGATAAAATTAATAGAAATTTTATCATATATATTATGCAGAAAATGGGGTTTGATAATAAATTTTGAACTCTGATTAAAGAATGCATTAATAATGTGACTTATTCTGTTATAATTAATGGTTTCCCTAAAGGCTTTACACATAGCAATAGAGGAATAAGGAAAGATGACCCCTTGTCACCCTACTTATTCTCTGTTGTTATGGAATATTTTTCAATGCAAATGGAAATTGAAGTGTTAAAGGGGAATATTAAGCCTATAAACAGTGTTAAGCCACATATTACTCACTTGTTATATGTAGATGATATGCTTTTGTTTTTAAAAGATGATAGGAAGAGTGCTATTGCTGTTTATAGTATTTTGAATAATATGGAAAAACATGTTGGTTTAGCTATTAACCCAAATAAGAGTAAAATCTATTTTAGCAAAGGTGTTTTAATTAAAGAAGAAATTCTGCACCTTTTGAAGTTTAAAGAAGGAAAACATCCTGTTAAATACCTTGGCATTCCATTAAGCATTAATCAGATTGGTGATAGGGATTGTTCTAGATTATTTGATATGATTCAGGTTAAGCTAGAAGGATGGTCGTGTAAATTGCTATCCTTAGCTGGTAGTTAGAACTTACACACATAGTCGTCACTGCTATGATCATGTATTGGGTTCAATTTCATAGCATCCCTATTAATGTCATTCATAAAATTGAAAAAAAATCTCTAATTTTATATGGAGAGGCAAGCATCACAAGGTTACTTGGGATAAAGTGTGTAAGCCTAAAAAATTTTGTGGACTTGGGATCAGAAATATTGGAGACATTGTTGAAGTCTGCAAGTTTAAATTATTTTGGAAATTTTAGGATGGTGAATATCTTTGGGCTAGATGGATGAGTGCTAAATATTTGAAAAATAATAATTTTTGGCTAGCCAAAAAAGAGATTCGCCATTCCTATGTTTGGAAAAATATTTAAGATTGCGGAGATATTGGTAGAAATCTTTAACTCAGAAAATTAAAAGATGGCAGTCAAACCAGTTTATGGTTTGACCTATGGATTAGTGGTAATTCACTAATCAATCTTCTTGGTTGGAACAATTTATAAATATTAGGGGGGTTAATGACAAAGTGAAAAATATTATTTTAAATAATTGTTGAAGCTTTCATAATAATCCTGCTGCTCATATATTTAAAAATGCAATTATGGATATTCAAATTGATCAGAGCTGTTATAAGGATCACTGGAACTGGAATTTGTGTTCTAAGGGTAGATTCTCTTTAAAAAAGGTTGGGAGTTTTTACAAGGGAAAGAGGTTGAAGTTGATTGGAATAAAAATATTTGGTGCAAATCAAACTGTCCTAAAATGGCACACTGTGCCTATTTTGCTCCTTTAAATAAACTCCCAACTACAGAAAATTGCTGCAAATGGAATAAGGATTCTGAAAATACATGTTTTCTTTGTAAAAATGAGGTTTAAAGCTCCAATCATTTATTTTTTGATTGTGCTTACTCTCGGTACATTTGGTTTAACGCCAAATGCACTCTGGGTTTCAATCAAACCTATGCAACTTTGAACATAAGGGATTGTATTGAGTTTATTTTGAAATTTTTTAAGCCCAAGTCCAACAAATTTAATAGAGCTTGTGTTTTACTAGCAACATCTGTTTATTATATTTGGAAAGAGAGAAACCCGAGGTTATATACTGGTAAAGAAATTAATTGCACACAGATTTGGAAAACTATTCTTCATGATAGTGATACTGTCATGAGAAAAGCCAAGAGATTTAGAAAAGCAAACTTGCATTATCAACCATTTCATAAAGGTGATGCAGATGGTGATAAGCAAGTTGAAGAATTTTTACTCAATGGCAAGAAGCTTCCCAATAGAAAGTTCTCTGATTTCCCCACTGGTGAAAGAAATCTCAGCCATGCTAACAGCATACAACACAGCAAAGGGAGTAAACATGCTATTAATGGCCTAAACTTTCCTATATTAAAAAGTAAAAACAATAATGCATTTTTTTCACCTGTTGCAGGGGACAAAGATTATCTTTCTATCAGCAATTTCTCTGAGAACTTAAATGGTGTTTTGGATAGATCTGTCGTCCTCCTTGGGATCTCCACCAACTCTGTTTTCAAATCAAAAGATTGTGAGGGAAGTAGACATATTTATGATTCAAAAGTGTGTAATTATTTATTTAAATTGTATTGTAATCCTTTGCCAATACCTGAAACATAGAGCGGTTCCTCCAGAAGTGATCCAGATCTAATAAAATTCCTGGAAAAGAGGAAATCAGAAGAACAGATAAGATTTTACATAGAATCAGGGACAATCACTATAAGAGCAAGCTGAATAACCGGATCTACCACCTATCTGTTTGGTCAGAAGGCATAAATAGCGGTGGAAGTTCATCGGAAGTCAATAGAGGCTTAATAAGACCGAAGAGAAGCTTCGAGAGAATGAAAATTTTAGATCTGATAGATATGTACTCCCCAACTCATATCGAGCTATATGAGATATTTTTCAGTCAGGAAAATATTAAATCGGATTTGTTGGAAGCTATATGAGATATTTTTCAGTCAGGAAAACTACCCAAAGCTCTAAATCATACTTTTATAACACTTATACCAAAAAATGATTGACCATCAGAAATTGCTTGCAGACCTATTTCATGTTGTAATGTTTATTACAAAAAAAAATCAAAAATTTTATGTAATAGACTAAAACCTTTTCTCCCTTATCTGATTTCTGAAAATCAGAGTGCATTTATAAAAGGAAGATATATTGGTGATAATATATTACTTGCACATGAACTTTTGAGAGATTTCAGGAAATCAGGCATGCCAAAAATGAGTGTTAAAGTAGACCTACAGAAGGCATATGAGAAAGTGAATAGAGATTTTTTTTTTTTGTGATGGAGTGTATGCATTTTCCTACTCACTTTATAAATTTGGTCTATGAATGCATGGCAACAACTACATTTTCAATCATGATTCAAGGAATACCAAAGGGTTTTATTTCATCCACAAGAGGAATAAGACAAGGAGATCCTCTTTCCCCTTATTTATTTGCTTTAGCTATGCATTATTTTACATTCCTAATGGATGAAGCAATCATTTCTAATTCTTTTCAACCAAGCAATCAGGTCCACCCTATTATTTCTCATCTATTATATGCACATGATCTATTGGTATTTGGCAAGTCTTCAAGTCAACATGTAAACATCTTAAAGAAGATTTTTCAGAAGCTCTGTATGTTTGCAGGTTTGAATGTTAATGCTATAAAAACTAAAATATTTTTACTGCTTCAGTTATGAATCCTTCAGAAATAAAGAATATTTTGAGTTTTGAGCAAGGCACATTGCCAGTTAAATACCTAGGTGTTCCATTATCCTCTAATTATCTGCACTATTCTAAGTGTAATTCACTGATACATAGAATACAGAGTAAGATTCAAGGATGGGAGACTAAATTACTGTGTTTTGCCGGCCATGCAGAGCTTATAAATTCAGTAGTAACCCCAATCATTCTATATTGGCAACTAATATATCAAATTCCAGAGTTTACTTTGGATAAAATACAGTCCGTATGTGCTGATTTTTTTTGGGGGGAACTGCACACAAAGTAGTTGGGTCTACATTATCTAAGCCTAAGAATGAAGTGGGAATTAGTTTAAAGAATTTTTCTGATTTGAAAAAAGTTACATGCATTAAATTGCTTTGGAATTTCCATTCTAATTCATCTTTATGGAGCAAATGGATACACAAGAGATACTGTAAGAATGACTTTTTTTGGTCAATGGCTAGTGACTCAAATGCTTCTAGTAATGGAAATCAATTCTAAAATTAAGATCGAATTCAAAGCAATTATTTAATAGGAGAATTTCCAGTGGAGAAAATACTTATCTCTGGTTTGATCCATGGATTAACTGCAAATGTATGGTTGATCTGCTGGGATATGATAGACTTCAAATTATTGGGCACTCTGAGCAAATAGTGGGCATGATTATTAGAAATGAAGCCTTCCTAACTGAAATTCACCCTGCAACGAGAGAATTAATTGAAGAAATTAGCTCAATTTCAACTCATACTAATCAAAGTCAGGATTTTTATGAGTGGTGTGAAGGTGGTGATTTTTCTTTCCATAAAACATGGGAATACATAAGATCGAGGGATACATCTGATACTGTATTCTCAGTGGTTTGACATAAGAAAAATAGTATAAGAATGTCATTTATTGCTTACCTTGCAGCGATGGGCAGATTAAATACAAAGGATCGTCTGCTACGTTTCAGTACCGTGGAGAACATCATGTGTCCCTTATGCGACAATCATCCAGAATCAATTCCTCATCTACTATTTCAGTGTGATTTTTCCTCTTTCATTTGGAAATCTTTGAAAGGAAAGCTGGATTTACCACTGGATCTTCTTGGTGATGTTAAAGAGGAAGCTAGGTTCCTCTTTTCAAGGTTTTCTAACAAGGATCAACTAAGAGGCATAACTTTTGGAGCTTTGACTACCGCAGTTTACTTCCTTTGGAGAGAGAGAAATATGCGGATTTTTCAGAACAAAAGATCGCTTTCTTCAATTTTGTTACTGGGAATTGAAAAGGAAATCGTATATCTAGTTTGAAATAATGGATCGAAGACTGCACGGAGTTCGAGGAATGAACAGCTATTAAAAAGGTGGGGTATCGAGCTAAATGATACAGGCTAAAGTGATGGAGTTTGAATAAGTTTGTGGCAATTGGTTTGCTTTGGGCTCATTGTGGGCTGGGCTGATGGACTACTGTATTTTTCTGTTTTTATTTTGTTGTATTTTCTTTCGAATATGTTTGTTTAGCTTTATCTTTGTATTTCCTACTTTATGAGTACTCTTTTTCCTTGTAAGGTACCCATTAGGGGGATTGTAATGTTTTAACGAGGCTTGTAAAGTAGGTTTAGTTGGTTTAGCAATAAAGAGAACCAATTTTCAAGAAAATAAGCAATGAGTCAATATTCCATTCAAACAAATATTTTAATAGCAGATAATGCTACAACAAGTTGACCTGATACAAACTAACATGGTTAAACTACATATTGCAATAATACTAGCCAACTACAGCTCAAAACAACAACCAACCGCACATCAGCCATTGTCGAGGATTGTACCTTTCAACATTTCATTTCTTTTGCTTCTGGTAAGGCAGCTTGGAAGAGAGGAAGATTGCGTTGATGAGCACCCAAGTCTGCAAACAACATGGGAGGGGTAGATTTGTAACCTCGGGGGGGGGGGGGGGGGAGGAGCAGAGGAGGTAGCCAAATATGCATAGGGATGAGATGGCGAAGAGTTATGACTTTTCTTAGCTGAGGATAAAGGGGAACCTTTCTAAGGAATCACAACGTTTGCTTGGGGAATTTCACTGACTTTGGATTAGTTAAAAGAAGAGTTCGGGTTACTCACATTGCCCGAGCCTGAAGGAGAGGTAAACTTATTCGGAAATTCAGGCTTGAGTTTAAAGGAGTTTCCAAGCGGGGATTTGTTTGAAATGAGAGAAATATTCGAGAGTGGTTGTGGAGATTTAACAACAACTCTCTATGCAACATGGTGTTCCAAGGTAAAAACATCAGAATGGCCAGCCTTTGCATAACATGATCATTTGCCGCCAAGGAAGAAATTTGCACATTTTCATTTGCCTCAAACAAACCAAGCTTCTGAAGGCTGGTTTCACTTGCCCCTAAGACAGAATTTTCTTGTTTATTGACATTGTTACTTCCTACAAAGTCTACCTGATAGACCTTACTTGCAAGATTTCCAGTTGGAGCTGAACCGACAACGAAAGCTTAAAAATTCATCAATACTATTTATTTCACCCTCTTCTAAAACAGCGTCACACTTAGTGTCAACTCCAACATCACTGAGAGCACTGAATTTATTTCCTTCAAGGAAGCCAACATGAGTAACATTCTTAACAGAGTTTTCGCTACTACATAAGGCAAACTTATCAAATCTATTTCTGATCTGAGTATTTCTGATCAGAGAAGACATAATACTCCTCTTCTTTTGAATGACTTTCTTGCAAAATAGTTTCTTCTTGGATGGAGAATGAGAGGGCACCTTATCATCAACTTTAACTGAATCACCTATAGCTTTACAAGCAACAACTAAATCCATCACCTTCCTACTGCTAGGGGTGATAACATGTTTACTCATACTTGTTGCCAGACAATTGTCATTGGGATGTCCAAATGATTTACACCTATCACTGAGTTCTAGTTTCCAACGGTAATGAACATACACTATCTGCTCTGGACCATCAACTAGCTGTTATTCTAAGCAAATCAGAACCAGCAAAGCAAAAGCAAGGAAAACAACAATCACTATTCGAGTAATTGCAAATCAGTATAGTATACATTACTATACGATAGGAGAAGAAGAAGGTAGGAAGTACCGTTTTATTACAGTCTGTGTAACACCCCGCCTCCGCCAGGGTCACTCGGAAAGGAATGCACTAGCTTTAGAGGGGCATTATTGGTAAACATGCACAGAAATATCACAAGACAGAACATATATAAATAGCGGAAGTAAAATCAAACTTTCATAACATGAATAAATAAGGTCTAAAGCCTTTTACATCAGAGTACATCAAAACCTGTCTTGCAATAGTAAAGAAGCACAAAGACTTTTTAATAAATTATTCCCCAAGTAAAACCGTAAAGTAGCCATAGCCAAGAGAAGTCCAAGCCATCCATGATGACCTTCAAGCAGAAGAAGTCCGAACTAAATAGCATTGTTTCCTCCCTGAAACCTGGGGGGGGGGGAACGGAAGAAAAGAGGCGAAACAAAACGGGTCAGTCAAAAAGACTGAGTAAGTCCTATCTACTTCCAGTATAAAAAAAGGTAAAGGTAACATGACATGCATAAACTGAAAGTAAACATAAGGATAACTACAAGATAGATAAACCAGGGTAGCCGGTTGAACTACTGTGGCAAGGTAAACTAAGGTATCATGATAAACTACGGTGTTAGGATAAGTCAAGGTATCACATCGTCAGATTTCTATCGAGTACATTATCCCAAGGTATCCACCCCGTCTAACATCCCACGGTATCTATTATGTATATTCTTCCTAGTTCCAACATGTATATTTGCTCTGCACCTCTCGTACTAGTATCCCTACCAGCGTCATGTGTTAACCATGAATGTCCCGTGCTCAAAGTCGTGTAATGGTCCATGTCAACCTAATATCGCATATATAGGTTACTCAAATCATATGTTTCTTTCCATGTATATAAGTTCAGTCCTTTGCCGTACCTCGTACGGGCTTCCTCATGTCGTATTATCCTTGAAATCGTTTGGACTGTCACCCTTGTTCTAGCTAGGCTCTTCCATATGAATCATCGTTTGAACTACTAGGACTTACGCCACCTAGCACCACTAGGGATTACGCTTACCTATTGCACGCTTTCGTATTTCGGTTTGGGTTAAACCACCTAGGCCACTAGGGATTACGCTAACCCTCAACCGCGCCCTTTTCCCCACGCATTCATCGTGAATCGTTTTTTTCTATAACTGTATGCACATGTATCACATCGTGCCATCCGAGTCCTGTCACAGGGCAAAACAAGAAATACAGGACTCGGTCGGGAGCTTTAGATTTATCTGCCGATGTAGATACTACGGTCTGCTTTTCTACACGTGGCTATGGTCCCACGAGACCCCTCCCTCAACTAGTGAAAGGCAACACAAGAGAAAATCCTGCATGAGAACTACACTCCGGCCAGCCCACATCCTACGGCCTACCTCACCCATAATTAGATAGCAATTATGGTCTGTTGGGTGTTCCCTGCCTTTCCGTTCGTACACGCTTGACTCAAGATGGTAGATGATCGGCGAACTTGCTATCTCGGGCACCTTATGTATCCGTCGACTCACTGCTATCCACCCCAGTCTTTAGGTCGCTCGCATAGCAACCAAGGCATATTCTTGGTTCTTCTACCGCAGACCTCAACCTCTTGTGAGCCCAGGATGATCATCTGCGACCTCACAGAGGGATACCAAGAATATCCTCACGTTCCACGAAGCCGCTGCTTCGTTACCCAGTTCGCTGGAGCCTTTATCTAAATCAGATAGCCTGCTCCTACACGTATACTTAAACGATGACCTACCGTATCGGGTTACTCATCTATCTAAGAGGTGGTCCAATTTTCCTTGGCTGAGAATTATTACTTAGTTTCTTTTAACTAAGGTTTACCACTTAGCCTTATTTCCATAATCCTTGTTAACTATGGTTATTTACCTAATCCTCCAAATTAGGGTTTATCTAATGGGTTAAGTGTCACTTAAGTTCATAACTTAGCCCGTCTACAAACCATGTCAAAATTGGCTAAGTATCCAAGTCCAAGACTTAACCCTACAAACCATGTGTCAGGTTGGCTAAGTATATTAAGCAATCCATAACTTAACCTCGTCTAATTATCATTTTAGATTGGTTAATTATATAAATTAACTTGACCTTGTCATCCAATCGGTCAAGCGTATTCCAGTGATTCGTGACTTAGCCTTATCATGTTTTCACGTTAGATTGGTTAAGTATAGGTCACTTAACCACATCCAATTAACGAGTTAGATTGGTTAAGTTTAGTTCACTTAACCACATCAAATTAACGAGTTAGATTGGTTAAGTTTATGTCACTTAACCACATCGAATCTTCATGTATAATTGGTTAAGTATAAGTTGCTTAACCCCATTAAATTATCACGTTAAGTTGGTTAAGTATGGGTTACTTAACCTCATTGAATTACCAAGTTTGAATTGGTTAAGTGTTTAACTTAACCCCATCGAATTACCGTGTTTAGATTAGTTAAGTGTGGATTACTTAACCCCATTTAATTACCGTGGTTAGGTTAGTTAAGTCTTAATTACTTAACCTTATCACGTTATCGTGTTGGATTGATTAAGTGTTGGTTAACTTAATCCCGTCCACTAGTCGTATAAAAATGGTCAAGTGTCATTAGGCAAATCAAGTTACTTAACCTACCCAAGCTTATCATGTTTTGTTAAGTATCATTAGCCTAATCAAATTACTTAACCCATTTGTCCATATCATATTTGGTTAAGCCTCATTAATCAAATTAACTTAACCCTATTATGTGGCATTAATTTAATTAATGCACCCTCAACCTCTCACATTAGGCCTTGTTGTGGTTACTAGTTAAGCCGGGCGGGTCCGGGTAGATTTACACCACAACCTAGTCTAACCTCGGGTCTTAAGCGCGACATGACCAACTTCTCACATTGGGTCCTATTGTTTGCAACTACTAGTTAGGCCGGTCGGTTCCGGGTAGTTTTACGTTGCAAACTCAACCCAACCTCGAGTTGGCCATACTTATATTATCTAAGTTCATCATGTTTCCAAAACATGTTACAAGTTTTCAAGCATTTGGGTAGACCTAACTTAATAGGTAAATTCCCAAAGGGTAGACCTAACTTAATAGGTAAATTCCCAAGCTCATGTTTTTATGCATATTTACATGTTAACTTACATGCTATATTCAATGTTACATGTTGTCATGTTATACCCATTTAACCCAAATCATGTTTCACATCATATTTCATGGAACTTCAAGTTAAGTTTCTCATGTATATTCACGCTCGTCTAACCCAACCCCAAAACGTGTTTCCAACGTAAGTATAGACGAGTCAACATAGTAGGAATACTATGACTACGAATTGGCCTCGAACATGCATAGTGTCATAAAAAGGGTTTTGGCCACAAACACACAAAATGTCACAAGGGAATTCGGCCACAAACATGCATATTATCAAAAAGGGTTTGGCCATAAACATGCACAACTTAAAAGGGGGGATTGGCCACGAGCATGCATAATCTCATAAAGGATTTGTCCACAAACTTGCATGTTAGCATAAGGGGTTTGGGTTCATAAACATGCATAAGCCCCAAAATCTTGTCTTAGCCAATGTTTCACAAGTAAAGTGGTTCCTAAAGGTTCATGCTAGCATTTCATGCATAAAGATCCAAACTTGCTAGTTAAACTAGGTTATGCATAGCATGAGAGGCATGATTAAGTCACTCACATGGCCTAAGATCATAAATATGAACACAAGAGGCATGGTAAGGTTCATATAGGTTCGCATAATCATGTTTAGCCTCATTTTATCCCATGTCATTATCAAAACTACCGTTTCCATCTAAAAGTAGCTAGAACTTACATAGTTAGGCCTAGGGAAAGGAGCATGAATCATCTTGGCTAAGAAAGGTGCCTCCTTTGTTGAAGAATCGTCATGGAACTCGCTTAGCAATGTTGATTTGGCCTCTATTTGGTGTAGCAAGCTTGCACCTTTTGATTTGAACTTGATTTGGATGCATAGGCTCTAGGGATTTGAGATGGAGGCCATGAGAGTAGAAATTTGGCCATAGTTTAGTTACATGAGTGAATAATGAGGGTTTAGGGGTAGGTTTAGGGTCTTTTTATAGAGATTAGGATAGTTTTAGGCCCTTAGATTAATCCTAGGACCAACCTGAACCGCCAGATTTCAAACCAGGCCCAAAAACCTAGCCAAGATAGAAAATAGGTGCACCAGATCAGAATCAGCCGACAGGGCAAGTCGACAGCCCTGTCGACATGCCTGTCGACTTGTCTGGGCGGGAATTTTCCCGCCTGGCCCCATTTCTGCATGTTTCGAAATTCAAATTTCCCGAAAACTTCTTTGGGCCTTAACCGGGTCATACGGACTCCGATTTTCGAAAACTCGGACTCTATTTCGCGTATTTTTCCGAGACGAACGCAATGGCATAGCCCGTTTTACTTGATTCAGAATTTAAAATTAAATTCTGCCTTGATTCTCGTTTTAACATGTTATTGAAATACGGGTTGTTACATTCTCCCCACCTTTTAGGATTTCGTCCCCGAAATCTCTAAGTTAGGAAGAACATATCCTACCATCCATTATCCATCTACTCAAAACATCACCCACAAGCAACCATTGTCCTTAGATGATTTCTAATGCTGTATGAATATATGCAAAACGTGTGTGTACATGTTCCTTAGCTAATGCTAATGATCAGGCCTGGATAATCTTTCTAATGCAAAATATGTATAGTGCCATGAATCCAACATGTATGCAAATAGTCCTAGTCATATAGATACTATATGCGTGCATAATCATTCATTCATATGCGACAACCGCATGATAATACATTCGATTTCATCCATAAACAAGTATAAATACTCGTGCATATGCAATATGAAATGTGACCGAGTCGAGCTAGTATCTAATGTGTATTCGCGCATCCACGAGCAACCACTTGCAACCATATCAATCATAACATGTTTCAAATACATGTTTACATCCATAGGGTTCTACCTAAGATTCCCTGAAACAGGGTCGAGAAGATAAACAGGACAAACTCCGTACGGGGTTTGTAACAGGACCGAGAGGATATCCATAAAAGATAGCCTACAAGCAAGCTCAACAGAAAAACAGGGATCGAGGATATATTCCCAAAAGAGATATCATGTACGCATTTAGTCTTCAGTCTCCTGAGTTGCATTACCTTGAGCTTAGTTCCATCGTGCCTTGACCGCCTTTGACTTCATGATTTCGTAGCTCCATGATTCCTATTTCCAAGGTGCGAGTGAAACTCATTTCACTGTCGCCTCTCGTTTCACTTTCACTTATTCTTTCCCTAGTATACTTGGCTCAACCATATCTAAGTACTCCAGCCAGCTCTCCAAAATTCACTAGTGAATTCTGGATCTCGTTTTCCGATGCCAATCCAAATTGCCAAGAGTCCTTACTAGGGTGATTCCCATAACTCATGCATAATCGAAACGAACCATCTGCCTTAGCGGCGAATTCTATTCCAACGGATTACCAACAACTGCATCCTGGGATTCTAGGTAACTAGCCATGACAGAACCCAAAAGGTTACACGAGACTTCGAGGGTATCACCAAGATGAGTCGAGAATCTAACTACCCTCTTTCCAAAACCGAGAATGGCACCCCTTGCTGGATAACCACTTCATCCCTAGAATCCCTCCACAACTTATAAACATAAGCATTATTTCCAAGCTCAACACTTGATATAGACATTCTCAAATCCAAACAAGCCATGAGTAAATGGACCGATCTTCCAATAGGACTTGAGACAAAAACGGGATCCTCTACTACGCTAGTACTAAGGTGCAGAGACTCAACTATCGAAGCGGACTTAAAAGATGCGGTGATCAAAACAAAGTCCCGACGGGATGATAGAGAAGAAAAGCTAAACCTTTAACAAGATCGGTACCCTCCCTCTGAGGTACCCTAGAAATGAGAGCATACTATTGCCCTCCGAATGATCTTGTCCCTGTTCCATGATACTTAACTATCCGTCCCGTTTCACCATGCCAAAGGTACTCTCTCGTCATGGGTTTCATTGTTCATCTTTCTCCCTCCTTTTAGGACTCAGCCATACCAACATGTTGCTTATCCCTGAGCTCGTATCCTTTATCCTTGTTCTTACTATCCTTTCATGCATAACTCTGCAACGGTCTCTCGAGAACCACCTCCATCGTACGGGAAACACTTACGCAGCTAGAAAGACTAGTCGCAGTCAAAACCACTGTGACTACAGATGGAGGAAAGAAAGGAAAAGAGATTCAATCAAGGAAACAAGGATAATGCTAATGGCCTTTGGGGAATAGCCCTTTTCTTTTAGTAAAGAAAATTTTCTTGAAAAATGCTTCTTTGTAAACGGTTTTTCAAATAATTTTCAGAAGGTCTTTAAAAACTTTTGCCCAGTCTGGTAACCTTCTGCTCTGATACCAAATGTAACACCCCGCCTCCGCCAGGGTCACTCGGAAAGGAATGCACTAGCTTTAGAGGGGCATTATTGGTAAACATGCACAGAAATATCACAAGACAGAACATATATAAATAGCGGAAGTAAAATCAAACTTTCATAACATGAATAAATAAGGTCTAAAGCCTTTTACATCAGAGTACATCAAAACCTGTCTTGCAATAGTAAAGAAGCACAAAGACTTTTTAATAAATTATTCCCCAAGTAAAACCGTAAAGTAGCCATAGCCAAGAGAAGTCCAAGCCATCCATGATGACCTTCAAGCAGAAGAAGTCCGAACTAAACAGCATTGTTTCCTCCCTGAAACCTGGGGGGGGGAAACGGAAGAAAAGAGGCGAAACAAAACGGGTCAGTCAAAAAGACTGAGTAAGTCCTATCTACTTCCAGTATAAAAACAGGTAAAGGTAACATGACATGCATAAACTGAAAGTAAACATAAGGATAACTACAAGATAGATAAACCAGGGTAGCCGGTTGAACTACTGTGGCAAGGTAAACTAAGGTATCATGATAAACTACGGTGTTAGGATAAGTCAAGGTATCACATCGTCAGATTTCTATCGAGTACATTATCCCAAGGTATCCACCCCGTCTAACATCCCACGGTATCTATTATGTATATTCTTCCTAGTTCCAACATGTATATTTGCTCTGCACCTCTCGTACTAGTATCCATACCCGCGTCATGTGTTAACCATGAATGTCCCGTGCTCAAAGTCGTGTAATGGTCCATGTCAACCTAATATCGCATATATAGGTTACTCAAATCATATGTTTCTTTCCATGTATATAAGTTCAGTCCTTTGCCGTACCTCGTACGGGCTTCCTCATGTCGTATTATCCTTGAAATCGTTTGGACTGTCACCCTTGTTCTAGCTAGGCTCTTCCATATGAATCATCGTTTGAACTACTAGGACTTACGCCACCTAGCACCACTAGGGATTACGCTTACCTATTGCACGCTTTCGTATTTCGGTTTGTGTTAAACCACCTAGGCCACTAGGGATTACGCTAACCCTCAACCGCGCCCTTTTCCCCACGCATTCATCGTGAATCGTTTTTTTCTATAACTGTATGCACATGTATCACATCGTGCCATCCGAGTCCTGTCACAGGGCAAAACAAGAAATACAGGACTCGGTCGGGAGCTTTAGATTTATCTGCCGATGCAGATACTAAGGTCTGCTTTTCTACACGTGGCTATGGTCCCACGAGACCCCTCCCTCAACTAGTGAAAGGCAACACAAGAGAAAATCTTGCATGAGAACTACACTCCGGCCAGCCCACATCCTACGGCCTACCTCACCCATAATTAGATAGCAATTATGGTCTGTTGGGTGTTCCCTGCCTTTCCGTTCGTACACGCTTGACTCAAGATGGTAGATGATCGGCGAACTTGCTATCTCGGGCACCTTATGTATCCGTCGGCTCACTGCTATCCACCCCAGTCTTTAGGTCGCTCGCATAGCAACCAAGGCATATTCTTGGTTCTTCTACCGCAGACCTCAACCTCTTGTGAGCCCAGGATGATCATCTGCGACCTCACAGAGGGATACCAAGAATATCCTCACGTTCCCCGAAGCCGCTGCTTCGTTACCCAGTTCGCTGGAGCCTTTATCTAAATCAGATAGCCTGCTCCTACACGTATACTTAAACAATGACCTACCGTATCGGGTTACTCATCTATCTAAGAGGTGGTCCAATTTTCCTTGGCTGAGAATTATTACTTAGTTTCTTTTAACTAAGGTTTACCACTTAGCCTTATTTCCATAATCCTTGTTAACTATGGTTATTTACCTAATCCTCCAAATTAGGGTTTATCTAATGGGTTAAGTGTCACTTAAGTTCATAACTTAGCCCGTCTACAAACCATGTCAAAATTGGCTAAGTATCCATGTCCAAGACTTAACCCTACAAACCATGTGTCAGGTTGGCTAAGTATATTAAGCAATCCATAACTTAACCTCGTCTAATTATCATTTTAGATTGGTTAATTATATAAATTAACTTGACCTTGTCATCCAATCGGTCAAGCGTATTCCAGTGATTCGTGACTTAGCCTTATCATGTTTTCACGTTAGATTGGTTAAGTATAGGTCACTTAACCACATCCAATTAACGAGTTAGATTGGTTAAGTTTAGTTCACTTAACCACATCAAATTAACGAGTTAGATTGGTTTAGTTTAGGTCACTTAACCACATCGAATCTTCATGTATAATTGGTTAAGTATAAGTTGCTTAACCCCATTAAATTATCACGTTAAGTTGGTTAAGTATGGGTTACTTAACCTCATTGAATTACCAAGTTTGAATTGGTTAAGTGTTTAACTTAACCCCATCGAATTACCGTGTTTAGATTAGTTAAGTGTGGATTACTTAACCCCATCTAATTACCGTGGTTAGGTTAGTTAAGTCTTAATTACTTAACCTTATCACGTTATCGTGTTGGATTGATTAAGTGTTGGTTAACTTAATCCCGTCCACTAGTCGTATAAAAATGGTCAAGTGTCATTAGGCAAATCAAGTTACTTAACCTACCCAAGCTTATCATGTTTTGTTAAGTATCATTAGCCTAATCAAATTACTTAACCCATTTGTCCATATCATATTTGGTTAAGCCTCATTAATCAAATTAACTTAACCCTATTATGTGGCATTAATTTAATTAATGCACCCTCAACCTCTCACATTAGAACTTGTTGTGGTTACTAGTTAAGCCGGGCGGGTCCGGGTAGATTTACACCACAACCTAGTCTAACCTCGGGTCTTAAGCGCGACATGACCAACTTCTCACATTGGGTCCTATTGTTTGCAACTACTAGTTAGGCCGGTCGGTTCCGGGTAGTTTTACGTTGCAAACTCAACCCAACCTCGAGTTGGCCATACTTATATTATCTAAGTTCATCATGTTTCCAAAACATGTTACAAGTTTTCAAGCATTTGGGTAGACCTAACTTAATAGGTAAATTCCCAAAGGGTAGACCTAACTTAATAGGTAAATTCCCAAGCTCATGTTTTTATGCATATTTACATGTTAACTTACATGCAATATTCAATGTTACATGTTGTCATGTTATACCCATTTAACCCAAATCATGTTTCACATCATATTTCATGGAACTTCAAGTTAAGTTTCTCATGTATATTCACGCTCGTCTAACCCAACCCCAAAACGTGTTTCCAACGTAAGTATAGACGAGTCAACATAGTAGGAATACTATGACTACGAATTGGCCTCGAACATGCATAGTGTCATAAAAAGGGTTTTGGCCACAAACACACAAAATGTCACAAGGGAATTCGGCCACAAACATGCATATTATCAAAAAGGGTTTGGCCATAAACATGCACAACTTAAAAGGGGGGATTGGCCACGAGCATGCATAATCTCATAAAGGATTTGGCCACAAACTTGCATGTTAGCATAAGGGGTTTGGGTTCATAAACATGCATAAGCCCCAAAATCTTGTCTTAGCCAATGTTTCACAAGTAAAGTGGTTCCTAAAGGTTCATGCTAGCATTTCATGCACAAAGATCCAAACTTGCAAGTTAAACTAGGTTATGCATAGCATGAGAGGCATGATTAAGTCACTCACATGGCCTAAGATCATAAATATGAACACAAGAGGCATGGTAAGGTTCATATAAGTTCGCATAATCATGTTTAGCCTCATTTTATCCCATGTCATTATCAAAACTACCGTTTCCATCTAAAAGTAGCCAGAACTTACATAGTTAGGCCTAGGGAAAGGAGCATGAATCATCTTGGCTAGGAAAGGTGCCTCCTTTGTTGAAGAATCGTCATGGAACTCGCTTAGCAATGTTGATTTGGCCTCTATTTGGTGTAGCAAGCTTGCACCTTTTGATTTGAACTTGATTTGGATGCATAGGCTCTAGGGATTTGAGATGGAGGCCATGAGAGTAGAAATTTGGCCATAGTTTAGTTACATGAGTGAATAATGAGGGTTTAGGGGTAGGTTTAGGGTCTTTTTATAGAGATTAGGATAGTTTTAGGCCCTTAGATTAACCCTAGGACCAACCTGAACCGTCAGATTTCAAACCAGGCCCAAAAACCTAGCCAAGATAGAAAATAGGTGCACCAGATCAGAATCAGCCGATAGGGCAAGTCGACAGCCCTGTCGACATGCCTGTCGACATGCCTGTCGACTTGTCTGGGCGGGAATTTTCCCGCCTGGCCCCATTTCTGCATGTTTCGAAATTCAAATTTCCCGAAAACTTCTTTGTGCCTTAACCGGGTCATACGGACTCCGATTTTCGAAAACTCAGACTCTATTTCGCGTATTTTTCCGAGACGAACGCAATGGCATAGCCCGTTTTACTTGATTCAGAATTTAAAATTAAATTCTGCCTTGATTCTCGTTTTAACATGTTATTGAAATACGGGTTGTTATAGTCTGTGTGCGTGTAGTTAGTCCGAGTCCAATAGTCGATGTTTTTCCCTTAAAGCAATATTGCTCTCCCACTGACGCAGATGAGATAATTAGCAATTCGCCCCCCAAAGTTAAACGGACCTTTCTCTGCGATGTTGCGCTACAACCGCAGAGCGACGACGAACACAAGGTAGGTATTTATTTGTAGAACAGAGCAATGGAGGATGGAGAACAAGAGGAGAGAAGAGCCAAAAATCAATTATGTTGATTTGATTTTTGCAGGCCTTTATATAAGCAGCGAAGAGGTATCTTTTCAAGAATAGGTGTTCCTGTTTGAATTGCAACGGCTGTATTTGTTGGAAAGGTTGCGACCCTTTACCAACAGATACTTCCGTTGGCGTTTGCGTGGCTGAATTCAAAAAAAACAACCGTTTTACTGTGCAGTGAGCCCATCCGCATTCGTAGGCCCATTCGATCATGAGACCCCAAGAGCCCCAAGGCCCAAGGCCCTTATCTTTGACCTATAAAATATATGCATGCTTTGTTCATGCCATTGGCTCTCTCTTCCATCTTCTCTTTCTTTTGTAATAACATATCATGCCTTAATATAAGTAGTGGCATAGGTGCTAGTTTTTCCCGACGTGGGACTGAATGATTTTGCTAAAACTTACCTTAACCATTTATTCATTCTTCCAACAATCCCCCACATGAATGAGTGGTTACATGATCTATTCTTAAAATAGCCAAACATTTATCATATCAGTAAAAGTAGCGTAAAACCCTTGAACTTTTCCTAGTGTTTTATCGTTATAACTAACTGACGAATCAGTGGACTAGACTTTCTTTGAACTGTAAGCCGTTTGTGTAAGTCTATAAAGATAACACATGATAAATGCTTTTTAACTCCTTGGTTCTCTGTTTGTGTTCGCTTTTGCCATGAACACCACCTTGGTTTCATGAGTGCTTGAAGAATTTGACCTTACAATTCTTCTTGAAGCGATGCCTTCGCACTCACATAGGTGATTCTATAAAGAGTATCCCGTAATATCCAACTTGGTTCTTTATAACACCACAGTATAGACATCATTAAAAGACAAGCTTATCCTATTTTCTGACGGGTTGTGCACTGACTTATCATAGGAATGGTTTTTTATTTACAGTGCCATCAAGTTTATCTTAAACTTAGTTGTTCCTTTGAACCTAGATCTTGGGATCTCTAGTCAACTAGCTGGGGTTTCCGTTTTAGAAAACTTTTATTAAACAGGTCTTAAGCCCATTCCCATCGATAAGATTTGAACTTTCTCTCTTGGCAAGCCTTTTGTTAGTGGATCCGCTATGTTATTCTTTGACCTTACATAGTCTATAGTGATAACTCCATTAGAGAGAAGTTGTCTTGTGGTTTTATGTCTACGACGAATATGTTGAGATTTACCATTATACAATGTACCGTTGGCCCTTCCTATAGCAGATTGACTATCACAATGTATACATACAGGAGGTACTGGTTTTTCCCAATTTGGAATGTCTTCCAAAAAAACTCCTAATCCAATCTGCTTCTTCTGCGGCTTTATCCAGAGCAATGAACTCAGACTCCATTGTTGACCTTGCTATGCAAGTCTGCTTAGATGACTTCCACGAAACTTTTCCATTTCCTAATGTGAATATGTATCCACTTGTGGATTTAGTACCATGTGATCCGGTTATCCAATTTACATCGCTGTAACCTTCCACTACTGAAGGATACTTTGTATAATGTAAACCAAAGTTCTGTGCATATTTTAGATATCCAAGAACTCTTATTATCACTTTCCAATGATGTTTACCAGGATTGCTGGTAAATCTACTAAGCTTACTTACAGCATATGCGATATCTGGTCTTGTGCAATTCATTATACATGATACTTCCTAATACATGAGAGTATTCAAGTTGATATATACTGTCACCAGTGTTCTTAACCCAATTTTGATTCATATCTACTGGTGATTTTGCAATAGTTATATTGTATTGCTTGAATTTTTCAAGTATCTTGGCTATGTAATGTGATTGAGATAATGCATATCCTTGTGGTGTTCTCATATTTTTTACACCCAATATTACATCAGCTAGCCCTAGGTCTTTCATATCGAATATAGAGGATAACATATCTTTTGTTGATCTTATTATGGCCTTATTATTGCCTTAGATCAATAAGTCATCAACATAGAGACATACAATGACATATCCAAAATGTGTGTATTTTATATAAACACATTTATCTGATTCGTTTGTAGCGAATCCATTTGATAACATAGTTTCCTCAAATTTCTCATGCCATTGTTTTGGTGCTTGTTTAAGACCATAAAGTGATTTCACCAACTTACACACTTTGTTTGTATTTCCTGGGCTTAAAAACACTTCAGGTTGCAGCATATATATTTCTTCCTCTTACTCACCATTCAGAAATGTTGTTGTTACATCAATTTGATGTATTTCCAACTTTAGTATAGAGGCGATTGCAATAAGCACCCTAATGGATGTTATTCTAGTTACTGGAGAGTAAGTGTCAAAATAATCCAGATCTTCTTTCTTTCTGAATCCTTTGACTACTATACGAGCTTTATACTTATCTATTGCGGAGTCAGCCTTGAGTTTTTTCTTAAATATCAATTTATATCCTAGTGGTTTTAATCCTTCAAGTAGATTCACTAGTTCTCATATATGGTTTTGCAAAATGGTTTCTATTTCATTGTTGACAGCTTCCTTCCAGTAAGGAGCATCTGGAGATGACATTGCTTTTTGATAGGTTAGAGGTCCATTTTCTATTGTGTATGCATAGAAATCGGGTCCAAAGTTTTTAGAAGTCCTTTGACGTTTGCTCCTTCTAGGTTCCTCTACTTTTGTTTCAACATCCCTTTCATTCGAATTTTGATTAACATTAATCTCAGGAGTATTTGTATCCCTTGATCTCTTTTGAACTATAGTTTCAATAGATGTTTTAGAGGATAAATGTGTTCAAAGAATCTAACATTTTGAGATTCGACGATGGTGTTTTCATGAGTGTCGTCAATTTCAGATTTGTACACCAAAAATCGATAAGCAGCACTATTATGAGCATATCCTATAAATATGCAATCTATAGTCTTTGGTCCAACTTTGACCTTTTTTGGTTTTGGTATTTCTACTTTGGCAAGAAACCCCACACTCTCAACTATTTGTAGGATGGTGGTCTCCCTTTCCATAGTTCATGCGGTGATTTAGAAGTCTTCTTTCGAGGCACTTTATTAAGAATATGATTAGCAGAAAGTATAGCTTCTCCCCAAAGGTTATCTGGTAAACCAGAGCTTATGAGTAGAACGTTCATCATTTCTTTTAGTGTACGGTTTTTAAATTCTTCTATCCCATTTGATTGAGGGGAATATGGTGTCATTGTCTGGTGTATAATTCCATGTTCGGTGCAGAACTCCTCAAAAGGAAATTTGTATTCTCCTCCTCTATCACTTCTTAGTGATTTTATCTTTTTATTAAGTTGATTTTCAACTTCTGCTTTGTATTGTTTAAATACGTCGAATGCTTCGTCCTTGCTTCTAAGGAGATATACATAACAATATCTCGTACAGTCATCAATAAAGGTAATAAAATACCGTTTTCCACCTCTAGTTTGACACATTTTTAAGTCGCACACATCTGTTTGTATTAAGTCTAGAGGTTCCGTATTCCTTTCAACTTGATGAAAAGAAGTTCTAGTCAGTTTTGATTCGGCATATGTTTCACATTTGTAATTAGAATCTATTGTAAACTTGGGTATAAATTCTAAGTTTATCATTTTTCACAATGTATCAAAGTTAACATGGCCTAATCTAGCATGCCATATATTAATTGACTCAGTGATATAAATAGAAGAGTCTATTTTATTATCACTATCTTTGGGTACAATAGTCATTACATTCATTTTGAATAGACCATCACTCACATTACCTTTTCCAACATATACTCAATTTTTAGACAATACAAAATTATCAGAAACAAAGACCAATTTGAAGCCATTTTTACTCAGCAATGATCCTGAAACTAAGTTCTTGCGGATATCTAGAACGTGTAGAACATCATTTAGAGTAAGTTCCTTTCCAGAAGTCATCTTAAGAACCACTTTTCCTTTACCTTCAACCTTTGACGTAGAGGAGTTTCTTTTTGCTCCTCCTGTGTCACGGGTTTATAGTCAGAAAACATCCACTTGTTGGTGCAGATATGTTTCATGGCACCAGTGTCCACAAACCATTCTTTCGTGTTGCCAACTAAGTTGCATTCTGAGATCACCGCTGAAAAATTTATTTCAGATACATTCTCTGAAAGCTCTTCGAATTCCGTAACATTAACTTGGTCTTTCTTCTTGTTCTGATTCTTTGGACCTCGACACTCACTTGCCTTATGTCCTTTCTTCCTGCAATTATGGAAGTTTTCCTTGAACTTCTTTGCTTTCTTTGCGTTTGGGTTGTTTTCCCTCTTTCTCTTGTATTTCCTTTCAGTTTCGACCACATTCGCCTTTGCCACAATGGTATTAGTTGCTTTCTTTTCAGATTTTCGGTTGTCCTCTTCAATTCAGAGTCGAACAATCAAATCTCCCATTGTCATCTCTTTTTGTTTGTGCTTCAGAAAGTTCTTAAAGTCTTTCCATAAAGGAGGCAGTTTCTCTATTGCGACAGCCACTTGAAATGACTCGCTTAGAGACATTCCTTCATCGTGTATCTCAAGTATAATAACCTGCAACTCTTGAATTTGGCTAATCATTGTCTTAGAGTCTACCATTTTAAAGCCCAGAAATTTACCGATGATGAATTTCTCCATGCCAGCATCTTCCGTCTTGTAATTTTTGTCCAGGGACATCTAGAGTTCCTTCGATGTCTTCATTGTATAATACACATTGCACAAACTGTTATCCAGTCCATTCAATATCTAATTTTTACATATGAAGTCAAAACTTTTCCAAGCAGTGAGGGCCTCGACTTTTGCAGTGTCAGGCTCTAATTCATCGACTTTAGGAGGTTCCTCTGTAAGGAAATGTGCCAACCCTAAAGTGGTCTGGTAGAGCAACATCTTTTGCTTCCATCATTTGAAATCAACACTAGTGAATTTCTCTGTTCGTTCTCCATGTGAGAATGTGACAATTGGAGGAAACAATGGTCCTGTATGAGATGTGGTAACAACTAGTTTGTTTGTCGACGTATTGCTTTCCTTAGCCATCGTCTGGAAGGCAAAGAAAGTACATAGAAAAACAGAAGAATGTTGCTTTAAGATTGTTAATCTAAGTAAATCAGAACAAGCAAAGCAAAAGCAAGGCAAACAGCAATCACTATTCGAGTAATTGCAAATTAGTATAGTATACAGTACTATACGATAGGAGAAGAAGAAGGTAGGCAGTACCATTTTATTACAGTTCGCCTGCGTGTAGTTAGTCTGAGTCTAGTAGTCGATACTGTTCCCTTAAAGCAATATTGCTCTCCCACTGACGCAGAGGAGATAATTAGCAATTCGCCTCCCAAGGTTAAACGGACCTTACTCTACGATGTTGCGCTACAACCGCAGAGTGACGACAAACACAAGGTAAGTATTTATTTGTAGAACAGAGCAATGGAGGATGGAGAACAAGAGGAGAGAAGAGCCGAACATCAGTTATGTTGGTTTGATTTTCGCAGGCCTTTAATAAGCAGCGAAGAGGCATCTTTTCAGGAATTGGTGCTCCTGTTTGAATTACAACTGTTGTGACTATTGGAAAGGTCGTGATCCTTTACCAACAGATACTTCCATTGGCGTTTGCGTGGCCGAATTCAAAAAAACAACCATTTTGCAGTGCAGCGAGCCCATCCGCATTCGGAGGCCCATTCGATCATGAGGCCCCAAGAGCCCCAAGGCCCTTATCTTTGACCTATGAAATATATGCATGCTCTGTTCATGCCATTGCCTCTCTTCCATCTTCTTTTAATTTTGTAATAACATATCATGCCTTAATATAAGTAGTGGCATAAGTGCTAGTTTTTCCTGATGTAGGACTAAATGATTTTGCCAAAATTTGCCTTAACCATTTATTCATTCTTCCAACACTAGCAACAATGAAAATCAATGGGTAAACCCACGTTCGGTGAAACTTCCACCATGCATTTCACATACTCTAAACGGTCAATTCTCTCAGTTGTTGTGTCCATACACAACAAATTACCAACTCTCGACGCCAACCAACTAATACCGAACTTCGACCAGGAGTAGAGAGGTATATTTGTTAGTTTTATCTAAAATGGAACCCCCTTAACCAGTGTCCCAATGTTTAACTATGAAGATCTTATTCTTGATAATGATTGGATCGACATGTATCAGTATCTCCCTATCTTCGACATTTGAAAGTACGAAGAAAAAAACCCTTACCTGTCAATTTAACTATGATTCTTCTAAAAGGTTTCCATATATGTTTCAAATGACTTATAACAGCTGAGTAAGATAATGGAGCATCAAGGAAAAATCTAACAATGTAATTTTGTTAAACATCATTACCAGTATTGATGATATCCTCTATGGGAGACATAACTTTTCTAGAGAACTTTAATTGGATGGGCAGTGGGGAGAAAACCCTGCATTCCTCGGTTTCGAATCAAAAAGCATGGACCAATTTTCCTTGATGGAAGAGGGGGTAGGGAAGGTTATTGGATTAGGAGTAGGAGGGGGTTAATGGAGGGATTGACATTGGGAGGAGGGTCGGGGGACATTGGTATTGGAGGATGAGGTGGGGATTCCAGAGGCAGAGAGTGAGTTCAAAGGACGTGATGTGAGGAGACAAAGAAGGAAGAAAGGACGATTTGAATGGTTCGAGGATGCCATTAGACATGGCAGAAGTAATACTAATTAGTTCTAAAATCACAAAACATATTAAAATTTGTTTACCCTGGGTACCCAAAAACTCGGGTTATTACTGTTACTACCAAAATTTACACCAAGCAAGCTGACCGTGAAGGGGCATCCGTCCGTCACAAGCATAGAAGGGTAATCCAAAGGCAAAAACCAGGTACAGGATAAAACCGGGGGCCAATGAAAAAAGAGACCATGAATCCTACAACATAAGGCCCAGAGGGATGGAAGGGATATCAGAATTCACTTGCTTAGTGCATATACATTAAGAAACAAGAGCGTCAAACGCACAGAGCTCGAGACATTTCCGGAAAGGCAACAACCGTAACCCCAGTCTGGCAGTCACCGAGAGACAACTTAACATACAACCAGTAATGCACCGGAAGTCCCTTTCCGGAAAGTCGAAGACCACTTCAGGGGTCTACCGAAAGGCAAGCCAAAGTTTCTAAGGAAGACAAGCTATCTACAATTACTTGCATAGTGTCGGTACCAAAAGGGGTAACAACACCTAAAACTTAAGTATAGGAAGCATTAAGGTAATCCTCACGGAGAATCAATAGCAAGACCGAGAGCTCATTGCCGGAAGCCAAAAACCTTCCTAAAGCCATCCATACCAACAAGTTGTCTTTGTCAATGTAGTTATACACTTTGTAGGAAAATAATGCTAATAGAATATGGAATGACTACACATTGCTAAATGCATTCACATTTACTGTTGAGACTGCATCATATACAAATATTCATTCCTTAAAAAAAAGAATTAGAACAAAAATTAAATAGATTTCTCTTTACTTGTAATCTTTGAGTCTAACAAATGGTTGTATAATGTATTTGTTATAATTCTACATATCAAATTTTAGATCTTAAAATTCGGTGACACACACACAATATAAGAATATTCAAAAATTATCACACCATTTTTAATTGCAAACACTTCTTAGCTAAACCTCCTAATTTGTACATGTTCTGGATTTTTTTTGGTTAAATATTTAGTTCAATCAGTCCTCGTTACGTAACAGGTCATCAGGTGCCTTTATAGACAAGTAGGCATTACTTGCTTAGCATATTTATTGAAGTGGAAACTTCTGTATTACTTTTTGCACATTTGATTTTGTAATGAATCTGTTTCTACAGGATGTTGCCCATCTCCTATTACTGCAATCGTTGGAAGTACAAAAGAACCATAATGCTAGCCAAGGAGGAGGATCTGCTCTTCAAGGTCCACATATAACGCTTATTGAGGATGCACATAAGCTTTTTGCCCAAACCAAAGAACACATGTTTGAAGCTAAGGCTGCTGAAGAACATGCTAGATTACTCAGGTGTTTATATAAATATATGGGCTTATTGATTAGTATTGTAAAATATTTTTGATCATCCTGCATTGGATATTAAGTCAAACCATTGGACTGAGGAGTTACCTATGACTTTTATAGTTTACTAACTGCATTTAAGTGCAACCTTTTCTATTATATTAACGGTCAAGCAAAAACAAATATATGCACATTATTTAAGACTGCTCGAATCTGGAATCTCTTTTAAGGTAAAAAGAACTATAAATTTAGCCTATATGCGGATATTCAACAACATTTGAAGTTGTAAGGTTTTCCATGACATGAATAATGGACATAGTGAAACTGACCCTTATTGCTTAGTTTCAATTGAGCCGTATGGCTCAGTTTCAACTGAGCCGTATGGCTCAGTTTCAACTAAGCCTTATTGCTTAGTTTCAACTGAGCCGTGAAACTGAGCCTTATTGCTCAATTTCAATTGAGCCATATGGCTTAGTTTCAACTGAGCCTTAGGGCTTAGCTACAACTATGTCGTAGGGCTCAATGAAACTGAGCCTTACGACACTGTTTCAGTGAGATGTAAGGCTCAGTTTGAAACTCAACCTTAAGGCTCAGTTGAAACTGAGCCGTATGGTCCAATGAAACTATGCCTTATTTCTTAGTTTCAACTAGGCCATAAGGTTCTGTTTCACTAGGCTGTAAGGCTCAGTATGAAACCAGTTTGAAACTAAGCCTTAACCTTCGGCTTAGTTTCAACTGATTCTACTGGCTCGGTTAAACTAACCTTAAAAGCACATCTTACTACGCCATAAGGCTCAGTTAAACTGCTAGATTTGAAATTACGCTAATTGTATTAAAATAGTTATTCATTGTGCTGATTGGATTAAAATAATTTTGTGTAGATATATAGGAACAATACATACACTGCTAGGTGTTAGACCAAAAAATGGCACTAACTCCCAAATGATGTGAGAAATCCTCACAATCATAGTTCACAGATAATAATGCATAAAATAACAAGGGATACACGATATTTTTATAGTGGTTCGGCTCAAACCAAGCCTACGTTTACTTTATAGTTTCATAAATCCTAAAAAATTACAAGTACAATGCCGTCTTACAATCTGTAAGATCCATTTAAATACAATCGCCTTATATTTTAATGAATAAGAGGAGAAAAGAGAGTGATTTTATACATGAAATCCTCGTGTTATATTGAATAGAGTTGCCGTTGATATGTTCGCAAAGTCATTGCGGTGATAATGATGGAAGCCAAGTATGGGAGTGGCCAAAGATCTCTTCAAAATTCTATGTAGTGGTGTATTTATAGGGGTAGAGTGGATCTAGGCTGGATGCCACGTGTCAGGCCCAAAGGAGATCTCGAAAAGTAGTGGAGAATGCTCTCAAAATCGTTCTATGCCAGGTGGAAATTGATCCATACATGTAGGAGGAAGTTGTGCCTTAAGAATAGGTAAAATTGACGTGTAGCCACAGGTCCAGGTGACCCGATCCAGGGGCGACCCAACCACCCAATCTAGGGGCGACCCAATCCAAAAGGTTGTGATCCTCTGTAACTTTTGGAACTTCATCCAAGTGTTCGGCCAATCTATGCTTGCTTGTACTCAAGTCTTGAGTAGCTCCAGATATAGAATCTGAGGTGTGAAAGCTTTGACCAAAAAGCGTGTCAACATGTTTTCCCTCATAACATATCTTGTTGGTTGAAGGTTCTGGATAATCCAAGAAATCCATAATCCATATAAGTCAAGGGCCACACTGGGCCTGCCAGCAGTGTGTATAATCCAAACGTACAAAGAAAAAGAGGCAAACAGATATGTCAAATCCTGACAGTACCGCTTAACCTTTCCGAGAATAAACCATGCTTAGGCATCTATTTGAACATAAACCATACTTGAGGGACATCTGAATCATGCTGCCAAGGCCTAGTGAGTAACCTAACCGTCTAGGCATAAGCCATACCAGGAAGTTAAAACCAAGCATAAGCCATACTCAAATTTTATTGAGTTCCTTTACCAAATCTTGACAAGATGATAAGTCACTCCAGAGTATAATCCATACTTAAAAATCCAACTGAATACAAACTGTACTCGTACCGAGATAGAGCTACACTTGACATAGCCTGACAAGGTAGTCCGTCCCCAAGCATAATCCTTACACAGGGATTCGAGATAAGTATAAGCCCTTAAATTTTCCAATAATATTTCATGCTCGGAAAGTCCTTCCTTATTCAATTCAAAATTCAAAACCAAAGCCAATCATGATTGGTTTATCATCGAATCCAGAGCACGCTTTTGAGCTAAATCCTAACTCCATACGTGTGTACTTCGATTTAGCCAATCGGAAAACCTAAAGAAAACAAAAACATATCTTAAATCCTAAGAAATGCAGAAAAATCCAGGCTGATCTCATCCAGATCAGTTGATGATGAGACCACGAGAGCTCGATCCAGGATCATTCTATCTCCGGGAAGCACGAGGTGGAAGCATGGGTGCAGGCACTGTTGGTTGTTTCACATACTCGGGCAGCTCTCCAAATCTAACCCATTCCTCAATCAGATCTCGCAAGTGCCTACCGTCATTCGTATCATGACCGTCAAATCATGGAAGAATCACGTTCTCTTTGCAATGGCTCTCTCCTGGGAGGCTTGGGGTAGGTGGCAGCACAATTTGTATCCATGTAAATGTAAAATAGTGAAGCACTAAGATCAGTGTAGTTTTCATATCTGGGCCCGCTCGGGGCTAAGTGTTGCGATCATTCTTGACTGCAGCTTTTCCTTTGCCTTTTCCAGAATCAGGTTTTAAGCATGTTAACATTGAGAATGCCCTTCTCGGAAGTTGCATCTTCTTCCCGCAGAAATCTGTCTGCTTCAAGATAGAATACGCTGAGATCTCGCAGTGGGTCTCGGTGCAAAGATTTTTTGAACCCTAAATTGTCTCAGAACACCAAACACTGCTGCCATCAATACCATAGATGGTTCAGGTCGATCAACTAACGCTGCTGCAATGTTGAATCTTTCCAGAAAGGAACGCAAAGTCTCTCCTGGCCTCTGCTTGATCGAAGTAAGTGACATGACGTTCTTGGGTCGTGCAATTTGGACCTGGAATTGCTCATTGAATCGAGCGACCACCATGTTCTAACTGTTGATCGATTCTGTTTCTAGTTACTGAATCCACATAAGAGCTATATCAGTCAGAAAGGAGGGAAGCATTTTGTCATAACATTTTTCGATGCCGATTGGACTTCCATATGCCTTTTGTAAAGCATCAGGTGCAGGGTAGGATCTGCCCTACCGTTGTATGGTTCCAGAACTGGAAGCTTAAAATTCAGAGGGTTGCGGGAATTCCTGATTTCCCATGTGAACAGATTGTAACTGACGTCATCCACGTCATTTTGATAAGTGTGGCATCTTGAGAGGCATTGGATTAAAATAACGAGCCGATTGCCTTCAAAGAGCTGTTGCAAGCTACCAAGATCAAAGCTGGTGCCCCCAGCCTTGAGTGTAAGAGAGTGAGAGAGCTCCTGGTGAGTTATTGTATGCAGGTCACGGATTATGGGTCCATATGATGGAGGGAAACTTGTGAAGGAAGTAGAAGAGCTAAGGAGTAAAAATCAAAAAATGAATGTCACGATTAACCAACTACAAGGGGATCTAGGTTCCATGCAGGAAGTGATGAGGTCTGTGCAAGAGTTTATATGGGGTTGAGGCAGGAGCAAGAATCGCAGATATGACATACTTTATGAGTTATTCTTATTTTGGCAGTGGGTTTGATGTTCTATTTGTATAAGGTACATATACGATGTTTGAATTAGATGAACCGGCCATGCTTGAGTTATGTAGCAACTTTATTTTATTGTTTGTTGGACATGATTTGTTTTAAATACATTTGTAGCAATTTATGGTAATTTGACTATGATATTCATTCTGCATCAATGTTTTTATCGATATATATTTTTATGATTTTGCATGTCTTCAGTTTTATTATGATATGTGTGGTAGATGAAAATAAATATAAAACAACCATTTTGAATTTTCGTCTACGACGGCGTAGGCAATGCGTAGGGAATGGGTAAGGATAATCCAAATTTTGGCGTTGGGAATCCGTAGGAATGTGGGCATAGGGAATGCATAAGGAATACGACGTAGGGAAGACGTATGGAACTTGGCGTAGGAAAGGAGTATGGAGCTTGGCGTAGGGAATGCATAGGGAAAATTTTGCAACGTGCTATTTTTCGACATCCTTTTTGGCGTAGGGATGACGTAGGGAAATTTGATTCCTTACGCAGTCCCTACGTCAAACTGACGTAGGGAATTCAGAATTCTTTTGTAGAGTTTGGGTCCTTCCTTAGGAGTTCTTCCAAGCATATTAACATTACGGGATTTCACTCCTTTGTTTCTAGGAACGAAAGCGCGATTGAACAAATAAAGAGTCATGTTATAAAGCTTCATCGCATGGTTTAATGGCACAGACAAGCCATTACGAATGATGAAGGCAGAAGCAGTGGCATGCAAGCCATCAACGCAAGTATGTTGATTGGTGATTAAAGCGGATAGCAGAGTTTGCAGCTGATCTGTTTGCTTATCGACTAAGACATTGGTGGTATTCAGGGTGGCACTGGCAGAGTTGATGAAGTGGATATTGAGACCTGTAACAAGCTGGCAGTCTTTAAGAGCTCTGACTGCTGTCATGGAAAATTGAGATTTACGAGGCAAGAACTTTTTTATCATATCAAGGAAATTTTTAGCATTCGAAATGGATTTAGCTAAGGAGAAGCTAAAGTATTATTTGAGGTTTTGGGTGCCATTGGGAGGGTGGATAGTCTTACAAAAAGTGGGGTCAGTGATGGAGTTTCAGGCATTGCTGGGGGTTACTGGAGTTGTAGGTGGAGGAAAATCGAAGTCTGCTGTAAGGGACAGAGTTATTGTTGGATATAAATTGAATTGCAATAAATGTCAACATATATTACCTTTGTTAATTGCAATATATATTGCCTTGATTTGGGTATTTGGCTTATATTTGGTGTTTAATTATTTATTTTGATAAAACCAAATATTCTTATCTAGAATGCTCTTTTAGATAAAGATGAAACATGTATAAAGGAGCTAAAGATTTGCAATGTCATCAAGCAATAAAAATTCTCTTCCCCTAAACTTTCTCCATCTTTCTTCTCTATATTCTACAAATGGGTATCAGAGCCTTGCTCGATTAAAATGAGCAACCCTTTATCTATTCCTTCTGTCCCTCAATTAACCAAACAAATTTTTGGTAAATGGAGTGTTCAAATGAAAATTCTTCTTAGGTATACCAAAGTTGAAGATAAGGGAGAATTAGCAAAAGCTCAAAAGGAGAATTTAAGAAAATTGAGAAAAAAAAGACAAACAGGCTTTGCTTTATATTTACCGAGGAGTATGTTGATGTAGAAAATTGTCACATGCCAACACCCAATGTGTTACAAGTGCGTTAGCAACACAATAATCAGAATGTAAAGTAAAGTAGAGTAAATTCGGGAGACGCAACTTTTTATAGTGGTTCGTCACTAATGCCTATGTTCACTTCATAATAATTATTCATCGTATCTTTGTCGATTACAATTGATGTACAAGTTCGAACAATATTCAAGTACAAAGTATTACAATAGAATAACCATGTCCTTATTAGTTCTAAACTTTGACTGAAATGTCCTTTTTCTTTCTCCTATAGATGAGTTTACTTGGTCAACTGTGTCCAAAATTAGTGTTAATGTCCAAGAAGTCCAAAAGCGATGTAATTATGGTTGTTAATGTCCAACAAGTTATGGAAAATGTTCATGCAACGTTTTAGTTATCCAAGATATGCCCAATAGCCTTGGGGAAGAAGGTGGAAGCCAGTAGTGGTGCTTGAGAGCTTCAAGAGTGAGAAAAATCCAATCCCTTTGAATGAGAAGCTTGAGGTTATTTGCTGGTGAGGTTATGTGGTGGAGTGCGTGAGATTTGGGGACCACACGGATGAAAATCGCATCACACACCCCCTAACCTGAAGAATAAAGAATCAACCAAGGTGGCACTGGGAATTTTCGCATCCCTCCGTGGAATGGGATGCGAATTTCGCATCAGGGGATGCGCAATTCGCGTCCAGAAGGATGCGAATTTCGCTTTCTAAGGATGCGAGATTTGTATCCCGGATGCGGATTTCGTATCCAAGGGGATGCGAGATTCGAGCAACAAAGGATGCCAATTTCGCATCCGGAGGAAGCGAGATACGCATCCCGTAGGATGTGGATTTCATATCCAGAAGGATGCGAAACTTGCATCTCGAAGGATGCAAAATTCACATCCCGGAGGATGCGAATTGTGGAACGAAGGGAGGAGGCGACGTTGGGTAATGCAGCACGATACGATGCAGAGCAGGTGTGAGGCGATGCGAGGAAGCAATGAGGGCCTGATGTGAGGCAAAGAACTTTGTTCCTGTTTGCAGAATTCAAATGAATCGGGCGGTGACCACTTGTTCGACCTAATCGGCTAGGTCGATCCCCGCCGGGAGAGTGGGGGGCCCGAACCACTACCGGCTCTGCGTCCGGACCCGTTGATGGATCGCCTTCTGGTCATAGGACGGCTTGCCTTCAGCTCGGCTGATGGCCCGCCTTCTACAGGAGTTATATGGAAAAGCATCGTGACCGACGTTCTTGGGCCAAAAAGTGGTCATCTGATTGGAGTTTTGGGCCATCTTATGTTCGTGACGCGACTTCGACCAAAATGCTTCATGTTTCTCGACGATGTTCTTGACGCTTGAACACATTGCTAACTAGGAACTTGACATGTGATAGCTTTAACCAAAAAGTGTGTCAACAGACTACAAACATGTGATGCCGTTTTGACTAAATAGAACATGCCACTTCTACAAAGCAAGCTTGGGAGATTTTGCGAAGTTCATTCAATGAAGACGATAAAGCAAAAAGAGTTCATTTGCAAACACTTCGAGGAGAGTTGAAGGTCTACCAAAAAAGGAATCTGAACTGTTCAGATTATTGTTCACGGGTTTTATCTGTAGTTAACCAATTAAAAATTAATGGTGAAACCGTGGATGATGTTCGTGTCATTAAAAAAGTTCTTCGTTCTTTGGACTCTAGATTTGACTATTTTGTTGTAGCCATTGAAGAGTGCAAAGATCCAAATTCCATGACCATTGATGAACTCGCGGGTTCATTGGAAGATCATGAAGAAATATTTAACAGGAAAAACAAAAATATAGATCTGGATCATGCTCTTCAATCAAAATTGACTTTGAATGAAGAAAATGGAGATTTTAAAATTCAAGGAGGCGGAGGACGTGGTCGAGGAAGAAACTCAAGAGGAAGAGGAACATATGCTCGTGGATGAAGCGATTATTCAAGTAAGGAAAATGAAAGAGGTGATTGTAGGTATAATCAAAAATCAAGAGGGACAGGAGAAGAAAATCAAAGAGAAAAAGGTCGTGGCTATTTTGAATGTTTCAATTGCCACAACCTAGTCATATGGCAAATGAATGCTGGTACAAGGAGGATGAAAAACATGATGCTAACTTGGTATATGCAAACAAAAACAAAGAGCAAAATAATCAAGAAACTTTGTTGCTTGTATCTGAATGTGGAGAATTTGATGATTCCCACTATATAGATAGTGGTGCTAGCAAACTTATGATAGGTAACAAAAAATTATTTTCAAATTTGTGTGAAAATGATTATGGAGAAGTTAAAGTCGGAGATGGAAAACATAAAAAGTTAGTGGTGTTAGTGAAATTGAATTCACAGCCAAAACTAGAAGAAAGGATAAAATGTCTGAAGTTTACCTTGTTCTTGGTTTGAAAAATAATTTAATTAGCATGGGTTATCTTTTAAAGAAGGATAAGACATTCACTTCCATGATATGGCTTGTCACTTGTCAAAGAATAATTAGGTCATTGCTAGAGTTGGAGCAGCCTCAAATAGTCTTTTTTCACTCACTCCTCAGAACCGAAATATGTCTTGTTTCCTTGTGGTTGATAAAAATATCTCTAAGTTATGTCCTGATAGACATGGTCACTTAAATTATGACAACTTGAAGTTGCCCTTAAGAAAGATGATGGTCAAAGGTTTACCACAAATTGACCGTCTTGATGAAGTGCGTGAAGAATGTCAACTTGGGAAGCAGCACGGATATCCATTTCCCAAACAATCTTGTTAGAGAGCAAAAAGACCATTACAACTTATTCATTCAGATCTTTGTGGTCCAATGCCATTGACATCTTTGGGAGGTAAATGGTACTTTATTTCTTTCATTGATGACTATTCAAGAAAAACTTGGGTGTGCTTTATCAAAGAAAAATCTGAAGCTATTCATAAGCTTAAAGATTTCAAGCAAGAAGTGTAGACTATTATAGAGCTTAAAATCAGCATGTTAAGAACTGATCGTGGAGGAGAATATCTTTCAAATGAATTTGAAAAATATTGTTTAAATAATGGCAATCGACATGAAACGACAATCTGTCACACTCCACTGCAAAAATGGAGTATGTGAATGAAAAAATAGAACAGTCATGGAGATGACTAGATGTCTTCTCAAGAAGAGGAGGTTACCTAAAACATTTTGGGCAGAAGTTGTTTCTTGTTTAGTTTATTTGATTAACAGTTTACAACAAGAAGTCTAGAAAATTGCACACTGCATGAAGCATGGTATGATATAAAACCAAATGTTCAGCATCTAAGAATATTTTGGATTGCTACTTACTATAATATTCCAAATGCAATGAGAAAAAAGTGGGATGACAAGTCGAAAAAATGTATTTTCATTGACTATAGTGAATGAACCAAGGCATACAAATTGTATAATCCATCTTCAAAGAAGATTGTGATCAGCCGAGATGTTTGTTTTGATGATTGTTCCTTTTTTGAGAATTTGGAAGTTGAAAACAATAACGTGTCCATTCCTTTTTATAAAATCGAGAAAAATATTTTCCCGACTTAGAAAATATTATGTACATGCTCACCAAAAAAGATGAGAAGTATTCAGGAAGTATTTGATGTCACTGATGAAGTTGAATCAAATAATGCTGTGTTCTTTGCCTTTTTTGAAAGGGAAGATCCAATTTCTTTCAATGATGCACGACAAGAAGAAAAATGGAGATAAGTCATGAAAGATGAGATTGACTCGATTGAAAACAATGATACAAGGTAGTTACGGATTTGCCACCACACAAGAAATCTTTTGGAGAAAAAAGGGTGTACAAAATAAAGATGAATCCAAATGGATCTATTAACAAGCATAAGGCAAGATTAGTAGCAAAAGGGTACAAACAATAAGAAGGAGATGATTTAACAGAGGTGTTTTCTCCCGTTTCAAGACTTGAGACTATTCGCTTGCTTATTTCTCTGGCTGCTCAAAAAAATGAAAGTTATTTCAAACGGATGTGAAATCGTCATTTCTAAATGGTGTTCTTAAGGAAGAAGTATATGTTGATCAACTACCTGGGTTCGTGAAGAAAGGAGAAGAGAATAAAGTATACAAGTTAAAAAAGGCTTTGTATATGCTGAAGCAATCTCCCTGAGCTTGGTACAGCCGCATTAATCCATATTTTGTATAAAAAAAATAAGGCTTTCAAAAATGTCTATGTGAGCGTACACTGTACATCAAAAGTAGTTCAGAAGGAAAATCAGTGGTTGTCGGCCGTCGATGATCTAATTTTCACAGGAAATGATGAGAAGAAGTTGCATGACTTTAAGCATTCAATGATGACAGAGTTTGAAATGACAGAATTAGGAGAACTTCATCATTTTCTTAGCATTTAAGTTCACATATCTAAGGAAGGAATTTTCATTTCACAAGGAGCCTATACAAAAGAAGTGCTAAAGAAGTTCAGAATGGAGGATGCTAATCCACTTTCATCACCATGCACACGGCACTGAAACTATCCATAGAAGGTGAAGGAAAGCTTGTTAATCCTATCATGCTTAGAGGCCATGTCGGAAATTTGATGTATCTAACTTCTACAAGGTCTTACATTAAGTATGCGTTTGACTTGGTGAGCATGTTCATGGAAAACTCATATTCTAACCATTGGGATGCTACGAAGAGAATATTGAGATATGTTAAAGGAACCATCAACTATGGACAGAGCCAGCCCTGAGTGGGCTGGGGCCCTAGGCCAAATCGGGAGTTGAAGTGGAAAAATAGGGCATGGGAAAAAAATTCGGAGGCCCTCTACTAACATTCCAATCAATCTTATTTGTTATATTGATAGCGACTTGGCAAGAAGTATTGATGACTGCAGAAGCACTTCGGGTTATGTTTTCCATCTTGGAAGTGGTGCAATTTCATGGAGCTCTAAGAAGCAATGAATCGTTGCCCTCTCTACTAAAGAATCAGAGTACATTGCAGCATCTTATGAAGGATGTCAATTAATTTGGTTGTGTGGAATTCTGAAAAGTCTTAAACAACAACAAAATAAACTAACAATACTATTTTTGACAATAGTTCTACTATTTCAGTCACAAAAGTTCAAGTGCGTCATGGAAGAACAAAACACATCTGCATTCGATATCATTTCTTAAGGTAATTTGTGTAAAAAGGTGACATTATGGTTGAGTATTGCAAAACAAATGATTAGATGGATGACATTTTGACAAAGCCACTTAGCGGACAAGTCTTCAAAAGAAGTGCAGAAAGTTTGGGAATAAGAAGCTGTTGGAATTTGATATAGAGAGGAGGAGAGAGATTAAACGTAGAATAATTGAAGGACTACATTGTTATTTCATTTCATTACACTGAAAATGGGAAATACATAGCCTTTAAACAGAAAAGATAAAAATATCAAACTACCTCCTAAACTTAAGCTAAAAAAATAAAAACAAGACCACTTCTACCACACAAATAGCATACATGTGTTGACTTATTAAAATAACCTATTACACTTTTAATTATTCATGAACTATTACTTTGAAGCATATAACTTTAACACACCCCCTTGCTTCAAAGTTGTTGAGATAATAAACGAAGCACTTCTCTTCGATTTGCGATGCACTTCTCAATACCTTCCCTTGTTGAAACACGTCTCATCAACTCTACTCTTTGAATATTGGAGCACTTCTCTCCATGGTGCACTTTTCACCCACAACTCTAAAATAAATTCTTTTCCATAGCCATTTGTATCATGATCTCTTGCTCTTCATCTTTGAACCTACAATTCCTTGAATCACAGAATATTTGGCAACCCAATCAGGTATTGAAAAGTTGGATCTGCAACCCTGGCCTAATTATCTCCGACTGATTAAATTATCAGGTCCTCCGTCTCAACGATTTCAAATCTAGATATTGACAAAGACTGGTGACTTTCAAGCAAACTCGAATTATTTGAAAATCTTTTTTTTTTTCCTCTCTAGATCTCTCTGTCCCCTCTCACCAACCTTGCTCTGATACCATGTTGGAATTTGATATAGATAGGAAGAGAGAGATTAAATGTAGAGTAATTGATGGACTGTATTCTTATGTCATTTCACTACACTGAAAATGGGAAATACATAGCTTTTAAATAGAAAAGATAAAACTATCAAACTACCTCCTAAACTTAATCTAATAAAATAAGAACAAGACCGTTTCTACCACACAAATAACATACATGTGTTGACTTATTAAAATAGAGGATTGTTAAAGGGACTCCACATTTGGTTAAGGGGGGATAATTTTAAGGGGACTCTAGCTTAATTTTTTTTCTTGTTAAGAGGGGTCTAGATTATTTTAAAAGAAAAGTAAAAAAGAGACCTAAATGCCCATGGCTCATCACTTATAGTAATACATACTGTACTAAATTCAACGCAAAGTACAAAAGCGTGCTTCCAAAAATTAAAAAACTATTACAAAAAAAATTATTGACAAAATAAACAACAATATAAAATACGCAGCACGTTAGATCAAATTTTTTTTCTGCATTTGATTTAAATTGAACATATCAATTTCGATATGAAATTACAATTAATTACCTGATTCAATTCCTTTCAATCTCCCATGAAACTTTCTTGTGTCTCCATTACATTAATTATATTCATTTTTTGTTTTTACGCGCAGTGTTAATGTAACACCCCACGTCCATTAATGTCACTCACAAAGGGAATGCATTAACTTCCATGGAGCGTATTTAGTGTATAGAACAGAATATAACAAGACAGATATAAATAATGGTACTTGAAAATTTTAAAACAACTTTTATTGCAGCGGAGAAATAGTTTGATTACAACAACTTCATAAACGAAGTACACTTAATATCCATCTTGATAAATTGTTTCAGAGTACATAAAATAAAAAGCATAAAACCCAACACAAGTAGCCATAAAAGAGATGAGCTAAACTTTACTTTCAGCAATCCAAGCACTTCCAAAAGAGAGAGAAAGAGATCCAAGATCAAGCTCCACTAGTACTAGTCTCACCCTGAGAACCTGGGGGGAAAGGAAGAAAAGAGGCGAAAACAAAGGGGGTCAGACATGAAGTCTGGCGAGTACCATAACTTTAATAATACAATTATTAAAGTAATTAGGATAAGGCATAAACTGGTAAAACAAGGAATGACTGTGAAGCAAGTGGGCAAGACAAAGCAAACAGATGAATATTTTGGTGTTAATTACGCTCCTAATCACCATAGGATAATTACTATACTGCACCAATGCTAATTACACCGCACCATTACTAGTCACCCTAAAAGTTGATCCCGTCCACTGAAAAATAATAATAATAATAATGGTAGTTTCTTGTACCCCTAGTTGTCTTCATAGGTGTCGCCTGCCTCTATCTCCACTAGTTGTACCCACTACCCTCCCCATTCTAATTACAATGTTTATGCATAATATGGTAATTATACTCCTAGTTGTCTTCATAGGTGCCGTCTGCTCCTATCTCTGCTAGTCGTACCCACTACCTTCCCTATTCGATCGGCTCCCTAACTCGTAGATACCCGTGCTGGTCCCACAGTGGGGTGTATCACTCCCCAAAGTGGAAGCCCGATACCACTAAAGATGCACGGCTTATATCTACATGATGCAACAACATCTTACCTATCAACCCGGGCCCACGCACATGACCCTGTTGGACTTGTGTTGCCACCGCTAACCCGTTTTGACCTCTTACAATCAAACTCAGAAAGCGTGTCCCGTCCTCAACTTGGGACGAGCTCACAAAGATACTTAATGGGTTACTGGTTTGAAAAGGGTCCCCACACAAGCTTTCCACCTATGCTTGGTCCCCACCAGAGTTTCCACTTAACCCCTTCTTATTCATGTCTTCTTACATGTTTTCAACTTGGTTAAGTGTTTATAGTTATATCCCACATGTCACCCATGTTATTCACTAAACAAATCGACATGTGTTATTGGTTAAGCTTGTCTGAACCCTATCCGCTTATTAGATCAATATATTATTGGTTAAGCTGGTCTTAACCCCATCCACTTATATCTTATTGGTTAAGTTGGTCTTAACCCTATCCGCTTATCAAGTCAATATACATTATTCGTTAAGTTTTTATTAACCCTATCAGATCAATACATATTATTGGTTAAGTTTGTCTTAACCCTATCCGCTTATTAGATCAATATATTATTGGTTAAGCTGGTCTTAACCCCATCCACTTATCAGATTAATATATATATATATATATATATATATATATATATATATATATAAAATATTGGTTAAGCTTGTCTTAACCCTACCCACTTAGCATGTTTTTTTATGATTAAGTACATCTTAGTTCACAGATACATTGGTTAAGAGAATAACTCCCTAAGTACTAACCCCGAATACCGAATTCAACATCAGATTGTTACTCAAAGAATCACTCACTCAACCAAACTTCTGTTTGTCATTCATATTCATCTTTGCTCAACATTAATTAATTATTAATGCACAGACCCCTCACATTAAGTCGATTGTTTGTGGCCGCTGAATATGCCAGGCGATTCCGGGCAGACTTCCACCACAAGTAAGACTTAACCTCGTGTCTAAGCATCTTTTAATTTATGCCTTCGACCTCTCACATTAGACTACCGTTTGTGGTTGCTGGATTTACCGGGCGGGTCCGGGAAGTCTTACACCACAAACGAGTCTAAGCACATGTCTTAGGCCTTCATTACTTATTTAGTTTGTGCCTTTTACCTCTCACATTAGACTACCGTTTGTGGTTGCTGGATTTGTCGGGCGGGTCTGGGCAGTCTTACACCATAAATGAGTCTAACCTCGTGTCTTAGGCATTTATTATTACACATTATTATTCAACCCCAATTTGAATTAATATCCTTATTTCAAATTGCCAATAACTTCCAATTTTAATCCATGTCCATAATTGTCACTTAAATTATGTCCATAATTACTATGCATATAAATTAGGCCAATTAATATCTCAAATTAATTATATGCCTTTATGCCATTTTATGCCAATTCACAATTACGCATATTTAATATTTTCTCATTATCCCCACGTCGTTCGTACATTGAGCATGAAATATGTTAGACTCACAAATAGTCTAACTCATAAAAAGGGAAGAAACATCACAACTTGAATAACACACAAAATAGATCTAACTAGTATAACATGGATCAAATCTGGCGCAATTATGATTCATATTAACATAAATTTGCATAATCAACACTTGCATAGGAAATAGTCATAAAACATAAATTTGTATATACTATGTACTGTCATGGATCTAAATGTATAGATCTAAACATGTAATTATGAACTTGCATATATGGATATGGTTTTCCTATGACTTGTATATGAATTTCATGCAAACTTACATTCAAACTAGCATATGATTCACATACAAAACTAGCATAGGAAACATAAATTTGCATAAGTATGTTACTGCCTTGGATCTAAATATAGATCTAATATCAAAATGTGAACTTGCATATGGATCTAAACATAGATCTAAACATAAAAATGTGAACTTGCATATGGATCTAAACATATAAATAAATGTCACACTTTTCGCTTATAAACTTGCATATGTATATACTCGGTTCACATATGTTTTACATCCCAACTTGCATAAGATTCACACATGTTTCAACATCCTAAACTTGCATACATATGTTTTAACATCGCAAACTTCCATAAGATTCGCATATGATTTAACACATAAATTTGCATAAGATTCACATAACATAAACTTGCATATGATTCTCAAATTAACATATGTAAACTTGCATAAAATGAATCAAGTTAAACATGTATAATTGTGCATATAAATAGATCTACTAATCATACAACAACAAAACTGTCATATGTTCACAAACAGACAATAACATCACATGTTTCAACAGACATGTTCTCATAATCCAATTACAACCCATCATAATTAATTTATTAATTATATTGTGAAAGAAATAGCACTCACAATCAAAAGAACAGTTTTGTTTTTTTGGAATCTATATTCTGAAAATGAATTGCCCGCCTTTGATGTAGACCAATTGTTATTCCAATTTGGATTTAGATTTGATTTTGATTCTTGCTTCTATCTTGCTTTTAAGTTGAAGAAGGAATGGTGGCTAAACTAGAATGATCATGGACAGCATGGTGGCTCCTTGGAATGAATTTCTGTGATTTAAGGTTTCAGGATTATGGTTGCTTTTATATAAGTTAGATCTTATGTGAGCCGTTAGATCGTTTTAGGAGCAATCAGAGCCATCCAACTAAAGCAAGTGTCACTCAGCCAATCATAGCATAACACATAAGCCCTAACACCTCAGAATTTGTCACAAAGCCAATCAGAGAAGACCACGTAAAAAAGACAATCCTTGACCAACAAAAAATGCGCCACGTGCACCACATGATGCGTACACATCTTATATATATATATATATATATATATATATATATATATATATATTCTGTATATTTATATTTTTTTCTTTTTATCTATCTTCCCAATTAACCATTTTCACACTAAACCACTTTTTGAACTGCGTTCACACTAAGCCACTTTTTAGCCATTCCCCTAAAACAAAAATACTGCGCTGGCGGGGATCGAACTTTGTACCTCTTGTATGCAGATCACATGTTCTAACCAAATGAGCTACTAAGTCTTTTGCTTACAAAACTTAGAACAATGCTAAACATTTTTCTTTTCTCATTCTTCTTTTTCATTTCTTGCTGCAATATTTAATTTAAACATATCTTCTTCATATGGAGTCCGATTTACGTAAACTCAGACTCTATCTCAAGCAGAATTCCGAGGTGAACGCAATGGCGCAACCTGTTTCCCTTAATTCCCATATTTGAAATTAAGTATTCCTTAATTCATTAATTTTAATATTTAAAATCATGGGGTGTTACATTCTCCCCTCCTTAAAGGATTTCACCCCCGAAATCTCCAAGTTAAGGAGAATGCATATCCTAACATCCAATCATCCATCTACTCAACCATTAAACACTAGCATCCATTGTTCTTACAAGATTTCTAATGTTGTATGAACATATGAAAAAAGTGCGTGTATATGTTCCTTATCTAATGCAAAATCAGGCGGTCTACCGATTCAGTTGACCTCCTTAATGCAAATCACGATAGTGCAATGCGTCCATTATGTATGCGAAAGAATCTTATCGATACAAATTTTTCCTACATGTGTGCACAACCGTTCATCAAAATGCAGCATCCATGTGATAACACAACCATTATACATCTATTAATTTAAATATGTACACACATTTATATGCAACATGAAGGTGATTGAGCCGATCTAGCGCCTAATGTGTGTGTACATGCATCCACGAGCAACCACTGGCAACCACTTGCATCCATTTGCAGCTACCAAGCATAACATGTCTCAAACACATGTTTACAACCATAGGGTTCTTCCTAACTAAAGATCGAAGATGTCATCGCAAAGATAATACTAAATGATAGGGAAAGTATCAACAAAGCAGTAGAAAAAGGAGAAGTTAAAACATATCCTCAAAAAGGAAAGGGTACATCGTATACATCTTGTCTTCTGTCTCCCAAGTCGTGTCTCTTTGATCATCTCCTCATTGCACTTTGACCAACTTGACCTCTTTGTTGCGTAGCTCTTATACCTCCGACCCAAGGATGCATGCAGGAGCTCGTCTAATCGTGGCATCTCCCTCTACCTCCACTTCTCTAAGCATGTTCGGCTCCACTACTTCCGCGGTATCTTTTAACACTTCCACAAATATGATACATGAAAACATGTCATGAACATCACTAAGCTAGTTGCATCTTCTCATGTCCTTCAAAAATCTAGGATACATAACCTCAAAAGATCTTCAAGGATTTTGTTCACCCTTTTCTGTCCGTTCAACCGTCTGTGGATGATAAGCGATACTCGTACTTGCCACCTTTTGCATATCACCTTTTCCTTTTACACCGAAAACTGCTGCAAGCCCAGTCTCGTAAGCACCGGTATACACTGTGAACGGCTTACTTCCATCTGGAAAAACTAAAACTGGAGCGGTCGTCAAAACCCTCTTCAAACATTGGAAAGCATCGTCACAGTCAACATACAAAGCAAAAATCAAGTTCTTCTTCATTAACCGAGTAAGTGGGGCTGATATCTTCGCGAAGTCCTTAATAAGCTTCCTATAATAACCAACTAGCCCTAAAAAGCTTCTTACTTCTGTTATGTTCTTAGGAATCTTCCAATCTTGGGTTGCCACCACCATTGCGGGATCCATAGCTATCCCTTCCTTAGAGACCACGTTTCCTAAGAACCTCACTTCTTTTCTCCAAAAAGTCACTTGGAGAACTTAGCTTTAAGTTGATGCGCTCGTAGGGTCTCTAAGACTTCCCTAAGATGTAGGGCATGCTCTTCTTCGTTTTTAGAGAAAATCAGGATATCGTCCACAAAGAATATCACAAACTTATTTAGAAACTCCCTAAACACCCTACTCATTAAGTCAACAAAGTATGCAGGTGCATTCGTCAAACCGAAAGGCATGACGAGCCACTCGAAGAAACCGTCAGGAGTTCTAAATGCAGTCTTATCTATGTTATCTTCAGCCACCCTTAGCTGATGAAACCCTGAAGCCAAATCCAGTTGCAAAAAAAACGAAGCACCCACCAACTGATCGAATTAATCATCTATCCTCGGCAATAGGTGTCTGTTCTTCTTTGTTAGCTTATTCAGTTTCTATAGTCTACGCACAATCTAAGTGAACCATCAGTTTTCGTAGCAAAAACGACTAGAGCTCCCCACTCCGAAATACTTCTTCTTATGAACCCCTTCTCAAGCAATTCTTTCACTTGCTTACTGAACTCTCTTCTCTCTCTCGGAGCCATATGGCGTACTGGTAATGCAACTGGCTTTGCATTATCTACTAGGTATACTCGAAAGTCTATCTCGCGCCTCGGGGGTAAACCTCGAATTTCATCTAAGACGTCACTATATTCACGGACCACACGAACAGATTCCAAATCATTATTGGATGCTTCAAGGGATTCTAGGTAGCTAAGCATTACCGGACCTCTAGGGTCACAAGAAATATCGAGGGTCTTTACACAACGAGTCAACAATCTAACTACCCTTCTTTCACAATCTAGGATGGCACCGTATCTAGCTAGCCAATCCATACCTAGAATCAAGCCGTAGCCCATGAAGCCAAGAACGAAGGCGTTGCATTCAAACCAAATGTCCAAGATAGACACTCCCAAATCCGGATAAATCATTGAAAAATGAGCCGAACCACCAATAGGATTTGAGACTACTATGGGATCCGTAACTAGACTAGTAATTAGGTGCAGTGTTTCAACTAACGAAGCATATACAAACGAGTGTGAAGCGCCAAAATTCAAACAAGGTTTGAACAGGATGATCAAAAAGAAAAACAAAATTTTCAACTAAGATATATTTCTACCTCTATCAAGTATGTCAGTCGTGAGGGAACGCGTCTGCTCTCAAGAAGATCCTGGACCTTGTCCTTACCTTTGCCTTTTGCTTCTTTGGACGATCCTAACAAGATGTTTTGTAATGATAACAACTAGTCTTCTTCTCTCTAACGTCTTTATTTAAGTAGTCAGGTATTTCACAAGTGTGGCCCTTCCTTTTCTCTTGGGCCTTTGTTATCCTTATCGCCTTTCTTTGGATCTACTTTATTGTATGTCTTTTCCATATCTCTCCTGCACATTCTCTGTTCGTGGCCTCCTACCAAATGAGGCTTCGTTCTTCATTAACCAAGCGGCTAATTGAACCTTCCTCCCGTCGTCTATCCTAAAGGTACCAACAAGTCCTCCACTTCCTCCTAGTTTTAACAGACGTCCCAGTCTCATGAAGTGGTTTTCCACCCATCGTACGGAAGTTCTTACATATCTAAGAAAAAAGCGTCTATATGCGTGGAGGATGAAATTCAAAAAGGAAAGAGGAAGAGATTCAAAACAGAGAATCGAAGGAAAGATATACGGCTCTTGGGGGTTATGTTTTTAAAACAAACAAACTTTTCTCTTAAAAATACTCTCCTTAAAACATATTTTTGAAAGTATTTCTTTATAAAATGCTTTTGAAAAACAGTTTTTTCAAAATTCATATCTGTTCTGGTAACCTTCAACTCTGATACCACGTGTAATACCCCACGTTCATTAATGTCACTCACAAAGGGAATGCATTAACTTCCATGGAGCATATTTAGTGTATAGAACAGAATTTAACATGACAGATATGAATAATGATACTTGAAAATTTTAAAACAACTTTTATTACAGCGGAGAAATAGTTTGATTACAACAACTTCGTAAACCAAGTACACTTAATATCCATCTTGATAAATTGTTTCAGAGTACATAAAATAAAAAGCATAAACCCCAACACAAGTAGCCATAAAAGAGATGAGCTGAACTTTACTTTAAGCAATCCAAGCACTTCCAAAAGAGAGAGAAAGAGATCCGAGATCAAGCTCCACTAGTACTAGTCTCACCCTGAGAACCTGGGGGGAAAGGAAGAAAAGAGGCGAAAACAAAGGGGGTCAGACATGAAGTCTGGCGAGTACCATAACTTTAACAATACAATTATTAAAGTAATTAGGATAAGGCATAAACTGGTAAAACAAGGAATGACTATGAAGTAAGTGGGAAAGACAAAGAAAACAGAGGAATATTTTGGCATTAATTGCGCTCGTAATCACTATATGATAATTACTATACTGCACCAATGTTAATTACACCACACCATTACTAGCACCCAAAAAGTTGATCCCGCCCACTGAAAAATAATAATAATAATGGTAGTTTCGTGTACCCCTAACTGTCTTCATAGGTGTCGCTTACCCCTATCTCCACTAGTTGTACCCACTATCCTCTCCATTCTAATTACAATGTTTATTCATAATATGATAGTTATACTCCTAGTTGTCTTCATAGGTGTCGTCTGCTCCTATCTCCGCTAGTCGTACCCACTACCTTCCCCATTCGATCGGCTCCCGAACTCGTAGATACACGTGCTTGTCCCACAGTGGGGTGTATCGCTCCCTAAAGTGGCAACCCGATACCACTAAAGATGCACGGCTTATATCTACACGATGCAACAACGTCTTACCTACCAGCCTGGGGCCATGCACGCACATGACCCCGTTGGACTTGCGTTGCCACCGCTAACCCGTTTTGCCCTCTTACAATCAAACTCAGTAATCGTGTCCCGTCCTCGACTTGGATCGAGCCCACAAAGATACTTAATGGGTTATTGGTTTGGAAAGGGTCCCCACATAAGCTTTCTACCTATGCTTGGTCCCCACTAGAATTTCCCGCTTAACCCCTTCTTATTCATATCTTCTTACATGTTTTCAACTTCGTTAAGTGTTTATAATTATATCCCACATGTCACCCATGTTATTCACTAAACAAATCAACATGTGTTATTGGTTAAGCTTGTCTTAACCCTATCCACTTATTAGATCAATATATTATTGGTTAAGCTGGTCTTAAACCCATCCACTTATATCTTATTGGTGAAGTTGGTCTTAACCCTATCCGCTTATCAAGTCAATATACATTATTCGTTAAGTTTGTCTTAACCCTATCAGATCAATACATATTATTGGTTAAGTTTGTCTTAACCCTATCCGCTTATTAGATCAATATATTATTGGTTAAGCTGGTCTTAACCTCATCCACTTATCATATTAACATATATATATATATATATATGTTATTGGTTAAGCTAGTCTTAACCCACTTACCATGTTTTTTATGATTAAGTACATCTTAGTTCACAGATACATTGGTTAAGAGAATAACTCCCTAAGTACCAACCTCGAAAACCGAAATCAACAACAGATTGTTACTCAGAGAATCACCCACTCAACCAAACTTCTGTTTGTCATTCATATTCGTCTTTGCTCAGCATTAATTAATTGTTAATGCACAGACCTGTCACATTAAGTCGATTGCTTGTGGCCACTGGATATGCAGGGCGGTTCCGGGCAGACTTCCACCACAAGAAAGACTTAACCTCGTGTCTAAGCATCTATTAATTTATGCCTTTAACCTCTCACATTAGACTACCGTTTTTGGTTGCTGGATTTGTCGGGCGGGTCCGGGTAGTCTTAAACCACAAACGAGTCTAACCTCGTGTATTATGCCTTTATTACTTATTTAATTTGTGGCTTTGACCTCTCACATTAGACAACCGTTTGTTGTTGCTGGATTTGTCGGGCGGGTCCGGGCAATCTTACACCATAAACGAGTCTAACCTCGTGTCTTAGGCATTTATTATTACACATTATTATTCAACCCCAATTTGAATTAATATCCCTATTTCAAATTGCCAATTACTTCCAATTTTAATCCATGTCCATAATTATCACTTAAATTATGTCCAGAATTACTATGCATATAAATTAGGCCAATTAATGTCTTAAATTAATTATATGTCTTTATGCCATTTTATGCCAATTTACAATTATGCATATTTAATATTTTCCCATTATCCCCACGTCGTTCGTATATTGAACGTGAAATACGTTAGACTCGCAAATAGTCTAACTCATTAAAAGGAAAGAAACATCACAACTTGAATAACACACAAAATAGATCTAACTAGCATAACATGGATCAAAACTGGCATGATTATGATTCATATTAACATAAATTTGCATAATCAATAATTGCATAGGCAATAGTCATAAAACACAAATTTTTACAAACTATTTACTGTCATGGATCTAAATGTGTAGATCTAAACATGTAATTATGAACTTGCATATATGGATATAGTTTTTCTATGACTTGCATATGAATTTCATACAAACATACATTCAAACTAGCATATGATTCACATACAAAACTAGCGTAGAAAACATAAATTTGCATAAGTATGTCACTGCCTTGGATCTAAATATAGATCAAATATCAAAATGTGAACTTGCATATGGATCTAAACATAGATCTAAACATAAAAATGTGAACTTGCATACAGATCTAAACACATAAATTAAATGTCACACTTTTCGCTTATAAACTAACATACGTATATACTTGATTCACATATGTTTTACATCCCAACTTGCATAAGATTCACATATGTTTCAACATCCTAAACTTGCATACATATGTTTTAACATCGCAAACTTGCATAAGATTCGCATATGATTTAACACATAAATTTGCATAAGATTCACATAAAATAAACTTGCATATGATTCAAAAATTAACATATGTAAACTTGCATAAAATGAATCAAGTTAAACATGTATAATTGTACATATAAATAGATATACCAATCATACAACAACAAAACTGTCATATGTTCACAAATAAATAATAACATCACATGTTTCAACAGACATGTTCTCATAATCCAATTACAACCCATCATAATTAATTTATTAATTATATTGTGAAAGAAATAGCACTCACAATCAAAAGAACAGTCTTATTTTTCTGGGATTTATATTCTGAAAATGAATTGCTCGCCTTTGATGTAGACTAATTGTTATTCTAATTTGAATTTAGATTTGATTTTGATTCTTGCTTCTATCTTGCTTTTAAGTTCAAGAAGGAATGTTGGCTAAACTAGAACGATCATGGACAGCATGGTGGCTCCTTGGAATGAATTTGTGTGATTTAGGGTTTCACGATTATGGTTGCTTTTATAAAAGTTAAATCTTATGTGAGCCTTTAGATCGTTTTAGGAGCAATCAGAGCCATTCAACTAAAGTAAGTGTCACTCATCCAATCATAGCATGACACATAAGCCCTAACACCTCAGAATTTGTCATAAAGCCAATCAGAGAAGACCACGTAAAAAAGTCAATTGTTGACCAACAAAAAATGCGCCATGTGCGCCACATGATGCGTACACGTCTTATATATATATATATATATATATATATATATATATATATATATATATATATATAGACACACACACACTTTTTATCTATCCTCCCAATTAACTATTTTTACACTAAACCACTTTTTGAACTGCGTTCACACTAAGCCACTTTTTAGCCATTCCTCTAAAACAAAAATACTGCACTTCTGGGATCGACTCTGTACCTCTTATATGCAGATCACATGTTCTAAACAAATGAGCTACTAGGTCTTTTGCTTACAAAACTTAGAACAATGCTAAATATTTTTCTTTTTTCATTCTTCTTTTTCATGTCTTACTGCAATATTTAATTTAAAGATATCTTCTTCATACGGAGTTCGATTTACGCAAACTCGGACTCTTTCTCAAGCAGAATTCCGAGGTGAACGCAATGGCGCAACTCGTTTCCCTTAATTCCCACATTTGAAATTAAGTATTCGTTAATTTTAATATTTAAAATCACGTGGTGTTACAGTTAAATTGTAAGTATTAAATAAGATTTATGTTTTATGATTTTTATTAATGAGGATTATAGGGGTTAATAGCGGAATTTTAATCAATATATTTAAGGGGAGGCTTATTTATATTATACCCCCCATAACAACTATACACTAAATTAAAATTGGCCGTCCCCTTAATCAAATGTGGAGTCCCTTTAACAATCCCCTTAACATAACTTATTACACTTCTAATTATTCATCAACTAATTAATTTGAAGCGCTAATATAACTTTAATAGAAGCAACTTAATTTAGGGGAAGCATTGTTGACAATAAATTAAATTGCAATAAAAATCAATATATATTGTTTTTGTTAACTACAATATATATTGCCTTGATTTGGGTATTTGGATTATATTTGGTATTTAATTATTTATTGTGATAAACTAAAATATATTTTAGAATACTCTTATCTAGAATGCTTGTTTGGATAAGGATGAAGCATATATTAAATAGAGTTAAATATTTGCAATGTAATCAAATAATAAAAAATTCGTTTCTCCTAAGCTTTCTCCAACTTTCTTCTCCAATATTCTACAGTTATGCATAGTATGAAAAGGAAAGTGAGTATAATTAGTGCTTTAGTTGACATTTTCTTTTTGGGAAGGGGGGTGACATAAGTTGAGCGTTGGGTAGAAGAGTTTATATAGAGTTCATGTGCAAAATTATACATGTTAAAAGTTAATCAATGTGCATGAAGTCTAAGCGCGTAGAGTTTAGTATTCCTGCTTAGCTGGAAATTACAAGATTGGGAGCCTAGGAATTTTGGCAGATTTAGAGTTGAGATTTTGTCTGAATTGAGATTGGGATATCTTTGAAAAACTGCGTTGATTAGTTTGTTATTTGTGATCACGCCACTGGGCAGAAACATTGAGTTGTGTATGCAAATCATCGTTACATGGCTTGTCCAACTATACATGAATTGGCTTTTGACGGTCCAAATTAAGTGTGTATAATTATTATTATTATTATTGACGGTTCATAGTGTGTATAATTATTATTATTTGAATGTTTACATCAATGAAAACTGCATTAAGTAACAATACAAAAAGGAAGAAGCTGGATGGAGTAGTTGTAGTTCTTCAAGCTACGTAACATATGTTGTATAATCGAAATTATTTTCTGCTACGTTAAACTTGATGCAAATTTTAAATTTTATAACTGCATCGAAATAACTTTTGTTATGTGCACTGAAATATTAAATAACGACGAGAGAAGCATGCAAGTGGAAAACTTGATAAATGTTGTATAATTCTCTCAGGGATGCATGCAGCATTAATAAACAAAACAACGTACGTAGTTAGTAAAAATTACATGCTGCTCGTCATAACTAAGTAATATCATTTAATAGTGCTTAACCACCGACAAGCGTCTACTAATAGTTGGTAACCTAAGTAATTAATGATTTGGACCAATGTCTGACTATAAATTGATTGCTATTTTGAAATCAATCTGGTAAATTAAAATAAATTATTACCTTTTATGATGATTAAAATAAACAAGTATAGTGGTTAGTTGAGTTTTAGTTTGGCGGTGATAGTTAGGCTTCCAAGTGCCAGCAGCTATGTACTCCTCCAAAATAGCCATTCCTAGTCAAATTAGGCTGCCTGATATGAGGATTGACTTTTTAGTGTACCAAGCCATGCACGTATTTTTGAACTATTTACCAAGAAAGGAAAATGAAAAGTGTCCAAATTTTATGGGTAGCTTGCGATACCTATATATGTTAGATATTCTTCTGTTTAGATACAAAATGTAAGGCTGACAAAATATAAGAGAATAGCTTTTTTTTAAAATAATAATAATAATAATAATAATAATAATAATAATAAAAAAAAAAACACAGAAATGTAAGGGTACAGCTTTAAATTAACAACGCATTTATGAAATAAATAAAGACTTGCAAGTTCATTTTCCAACGTCTGCCAGTTTGTTATGCAAAATATCGAGTATGAGCGGTTTCACTCCAAATGTTACATGTCCAAGTTTTGTGCACTCGTTTATTAAAGTTTGGGTTCTTAAGCACAACGCTTCACATGGTTGTAATACTAACTTTATAAGCATTGACCCAGGCTTACAATTTTATGAAATTGTTGATGATGATTTAAAACACTACAAGGAAAAACTGGTATTTCAATTATTAAAATAAAAAATTGATAATAACACACCGATGTGGTAGACCAACACTTCACAAAAGTAAGATGTGAAAATATGAAGCCACCAAATATAAAAGCAAGTAAAAGACACAAGAATTTTAGACTGGTTTGACCTAGAATCGACCAATGTCCACTATAGAAACTATTTTTGTTATCACAGTAGAATTTACAAAGTACATGATTTCATTCATTTCACTCCTTTCACGCTTCAATAATGGACTCCTCTATTTTTTTCTCTTATTTGCTTTTGATTTCACTTGAATTAAGAAGGAATGTGTGAGATCTCTTGATTTATGATGATAGTAGTGTAGATCTTCAACCATTTGAACACTTAGATGATCTTCATTGATTCTATAATGATTTCGTGTTGAATCTAGGCTTGAAAGAGAATTAATGAAGGTTGAAGAGGTTTAGAGTGGTGGAGAAATGAAAATGGCACATCTTTGAGGTGGAAAAATCGGTCTCTTGAATGGTTGAAAAGTGGGGTATTTATAGGTGTAGATTGAAGGTAATGGCAAAGCTGAAAATATGATGTTTAGGCTATATATCGGTCGTAAAGATATCTACGAAAATGCCACTGGTCTATATTTTATGATCCACTCATAAGGGAGCGGCCTGACTGACCAACCCATAAAATAAATGATTGCCGATCCATAAAATAAAAGACTGTCGATCCATAATATTGTAACAGCACCGATCCATTCACAGTATTGTGCCCGATCTTTTTAATTACAACATTGTCACTATATAATAATTTGTATAACATAATTGTGCCGACCCATAATATGTTGCTGAAATGATGCCAACCCTTATTAATTACATCTCTGCCACTGTGTTATAGTTATGACCGATCCACGTGGCATTTATGTGAAATGTGCTTCCATCCCATATGCGCTGGCATGTACGTGTGCTTCATATTTTTGCATGGTCAAACAGCTCGCTGTATGTCTTTAATTCACGTATGTGCATTTACCAATATACAATGTGCAGTTCACGCTAGAAAATTAGTTCATTAATATGTATATACATGATTTGGCCCCATGTCACCATATCTTCATGCTAGCTCCACACATATATTTTATTATATCCACGTGTAACTAATATATACTGGTAACAGATCCATTCTTTGCTAACAGTAGGCGATGTGAAGGCCTTTAAGGTGACCGGCCCATTGTTATGAAACCGATCCATATGGTTTACTAAAGACGACCCATCAATATTGAACTACCGACCAATCCATAGTTTATAACGTGGCCGACCGATCCATCATCAAAGTTTATGACTGATCCATCACCAGTGAAGGCGCCCGATCCATCAGCAGAAAACTGATCGATTCATACTACCATTTTATGTCCGATCCATACAAATTTCATGCCCGATCCATACTAAAACATCACCCGGTCCATAGCTTTGTAAATATAAATTATATATCACTCTTGTGTGCAATAAAACAAGATTTTTAGACCTTGTTTTATAACAGAGTTAATATTTGCTCCTCAAAATTTATATAATAAACTACGAAATGTCCGCCATAACCGGTGTTAACACACATGATAGATCGTCTATACTTATTTTTGACGAATTGGAAATTTTTTCCGATAGTGGATCGGATATGGGTTAACTTTGGAGGATCAATCTCCTGATCACTGGTGTCTCTACTGTTGAATCAGAGATTAGACTTTTAGAGTCTGAGTTGAAGTTTTGGCATTAAGCTGAATGGGCGATCTCAATGTTTTGCAGTTGAAACTAGATCTCGACTTTGTCGGTTTAGAGTTTGAAAGTATGGGTCTCAAAGTTATCCTTGACACTGGTTAATGCCATAGTATTTGCTACTCGCGAGTAATGAAGACTTCATTGATGTGTTTAGAATTCGACAACTTAGTAGCTTCTTCTCTGTTTAATATGCTGGATTCCATCTTAGCTTTTTGTGCTTTAAATTTATCTTTGAAATACTCGCAATTCAATGTTGTCGCAAGGATTTTTGCATTGGTAGGCACTTCAATTTTGGACTTAAAATTTGTAACTTGTTGATGCTGCATAAGTATACGAACACTTCAATTTTGGTCGAGGCTTCAATGTGAAACAAACAGGATCCATAATGGATTGGACGTGCACGGCCATTACGGATCGGCCACATCCATTCCATGTTGGACTGCTTGTTTTGGACATCTGCTTGGACACCGAACCTCTTTTAAAGCAATGCACATCTTTTGAAGGTAACCGATGATTTGTTTTCTTAACAGATAACAAAAGCATGTTTTTTTTCAGTGCTATGCCATGTTTTGTAACAAAAACATTGCAAGCTTTTCTGGGTCAATATTTTGCTATCGACTGCCCGTATCGATATCAGGTTAATTAATCATTAAAAATTTGTCTATAACGAATTTCTTGTTTTGGACTGAATGAGGCATTTTTACAGAAAAGATTTATTCAACTATTTATAGCTTGTTGAACTTTATCTACATGAATACGACATTCTCATTCAGGTTCGCAATAACACTTGAGTTCTACTAATCAATATATATACCAATCATGAATTTCAAGCTTTGCTTTTTAATGACTTGTGTAATTTTGTATGATGGTTTATGTTTTACGAAATGTATACATGTACTATGTTGGAAAATGAAGTTCCATGAGCAAAATGAATACCAGACAGAAAACTGGTTATCGTTTTGAACATTAAAATAACTTCTGCTTGAATTAGAGTTTCCATGGCTGTAGCTGACGTGCTAAAAGCTTTAGCTTTGTCAGCAAAAGCTATTTGAGCTTGCCAAAATGTGTGGAGCTTTTGAGTTTTGTTAATGCTATAGGAATTCCGACTTTACTAGTTGGTTTAGTGCTCCTACTTGGAGAAGTTTTTATATCTTTGTAACCCCACTCGGGGAGGTCTTTGAATTTAATACCCCCGCTCGTGGAGATCTTTGAATTTAGTGCCTCCTGAAATGACCCAAACTTTCACTTTCGGGAAAGCCCGGATTGAGTTGAGAACTCAAAGCATCAGAACACAAACAATAGATCATTTAATTGCTATTACAACAATTTTCATCAGATTACAAAAATATTCCAAAGTATGAATAAATATTACACATTGGAAATACAATATCAGAGATTTAATAAATAACAAAGCAACTGAAATTTCAATGTATAAATACTATGAATAGCGAAAAATATATCTACAACACAACTGAAGGGAATACACGGATACAAAGCTTTCTGAATATAGCTCCAGCTGTAAATCCAGGATCCTGTGAAAATAAATATCTGCAAAGACCGAAACTACTGACTGCTCATGTGGAAAATAAGGGCACCCAGAGTTTAGGTTGAACAATAAACTCCAAGTCAGTCATGGGACAAGTGTGAGAACTAAAAAAATTATTAAAACTTTACTTTAAAAGTTTGGAAATCATGGGACCACGCCGTATAACACGGAATGAGTTTCCTCTACATGGATCTTAGTTTAAAATAAAACAACGCAATGCTTTTTGAAAAAATGAAGCTATTATAAGACTCAAGTCCCATCACACAATGCAACACAAGCCAGAGGAAAGACTTTTCCCTTATAATAGCCAAACATGCTTAATACATATAAAACAAATCATTTTGATATTATAAGTACATAGTGTTTAAAAACAACTTCAAATATAAATGTATCAATCATAGACGGCATGGGTACCATATATCATGTCACCATACTAGTTCTACAATCAAAACCGCATGATGTCGTATTGGAAGTTGGATTTCCATCATTAACCAAGGTAAGGGATCGTCCTTACCGAGTTTGAGACTCTCTGGCTCGAGTCTCAGGCTCAGGCACAACTGCATCTAGATCATGCAGGGCCGGTTTACACATACTTTAGTGGATTAGCAATTCCTGAACAATACGTTTCCCTGCCCTATGGGGCATAGAATCTGAGCCACTAGGGACTCAATATACGAGGTACCTCGCTTTCCATCGTCCACATAAGTAAAAATGTCTGGGCTCCATACCGTGACACTACTCCTACCTAGAAAGAAACGCATGTCCTCCCTACTGTCCCCTCCTGTTTCTGGTTCATACTGGGGTGTGATGCTCGCGAAGTAACACTATACACATAGTTATGGTAATTAAAGCTGTGTTTTGATCATCATCCACAAGACTCCGCTCTTCAACAAAAGCTTTGATCATTTGCATCTTGACATGCCACACTGACAATTCACGCCATACAACTGATGTTTATCAATATATAACCTCTAAGCTCGTACGTCTCAGAGAAGGGTGTTAAGCAAGAGAATAAATTATCCTCCACCAAACACATTTAATAGAAATCAATTAGCATAGAATGAAATCCAATGTTAGATACATATCCATTTACAAGTCCGTTCTGGGTCTGAACAAAGCCGGAGGAACCTTATTCCTCATCCCATATGTCCAATACAGGAGAGAGGTCCTCGCATATCCGTCGATCTCCAAGTACGTCTGGACGATCACCACTTGTTACCTTGTCTTGGGTGTACAGCCTAATCAAGACATCAGTAATCATTCAAACGATGTGAAGATCTCTGGTCTTCAACCATCGTCTTCATCGTCGACTTTTAGACGTCGTAGTAATTATTCAGAATGGGTTAAAGCCGGTCTTTCTGAATAACTCGCTTATTTTGTAATCAATAATAAAGTGCTATAAAAACACATCATACGCCTCATTCCAATTCAAAATATTGTTTTATTCCAATATTCACATTTTTAAGTAAAGGTTCCCATTAATTTTATCAAAAATAAATTCTTTTAAATTTATTCTTTAATCTTCCTATGGATATCAATTTCAAAAGATTTTATTTTATCTTTTCACAATTCTAAACCAAATTAAGGTTTATCAACCAGTTGGGACTAACGAACTTTAGCGAAGTAATCATTTATTTTATTATTCCTAATACCAACATATTCATCCTATGAAACAAAACTGGCAGTACTCCATATCTAACACTGACTGTGTTATCGGTAAAATTAATTACCATTTCACGTCCAAATCTAATTAAAGATTTAACTGTCGCCTGGAGTAAAACTTGTGGTACTCCATTCTCGATCATTTCATGAAATCGATAAATTCAATTGTCTCATTCTCATTTTAATCTAATTAAAAATTCATTAAAACTCTAGTTTAGTTTTAATCTCAAAAATCATTACTTAATGATTATTCAAATTTAAAAAATTAATTTTATCTTTAACTGGGTTAAAGAACAAATGTTATTTAAAAACAGTGTTCACGATAAACCCAGAATCATTTTCCATCAAAATGGAATCTACATGGAAATCCTAACAGTATGTAATCGATATAAATTCCCGTATCAGATTAATAATAAAAATGGAATGGTGGAAAGGCCGTTTAAATTCCATATATAGTTCCAGTCTTCATTCATAGAAGTTCATCTCAATTATTACCAAATCGAATTCCATTCAGTTCCAATTTAATATATTAAATTGGAAAACTTTACTTTGGGAAAATTTCCATTTAAATCTTAATACAAAGATTTATAAATTCCAAATTATAATTTCATTGTTAATTGGGTTAAAGAACAAATATCATTTAGAACACAGTTCATGATAAAACAACAATCAACTTTCATTTCAATTCCAATTAAATATTAATTAATTGGCTAATATCTCTAAATCTTAATTAAAAGATTTATTCTTTCCTCAATTGGGTTTAAGAACAGTGTTATTTAAGACACCATTCACGACAAACCCAAAAATCCAATTTTGCTTCAAATCATACATTGGGAAATTTGATTATATTAAATTTTGAAATCACTTCTTTTCGAAATTCATTATAAAATGAACAAAATCAATCGATAAACCCATTCGGGTTAAAAGGGGGCCTAACTATATAACTATTTTTATTGTTCAAACATTTTATTCAACACATGAATATTTTATATAGTTTATACATTCAATAAAAATGATACTTTTATTGTTCAAACATTTTATGCGACACATGAATATTATATATGGTTTATACATTCAATAAATATGATATTTTTATTGTTCAAACATTTTATGCGACACATGAATATTCTATAGGGTTTATACATTCAATAAAAATTATATTTTTATTGTTCAAACATTTTATGCAACACATGAATAATTTATAGGGTTTATACATTCAATAAAAATGATATTTTTGTTGTTCAAACACTTTATGCGACACATGAATATTTTATTTGGCTTATATATTCAATAAAAATGATATTTTTATTGTTCAAACATTTTATGCGACATATGAAATATTTTATATGGTTTATACATTCAATAAAAATGATATTTTTGTTGTTCAAACATTTTATGCGACACATGAATATTTTATAGTGTTTATACATTAAATAAAAATGATATTTTTATTGTTCAAACATTTTATGCAACACATGAATATTTTATATGGAATATTCATTATTTTAATATATATATAACTTTTTTTAAATATTCTTTATTTTTAAATACTCTTTATTTTAAAATATTCTTTATTTCTGAGTCGGAATGCAACTCAATTAATTACCGTATAATTTCAGTTATATGGATTGCATACATTGCCTGTGTTCAACAATAATGATATATGATCATTAAACAGTCCATTCACATCTAGAGTGAAATTTACAACTGTGTGAGCATTTAAATAAATAAATAGCGCTCACGACAGCTTGTCAACCCATCGATTGACATATAATTAAATATTGGGATTCGTGTATGTCAAATATCATCCCAATATCCTTGTGGGGTTTTCAAACAACAACAGCTGTTTAAATAAATCATTGGTTAATAAATTTAACCAATTCTAATTCAGTTTGAATTATTTTTCTACTTAGCCCATTTTACTGTTTAAATTATAAATGGATATTTATAATTTAATTTCAACTACCACATTAATATTAACATTATTTTTAATATGTTAAACATTTCAACACTCAAATCAACACACAATACAACCAATTAAATCGTCTATGGTTTGTAGACAAGAGTGGTGAACTAACAGGCACCGTATACAATTTATAGTGATTAAAACTGATAGAAATCTACACTGAGAATTTTATAATTTTTTTTTATACATGAATATAATAACATGATAAAATAATTTTGAGTGAGAAGGAGTTCTTACCTTCGGTTTCCACTCCGTCATTTTTATATGAAATAAATATGACCTTTTTGGCTTCACAGTCCACATACGACACCCAAATGACTACAAACCAGTTTTATTGCGAAGCTCTCGTCGATACGGTTCCATCTCATCTTGTTTCGCTGAATTCCGAGTTCATATGAAAAAGTTATATTTGTTTCAATTTTCATGTACATATATGTAATTAACATAATTAATTAATTACCTTAATCCTTACTAATTACATTCTATAATCTCTTTCTTCCTCCCCAAAACTAATGTATACACAGAAACCCCATGTCCCTCTTCATACAGTTTTCCTTCATCTCTTTCTCCTTCGTTTCTCCATGAAATCACAAAACATAAGCATCGTTCTCCTTCTCTTCTTCTCCTCTACAATCTCAACACCATGAATCTCAAACACAAACTTTCTTCCAAATATGCACTTATTGTATTCCCACGAACGCATGCTCCAGGTCTCGATACTTTTTGTTGCCGAATCACATCAGATTTGGCCACAACGTGCCATTCTACCTTTTAAATACCAAAACAAATTTGAATTCATGCATCGTAGCTTTTATGTGAATAACCATCCAATCCTAGCTCGCATACATCCAAAAAACGCACGCTGTAAATTTTTGAGTGTACAAAATCTTCACCAAACTCAACCAAATTGATATATGTGGAAGCTTACACTCATACGAGTTCAAAGATTTAAGCTTTGCAATTTGTAGAATTTTCTTTGATTTGTTATGGATTTTAGAAGTTGCATTTAGGTTTAGGAAATGTGGAGAAAAGGAGCTACGATAAATGAATGATTAGGATTAGGTTTTAGAAGTGTTTAAGATGTTATATAGTGGGTGCAAAATATTTTTTTTTATTAACTTTATTCTTTTTTTATACTCAAATTATGCTTATTTTCATTGTTTAAAAATCCGTGTGACCACTTACGGATCCCGTTTTCGCTGAAAATTGGCGTGCAACTACTCTCTGACATTATGGATTCAACGAAACTAGTTTCCTCCAATTCCGAGTCTGTATGCACAAACAACGAATTTTTAAAGTCAAAATATTGTCTGTTTTTCACTTTAAAAATCACTCCTGCTCACATGCTGATTCTAAAAATCACGGAACTTGGAATCTTACCATTATTCGACGATACAAATCCAAAAAAAAGTAGAATCGAATTCCGACGTCGTCTGAATAATGTTCCTTTGTAAAACTGCTTAATTAGCTTTAAAAATGCGATTTTAGCGTATCTTTCCTTCTTGTACGCCCAACCGCCGACTTCAAAAATCATGGCTTTTTGGATTTAACCATTGTTAGACGATATGAGTACAGAAAAAACGGAATCGAATTCTGAGCTTTCTAGCAAAATTTCATTTTTTTAAGGGATATGTGATGATTTTAAAAATCGAATTTTTAAAATTTCCAAAACAAAAGTTATAAATCAATTTAATAATTTCACTGAGTTTGTTTTATGTCAAATAAAATTTAAAATCTAATTTTTAAAATTGTTCTCAAATTTTATTTAGCAAAATAACCAATTTATATTCGCATATTCATTAAAATAGCTTAAATCAAAATTTTAAATTGGTTTTCAAAATGCCGGTTGTTATAATCTTACCCACTTAAAATCTTTTCGTCCTCGAAAAGGAACGGAGCTGAAAGTTATTTAACTAACGAACTCAACTTCCATTTTGGCTTTCATTCTTCAACTTTACAGTTTCTAAGAATTTTCTACTTTCTCAAAAATTTGGCTAACACCTTATATTTTCGAAAAAATTCGCCATAACCCCCTTTATACGAGTTGATATTTAAAATCGCAACTTGCCTCACATGGCCCTCATTAATCCAAAAAAAAAGGCCAAGCGCCTAGCCAATCGGCTCATAAAATCGTCAAAACCCAAGAAATACAGTAAACATGTACCTATTTGTCAGACATACAATTTTATTCCTCTTCTTAGCCTCCTTGCTATGACCTGTTCAAACATATATATGTACATGTATGCAATTCTACTCAATTTTCAATTCAGTTCAATATTAATTCAATTTGGCTAAATTTATCATTTATTCACATATTGGTTAAATTAATTATCATTCCAACATTTTTATTAGTTAAACTAATAATCAAACATCACAACCTGCAATCAATTGGTCAATTAAATTTTCAACCATATAACTTTCTATATACGATCAAAAATCATATTTTTAGTGCAAATCAGAGTAGTAAAGTCTAATTAAGTTTTGGTTCTCACACCAGTCAATTGGAAATATATAGATATCTCACTTTCGAAACTCGAACATAAATACTAATGATGCAAATATCATCATCAGAATTATACCTGGGCTACTAGAGTGTGATTCTGTATCTATCCAGTATATTTGAGACTTTGAATATACGTTCATGACGCGTATATGCAAAATCTTCATATACTCGATTGTCCAAAATTAAAAATAAAATACTCAAATACATATAATAAGGTATAATTTTCAAAACTAAATTCATTTATTTTTTATAAATAATACACTCCAAACTCATTCTAAGACATTACTAACCCTATCTCTAACAAGTTATTCTTATAGGATGTTACTAATCCTATCTCTGATGAATTCCTTTGTTTGGTTCTAATGTGTCTTGTTCTCGAGCTCTGTAAACCAAAGCTCTGATACCAAAATGAAACGACCCAAACTTCCCCTTTTGGGAAAGCCCGGATTGAGTTTAGAACACAATGCATCAGAACACAAACAATAGAACATTTCATTGCTATTACAACAATTTTCATCAGAGTACAAGAATATTCCAAAGTATGAATAAATATTGCACATTGGAAATACAATATCAGAGATTTAATAAATAACAAAGCAACGAAAGTTTCAATGTATAAATACAATGAATAACGGAAAATATATCTACCAACTGAAGGGAATACATGGATACAAAGCTTTCCGAATATAGCTCCAGCTGTAAATCTAGGATCCTGTGAAAATAAATATCTTAAAAGACCGAAACTAATGACTACCCGTATGGGAAATAGAGGCACCCAGAGTTTAGGTTGAGCAATATACTCCGAGTCAGTCATGGGACTAGTGTGGGAACTAAAACTATTATTAGTACTTTACTTGAAAAGTTTGGAAATCATGAGATCACGCTGTATAACACGGAACGAGTTTCCTCCACATGAATCTTAGTTTAAAATAAAACAACGCAATGCTTTTTGGAAAAAAATGAAGCTATTATAAGACTCAGGTCCCATCACACAATGCAACGCAAGCTGGAGGATAGAGTTTTCCCTTATAATAGCCCAACATGCTTGATATGTATAAAACAAATCATTTTGATTTTATAAGTGCGTAGTGTTTGAAAACAACTTCAAATATAAATGTATCAATCATAGACGACATGGGTACCATATATCATTTCGCCATACTAGTTCTACAATCAATACCGCATGATGTCGTATTGGAAGTTGGATTTCCATCATGAACCAAGGCAAAGGGTCGTCCTTACCGAATTCAAGACTCTCTAGCCCGAGTCTCAAGCTCAGCCGCAACCGTACCTGGAGCATGCCGGGCCGGTCCACACATATTTTAGTGGATTGGCAATTCCTAAACAATACGTTTCCCTGTCCTATGGAGCATAAAATCTGAGCCACTAGGGACTCAATATTCGAGGTACCTCGCTTTCCATCATCCACTAAGTAAAAATGTCTAGGCTCCATACCATGACACCACTCCTAGCTAGAAGAAAACGCATGTCCTCCCTGTTGTCCCTTCCCATTCCTGGTTCATACCGGGGTGTGATGCTCGCGAGGTAACGCTACATACAAAGCTATGCTAATTAAATCTGTGCTTTGATAATCATCCACAAGACTCTGTTTTTCAATAAAAGTCTTGATCATTCGCATCTTGGCATTCCACACCGATAATTCATGCCATACAACTGATGTCTATCAATATATAACCTCTAAGCTCGTACCTCTTAGAGAATGGTGTTAAGCAAGAGAATAAATTCTATGCCACCAAACCGATATATATATATATATATATATATATATATATAATAGAAATCAATTAGCATAGAATGAAATCCAATGTTAGACGCACATCCAATTAAAAGTCCGTTTTAGGTCTGAACGAAACCAGAGTCACCTTTTTCCTCGTCCCATATGTCCAATACAGGAGAGAGGTCCTACAATATCCGTCGATCTCCAAGTACGTCTGGACGATCGCCACTTATTACCTTGTCTTGTGTGTACAGCCCAATCAAGACATCAGTGTTCATCCAAACGATGTGAAAATCTCCGGTCTTCAATCACCGTCTTCATCGTTGACTTTTAGACGTCGTAATAATTATTCAGAATGGGTTAAACCCAGTCTTTCCGTATAACTCGCGTATTTTATTATCAATAATAAAGTGCTGTAAAAACATATCATTCGCCTCATTCCAATTCAGAATATTCTTATATTCCAATATTCACATTTTTAAGGAAAGGTTCCCATTAATTTTATCAAAAATAAATTCTTTTAAATTTTATTCTTTAATCTTCAATTTCAAAAGATTTTATTTTATCTTTTCACAATTCAAAACCAAATTAAGATTTATCAAATAGTCGGGATCAACGAACTTTACTGAAGTAATCATTTATTATTTATTATTCCCAATGCTAACCAATTTATCCCATGGAGCAAAACCGGCAGTACTCCGTATCTAAACCCCACTGTGTTATCTGTAAAATTAATTATCATTTCACATTTAAATCTAATTAAAGATTTAACTATCGCCTGGAGTAAAACTGGTGGTACTCCATTCTCGATCATTTCATGAATTCGATATATTTAATTATCTCATTCTCATTTTAATCAATTAAAGACTCTTTAAAACCCTAGTTTAGTTTTAATCTCAAAAATCATTACTCAATGATTATTCAATTTTAAGACATTAATTTTATCTTTAACTAGGTTAAAAAAACAAATGTTATTTAAAAACATTGTTCACGATAAACCCAAAATCATCTTCCATCAAAATGGAATCTACACGGAAATCATAACAGTATATAATCAATATAAATTCCCGTATCTGACTAATAATATAAATGGAATAGTGGCAAGGCTTTTTTAATTCCATATATCACAGAAGTTCATCTCAATTATTACCAAATGAATTCCATTCAATTCCAATTTAATATATTAAATCGGAAAACTTTACTTTGGCAAAATTTCCATTTAAATCTTAATACAAAGATTTATAAATTCCAAATTTTATTTCCACTGCTAATTGGGTTAAAGAACAAATGTCGTTTAAAATACAGTTCATGATAAACCCACAATCAACTTTCAATTCAATTCCAATTAAATATTAATTAATTGGTAAATTTCTCTAAATCTTAATTAAAAGATTTATTCTTTCCTCAAATGGGTTTAAGAATAGTGTTATTTAAGACACCATTCACGACAAACCTAAAAATCCAATTTCTCTTAAAATCATACGTTGGAAAATTTGATTATATTAAATTTTGAAATTACTTCATTTCAAAATTCATTAAAAAATGAACAAAATCGATCGATAAACCCATTCGGGTTAAAAGGGCGTCTAACTATATAACTATTTTTATTGTTCAAACATTTTATTCAATACAAGAATATTTTATATAGTTTACACGTGCAATAAAAATGATATTTTTATTGTTCAAACATTTTATGCGACACATGAATATTATATATGGTTTGTACATTCAATAAATATGATATTTTTATTGTTCAAACATTTTATGCAACAGTGAATATTCTATAGGGTTTATACATTCAATAAAAATGATATTTTTATTGTTCAAACATTTTATGCGACACGTGAATATTTTATAGGGTTTATACATTTAGTAAAAATGATATTTTTATTGTTCAAACATTTTATGCGACACATGAATATTTTACATGGTTTATACATTCAAAAAAAAATTGATATTTTTACTGTTCAAACATTTTATGCGACATATGAATATTTTATATGGTTTATACATTCAATAAAAATGATACTTTTATTGTTCAAATATTTTATGCGATGCATGAATATTTTATAGGGTTTATAATTTCAATAAAAATGATATTTTTGTTGTTCAAACATTTTATGCAACACATGAATATTTTATATGGAATATTCATTATTTAAATATATATATATATATATATAATTTTTTTAAATATTCTTCATTTTTAAAAACTCTTTATTTTAAAATATTCTTTTATGAATCGGAATGCGACTCAATCAATTACCATATAATTTCAGTTATATGGATTCCATACATCGCATGTGTTCAACAATATGGATAAATAATCATTAAAAAGTTCATTCATATTCAGAGTGAAATGTACAACTATGTGAGCATTAAAATAAATAAATAACGCTCATCACAGCTTGTCAACCCATCGATCGACAAAAAATTAAATATTGGGACCGGTGTATGTCAAATATCATCCCAATACATGTGTAAACAACAACAGTCTGTTTAAATAAATCATTAGTTAATAAATTTAACAAATTCTAATTCGGTTTGAATTATTTTTCTGCTTAGCCCATTTTACTGTTTAAAGTATAAATGGATATTTATAACTTAATTTCAACTACCACATTAATATTAACATTATTTTTAATATGTTAAACATTTCAACAGTCAAATCAACACACAATATAGCCAATTAAATCGTCCATGGTTTGTTGACGAGAGTGGTGAAATAACAGGCACCATATACAATTTATAGTGATTAAAACTGATAGAAATCTACACTGAAAATCATATATATATTTTTATACATGAATATAATAACATGATAAAATTATTTTGAGTGAGAAGGAGTTCTCATCTTGGTTTTCCACTCCGTCGTTTTTTTATGCAAAGGAATGTGACATTTTCGGCTTCACAATCCACATACGACACCCAAATCACTCCAAATCAGTTTTATTGCGAAGCTCTCGTCGATACGGTTCCAAAGCTTCTTGTTTCGCTGAATTCCGAGTTTGTATGAAAAAGTTATGCTTTTCAATTTTCATGTACATATATGTAATTAACATAATTAATTAATTAATTACCTTAATCCTTACTAATTACATCCTCTAATCTCTTTGTTCCTCCCCAAAACTAACGTATATACAGCAACCCTATGTCCCTCTTCATGCAATCTTCCTTTACCTCTTTCTTCTTCGTTTCTCCATGAAATCACAAACCGTAAACACCGTTCTCCTTCTCTTCTTCTTCTCAACAATCTCAACACCATGAATCTCAAACATAGGATTGCTTCCAAAAATGTATTTACTGTCTTCCCACGAATGCATGCTCCAGGTCTCAACACTTTTTTTCGTCGAATTGCCTCAAATTTGGCCACAACGTGCTATTCTACCTTCTAAACGCCTAAACAAACTCGAATTCATGCATCATCGCTTCTATATGAAGAACCTTCCAACCCTAGCTCGCATACATCCAAAAACACATGCCGTAAATTTTTGAATGTACAAAATCTTCACCAAACTCAACCAAATTGATATATGTGGAAGCTTACACTCACATGAGTTCAATGATCTAAGCTTTGCAATTTGTAGAATTTTCTTTGATTTGTTATGGATTTTAGAAGTTGCTTTTAGGTTTAGGAAATATGGAGAAAAGGGGCTACTATGAATGAATGGTTAGGATTAGATTTTAGAAGTTTTTAGGTTGTTATATGGTAGGTGCAAATTATTTTTTTGTTAACTTTATTCTTTTTTTATACTCAAATTATGCCTATTTTGATTATTTAAAAATCCGTGTGACCGCCTACGGATCCCTTTATGCTGAAAATTGACATGCAGTTACTCTTTGAAATTACAGACCCAAAGAAACTGGTTTCGTCGAATTCCGAGTCCGTACGCACAAACAACGAATTTTAAAGTCAAAATATTGTTTTTTTTTCAGTTTAAAAATCACTCCCGATCACAAACTGATTCTAAAAATCACGGAACTTGGAATCTTACCATTATTCAATGATACGAATCCAAAAAAAAGTACAATTGAATTCCGAGGTCGTCTGAATAATGTTCCTTTGTAAAACTGTCAAATTAGATTTAAAAATGTGATTTTATCGTACCTTTTCTTCTTGTACACCCAAATGCCAACTCCAAAAATCATGGCTTTTTGGATTAAACCATTACAGACGATACGAGTCCAGAAAAAAAGGAATCAAATTCTGAGCTTTCTAGCAAAATTTCATTTTTTAAGGTTTATGCAATGATTTTAAAAATCGAATTTTTAAAATTTCCAAAATAAGGCTTATAAATCAATTTAATAATTTTACTGAGTTTGTTTTAAGTCAAATAAAATATAAAATCTAATTTTTAAAATTGTGCTCAAATTTTATTTAGCAAAAATAACCAATTTATATTCGCATATTCATTAAAATAGCTTAAATCAAAATTTTAAATTGGTTTGAAAAATGAGGGTTGTTACACCTCCGCTTGGAGGAGGTCTTACATTTCGTGCCCCCGCTTGGGTAAGACTTATATTTCGTGCCCCCGCTTGGGGAGGACTTATGTTTCATGCCACCAATTGGGGAGGACTTATATTTTGTGCCCCCATTAGGGGAGGTCTTATATATTGTGCCCCGCTAGGGGAGGTTTTATATTTTGTGCCCCCGCTTGGGGAGGTCTTCTACTTTCTCTTGGGAAAGATGCTTCACTTAGGAGGATTTTCTGTGGTTGCATCGTTTCACAGGGAAGGCCCCAGTTCCTTCATCAGATGCTTGACTTGGCAAGCTTAATTAAGGAACTAAAGCCTTGGACCCCTCACTCAGGGAGGCGATCAAGTGAATTTTACAACCTTTGCACTCATTTGCCAAGGCGTTTGTTCCTTATTTGACTTCTCACGACTGTTTCCATTCACCTTCCAAAGCAGTGCTTTTTATCTTTGCATTTATGCATATTGATATGCAAAACACTTGATGTTTGAACTGCTGCTTTTGGGGTCGTGATGACTTGTCAGATTTTAAAGGAGCAAGCGCTCGTTAGATAGCCGGCAATATGCAATCGTCTTTAAGAAAATTTTGATTTAACAACTTTTTTGCAAGTAAGAGATTTATTCAGGTAGATATGCTCTTTGTCACAGAACTAATGTTCAATACAATATTTGTAAAATATTAGGACTTTTTTTACACGAAGTTTGAATACAACATGATGTAAAGCATGAAATAAAGTCATGGCGATGATGATCGCTTATTCCAAGCCGTTGGAATTGGAGTTCCAATCAACGGTCATTAGTTAATGACTGGCCTTGCATTAACCCGCGCTGGAGTTTCATTACTTGGACCAGTTTGATTAGTGGGTGCACTTTTCCCTTGAAGAGCTAGAGAAAAAATTTAAGGCTTGTGGATTCTTCACACACTGTTGTAGCATGTTCTTCCTTATCAACTCCTCGATTAAGTTCTTCAAGTTTTGGCATTCATTAGTGTCATGCCCAAGTTGATAGTGAAAACGGCATAATTTTCTAGAATTCGCGGCTTTCTTAGAAATACTCATCGGTGGTGGTTCTGGATAGTGTTCTGCATCTTTGTGGCGAAGAAGATGTTTTCCGGAGTATTATTCAAATGGGTGAATTCAAAGGGTGTAATGAAGCGAGTCTTCTTGCCATCTCGATTATCTTTCCCGTCATTTCCTATCTTTTGACTTTTGGGATTCTTTTGATTATATGCAGTAGCAACATTTTTGGGAGTTCAATAAGTTTGTTACCATCAATAATCTGAAGAGGCATAGGTCATCATACTTTTCTATACTCCTCTAATTTTTTATAGAATTTCTTAAGCATGTTTGGTTCTTTCATTTTGATCCATCCACTATATTTGTTCTTCTTATCTATGGCAATGATTAGAGATATTAAGATTATGCGGGGCTTGGGATTCCCTACCTCGGACAAAGCAGTGTAAATCTCTTGAGAAAAGCTTTGACAGACTCTCCTCGGTTCTATTCGATCGACGTTAGAGAGATGACACCCTTAGCCTTCATAGCTTGCAGCCTAAACTGCTCTTTGAATTTTAGAGTCAAATCAGCAAATCGATCAACGGATTTGGGCGGCAACTTCATGAATCATAATGATGCCACACCTTCTAGATAGAGAGGGAAACATGGGCATTTGATCTCATATGTCGCTTTGGCTGCATTCATATGTATATTTGTAAAGGAAATGATTCGGATCAGCAGTCACATTATGTGGAGGTAGAGTAGGATGAGCAAACTTTTCAGGGAACTTCGCTTTGTGAATCCTTTTAGTGAACAGATTTTTGCTGGGGGAGAAATCTCATTGCCTCTCACTGTCGTTGCGGGCCATCCTATCTTAAATGATTTGCTTTACCATATCCGCAATATACTCCTCTGAGTTGTGTTGCTTTGCATAGCGGGATTCGATCTCTTTACCGGATGCTCATCTTGGCGAGCAATCGCAATTAGAGAATCTATGTCTTTTACCTCCACTATGGGGAGGATCCCCATTAGAGGGACTAGCAACTCTTCTAATATTTTGGTCGAAATGGCTTTTAATCTTCAGTTTCTAGTCTTGGACATCAGCGTCGTCATTGCCACTTTCCCAGCCATCAAGCCCTTCCATGTTATCATTACAATGATGATCAGAAGCTAAGAAATTCGTGTTCTCTTCAAGGTTGACATGAACTTTTTGAGGAGGATTAGGATTCGCTTGCGCATTTAATAGAGCATTCATCTTATCGATAAGAGCCTGATTAGCATCCATCAGAGTTTATGTGGAGGTTTCCATGCATCGATTTAAATTGGCGACAAAGGTGTTTAACTCATCTCTGGTTACTCCAGTTCTGGCTGTCGAGTTTTGGCTAATCTCAAAGCAGTTGTTAAGTGGTGTAGCTTCGTTGGCCACTTTGTCGGGTCCTCCAACGATTTTAATTGCAGTTTTCTTTGACTTTGCCATTATCTCGGACAAAGCTTTGAACTTCGAAGAGAATTCGTCAATTGGCATGGATCATAGATTTGGAGAATCTACCATAGAAGCAGACTTCAAATTTCGCTATCTGCCCAAAGCGCTTAACCTAGAGAATGTGAACATAGCCCCACGGTGGGCGCCAAAAATGTTGAAATTAAAAAGTGATCATAACACTCCAAGGTGTTTGAGCAACACTTCACAAAAGTAAGATTTGAAAATATGGAGCCACGAAATATTAAAGCATGTAAAGACACGGGAATTTTAGAGTGGTTCAACCTAGAATCGGCGTACGTCCACTATAGAAGCTATTTTCATTATCATAGTAGAAATTACAAAGTACATGATTTCATTCATTTCACTCTTCTATAATGAACTTCACTTTTTTCTCTCTTTTTGCACTTGATTTCACTTGAATTCACGAAGGAAAGGGCGAGATCTCTTGATTTGTGATGGTAGTTGTGTAGATCTTCAACCACTTGAACACTTAGATGATCTTCATTGGTTCCATAATGATTTTGTGTTGAATCTCGGCTTGAGAGAGAATTAATGGAGGATGGAGAGGTTTAGAGTGTTGGAGAAATGAAAATGGCAGCCCTTCGTGGGTGGAAAATCGGTCCCTTGAATGGTTGAAAAGTGGGGTATTTAGAGGCGTAGATTGGAGGTAGTGGCAAAGATGAAAATATGGTGTGCAGGCTATTGATTGATCGTAAAGATATTTAGATAAATGCCATTGGTCTACACTTTATGACCGACGCATAAGGGAGAGGCTTGACCGACCGACCCATAAAATAAAAGACTGTCAATCCATAAAATAAAAGACTGCTGATCCATAACATTGTAACAGCAGCGATCCATTCAAAGTATTGTGCCTGACCCTTTTAATTACAACATTGCCACTATGTAATAATTTGTATCACATAATTGTGGCGACCCATAATATGTTGTTGTATAAATGATGCCGACCCTTATAAATTACATCTCTGCCACCATTTTATAGTTATGATCGATACAGTGGCATTTATGTGAAATGTGTTGCCATCCCATATGCACTGCCACATACGTGTGCTTCATATTTTTTCATGGTCAAGCAGCTCATTGTATGTCTTTAATTCACGTATGTGCATTTACCAATATGCAATGCGGAGTTCACGCTAGATAATAAGTTCATTGATATGTATACACATGATTTTCCCCATGCCACCATGTCTTCATTCTAGATCCACACATATATTTTGTTATGTCCACGTGTAGCTAATATATATAGGTAGTGGATCCATTTTTTGCTAACAGTAAGCGATGTGAAGGCCTTTAAGGTGACCGACCCATTGTTATGAAACCAACCCGTATGGTTTACCGAAGCCGACTTATCAATATTGAACTACCAACCGATCCATAGTTTATAACGTGGCCTACCGATCCATCAGCAAAGTTTATGACTGATCCATTACCAGTGAAGGCGCCCGATCCATCAGCTGATAACCGACCGATCCATGCTACCATTTTATGTCTAATCCATAAAAAATTCATGCCCGATCCGTATTAAAACATCACCCAGTCCATTGCTTTGTAAATATAAATTATCTATCACTCTTGTACGCAATAAAATATGATTTTTAGACCATGTTTTATAATAGAGTTAACATCAACGCTCTGAGCCACCTACTGCCATTGGAATAACTTTCATGACTTCTTACAATTTCCAACGGAACAAACAAGCACTTTCCGATAGTTATAACAATGACTGCTAACAGTTATAACGTACCAATAAGCCGTTGATACCGTTGAGAGCCATTGGAAAATTATGACCAATAAACCGTTACAATCCATTGGTAGTCATTGGTAATCTATGTGTTTTCCAATATAACAGCAAGTCATTCATCTTCCAGTCACTCAACAAATATCAATATCCATTTCCACTTCGTTTCAAACATATAATTCATATATATAACACATTTATAACACATTATAACAACAAAAATATAAACATCCAACATAAACCAAATCAACACCAATTTATACAACATAAACCATCCAAACATCTTAAACCAAATCCCCAACGTCACACATTATCAAAACAATACCTTCAAAATACACCCAAACATAACATCATCATTAACTCCAAACCAATATATACAACATCAAAACACAATCATCACCAAATCTAAGTCAATATGTACATTATCCAAGCACAAATACAATAATGCGTACCTCTTAAACATCGTCTTTGCCTCCGAAAGCACCAGACGACGAATGGAAGAAACCATATTGTTGCACATACTCTGCTAAACATTGATTCAGTTGCTCACTTTGTATAGTTCAAAGACAATCCTCCTCCTGCAGCTGCTCAATAATGGCTCTAGGACTTTCATTTCGGGTTTGTTTTAAGTTTTTTCATACGCCTTTTGACCTATCCTAGCTTGCCAATAAAATGAAAGATGTTCAGATTTGTATTATAATTATGTTCTTACTAAGCAATTAACATTTCAAAATGTAGAAACACAAACGTCATTAGAGTATTTATCATCTAAACTATGTAAAATCATTAATATCTTGGTGCATAAATATGTTAATCACCTAAACTATATCTACATGTTAATTTGTAGTAAATATCACTACAACAAAATGACCCTATTACAACGGTGGAACACCGTTGTAATATACATTTTACAACGGTGGGCAAACCTTCGTGTATTAAGAAGTTGTAATAGACTCATATCTTTTACAACGTTTTTACACTGTTGCAACACCGTTGTAATATGTATATTTTACAACTTTTTTCCACCGTTGTAGTAATACATATTACCACATTTTTGCACTGTTGTAGTAATATATATTACAACTTTTTTCCACAGTTGTTGTAATTCCTACTACAATTAATTATAACAATATGATTTTTGTTTCGTTATACATTACATTTCATATAAAAACAAATATTTATATTGAATAAAATGATACTACACTGATCTAAAATAATCAATTAAATATTTTATTTCAATATTTGAATTAGTACAACTTTCTGATCCACTATCGTACAACTCACTTTTACATAATACAGTCATAACAATACATACATTCCTCACTACAAACTGATCACTCAATACACTCAATTACATACACACTTTCGTATAAATATACATACACACTGACATACACCAAGTCTTTATGCTCCTGCATCCCCAATCGATCATCCATTTCCACATCATGCTCATCGTCAAATATCCTTATTACTCTGTGTCATTCATTCATGAGTACAGTGATGCCCAAATGCATATATATATTTTGCATTTCATTTTTTTTGTGTCGAAAAAAAATCAATTTATATATATATACACATATATATATACATATATATATATATATATATATATGCATGCGCGCGCGCACACACACACAGATATATATATATATTTTTATCGGTTTTGTGGACAGAATTGTATATCTTCCCGGACAGACATAGCCTAAAAACTGCTACTTTACCCAGAACTATGGAAAAAAAAATAGCATGCATTGGTGCTACTTTACAATCCCTTACCTATACCAGATTACGCTTAGAAGTTAAAATTATTGTAAGATACAGCGTTGTTCTCATCTGGATCATTTCTGAATACATAATACATTGGTGCTAGAAAAAGAAGCTGCTACAGAAGCATCAAAAAAAGAAAAGGAAGCACCAACAATAGAAGCAATAGAGTTAGATTTTACTTTTTTGTTAATAAGTTAAGAAAAGGAATGAATACCTGTCCAGTTCCACTCGAACCCATAGATGAAAAACCAAAATCAAAGCCTGGGAACACCTGCAGTACAAATATGGCAGTTATTATGTTGTGCCCGAGCAATTGCATTAGCACTTGCCTGACGTCCCTGTAGCTCAACAACAGGAAGGGTAGGTAAGCATATGTCCAGCACCACCACCTTTGTTGAATCCAGCACTTGCTGATTCTAATCGGTTCAGCCTCGTTCCAGTAGAAGGAAGTTAGGGGTCCGCAGAACTCTGAGTTTATGCTGCCGTAAATGTACGAGTAGATGTCATAATGTACTAAAAAAAACTGTTAATTTTTTTTAAATATTTGCCCAATGAATATTTGCTCCTAGTTGTATTTTGCCTCAGTTGAAGCATTGGCATTCATCATTAGCATTAAAACTGCAATATAATGTGGTAATTCTATTGGCTGCTTATTTTGGTCCTTGAATACTAAAAAGTAGATGCTGTTATCCATGAAAACCATGCTTTTATAAGCATTTAGATCCAATAAATGGCACACGCATAAATTTGGGGTGCAGAAATAAAACATTAACTGAACTATTTGGATTGTAGGCATGACAGAAGCGAGAACGTTCAGATTACAGTTTTAGTTATATTAATGGTGAATGGTGATCACGATAGACATTGGAAGCTTACCCAAACCGCCATCCGTTCTTCTCCGCTGACTATCAAGTTACACTTTCTTGCCTTACAGTTACGAGTCTGGTCTTCTTACCGAGACTTACAAACTCCCCGACGCCCCCGTCCTTGTCATCGCAACATTGTTACCAAATTCGCAACCATGCCTCATCAACCCCGATTATCGTACCCAAATTCGTCAGTCAACTTCCCTAAACCCACACAATCCAACTGCCATCGTGTCACTTCCTCACAGCATTTCATCACACCAAAACCCAATTCAACCCCAATTGATACAACACGTCAAAAATTTTATCACGCCACTCACAACAAAACCGCAAGCCTGCAGACTCACGCGATTCAAGCAAAAGCCCTCGGTCGAAGCATGACGACGGAAGGCGATGTGTTTTTCTGCGTTGCAAAGAGGAAATTTTAAGGTCGAATTTTTTTGATTGAGAGGAAGTCTTTTTTTTTGGATCTGAGCATAGTAATGAAGACGAAAAGAAGATGAGCGAATTGATACTAGGGCCGGCGAATTTGTTTTGAACCGAGGAGCTGGAAAGTAGAACGGACGAATGAAAAGAGAAATAAAACCAACAGTGGATGGAGGGAAATACGAATCTGGAGGGCGGAAAAAAAATTCAGTTTGGAGGGCGGAAATTTTTTTAGTTTTGAGGGAAACGTAGAATTGAAGCCAACATAGGAAAATTTCAATTTTGAGGGAAATGTTGAATTGGAGCCAACGTAAAAAAAAGAGCTGTCAAGGATAAGTATAAGTATCTATTATAACTGGTCATAACAAACACTTGTAATAGATATTTATTACAACCTACAAAATAAAAAACTTGTAGAAAACTAATCTATTAAATATCAAATTGTAACTTTAACTAGCATAACTTAATTATTATTACTTTAAAATTTTATTATTAATTATTAATTACAGTATTTAATAATGAATTATTTATAAATTATAAATTAAATATTTTGATATTAATTTATTAACTAAATATTAATTATTAATTAATTATAATTTCTAATATTGATTATCAAATATTAAATTTTTGATTACCTATTAAATACTAAACATAAATTAGTTATTAAATATTAATTACTAATATTAGTTATTTATTAAATATTAATTATTTATAAAATATTAAATACCAATTACTAATCAAAAAATATATATTAAATATTAGTTACTTAAAAAGAGTAATACTTATTAAAAGCTTATGTTACTATTAATTAATAAGTAGCTAGTTAACATACATTAACTATTAAAAATAAATTACTACTTATTAACTATTAATTATTTAATAATAAATGACAAATATTATTGATTCCTAAGTTTATTATTAATTATTATTATTAAATATTATTATTAAATATCAATATAATTAGTTATTAAATATAGATATTATGAGCATGTAGTTTGTACTAGGCATCTCTATTACAACTAATAAAATGAAAAGTTGTTATATATATGTTTATTACAACATTGATTATTTCACAGTTGTAAAAAACATTTATTACAATAGTGCGTTTTGCACAGTTGTAAAAAAGCATTTATTACAACTGTGCTTTAAGCACAGTTGTAAAATTAAAGTTGTAATATGGTGTTTTTGTTGTAGTTACAACGGTGTTTATACCACCATTGTAAAAACCCATTTATTACAACGGTGTTTTTACCACCGTTGTAAAAACCCATTTATTACAACGGTGCGTTTACCACCGTTGTAAAATTAAAGTTGTAATATGGTGTTTTTGTTGTAGTGTATGTACATATTTGCAGAGTTTAAATAATTTGATAACCAAATAATAATATTCTCTACATGTCTACATAGAAAAAATAAGATGTGAATTGTTGTTTTCATATCCAAGGCACCTTAAATAGTTGCATAATAATCAATTTTCCACATATTCACATTAAAAATTACTAGTGCGTACTCGTGCTACGCATACGGGTAGTGCGATAAGTGTAAGTAGAATATGATGTTGAATTATCTTACATTATGTGCGTAATGTTCAAATTTACTTAGAAATATTCTGAGTTTCGATTTATAGAAATTATCTCAATGCGCTTTGCATTTGAACAACTGTATTATAAAGAGTTTAAATTAATACGCCAGCCGCACTTGAATTTTGTTGCACAAATAGTTTTCGACCCAATTATGTTGTTCATGGCAAGTAAAATGATGCATGCAAAAAGGAAATGTCTGGATAAGTAAGTCAAACATATATTGTTACCTAACTTGGAGGCAAGAATAATTTCAAAGAAGAAAAAATTAGTACAAATACAATGTGTTAAGCTCAATTGAAGCGACAAAATAACCAGCATATGGTGTTATCAAAAATAAATGAAACAGTAAAAAAACTGAAGACAATTATCATAATTAATTGATATATTACCATAAATTTTTCTTCTAAATAATAGGCCAATATTACATAAAATTTTGATACAAAATATATATATGTTTCTTCTTTGCATTAGAAAGCAGGTCAATCTATAAATAAAACATCTTCTAGTGTATTAAAAAGTTATGCAAAACTATATACTTTAAAATGTGATCAACAAAGGTACCATACATGTATTATGCTTAAAAAGTAATCAAACCATGTTAAAATCAACTTAACCACAAAGATTTTGATATGTGGGAATACATGTAAATGTATTTTAAGAATAATATTCGTGTAGCTTAATTCATTTTGATTCATATGTTAAAAAATTAGTGTAAAAGGAAGTTTTAGGTTTGATGCATAATAACTGTCAAGGTCAGCAGATAAGCGTGAACCGATGCACATGGTTTTGCTATCAAATATTTATAGCACTATGGTGCAAAGATGGAAGTGATGTAAAAGCCCAAATTTTGGTGATTGTTATTTAAAAAATATACCCTATATTATTCTGTGGATACTCAGAGATTTATTGATATGCAATAAAATTTAGGTAATTTTTATTCTAATACACAATTTAATAAGTTAATCCACCGTTTTATTTTAATAAGTTAAACCACAACTATTTTGTAAGTTAATACATGAGTGGATCAACTTAAAGATTCCACTTTATCATAAGGCTTAAATGAGAAATTTTTGTATTTTTGATGTGAGGCGTAAACCAAGCCAAAAATTTCCAGCAAAAACTGAACACATCGAAATTAAGAAATGTCAAGTAATCAATTAGTTATACATTTTCCTTGATTAAATGGAAAATATGCATTGCTTAGAGCTTTTTCTAAACATCAACATGTTGTTAGTTAAACAGTAAAGATGTATTATTTGTTAATACATGTAAGTCAGCAGCATTGGACTTAGCATATAATTTAGCAAGACAGCAGCATATTACTAACCATAAATTACATTACTTCTCCATTACTTTTAGAGAACTAAATCGTCCTTTGATGACCAATGCTGTACTCTTTTATCATGACAGTACACTATGGACATCGAATTTGAAGTTAGAAGAAAGTGACGATTGTATCTCATATGATTATACAGCCTCATTAATTAAATGAACACGAATGCTAGCTATTATTATGCTGAGACATATTGAAGTATTCTTTTATGAAATATATGTTCTTTTTTCCAACATTCAAAATGTTTATAAAAAATGTGTTTTTAGAATTAACAGTATATCTAGGCTACATGCACATACTGAGAAGAAGAAATATATGATGCAATACTGAATTTTGATGTAGGATTTTAGAAATAAGAAATATATGATGCAATACTGAGAATAAGAAAGACGCAGAAATGAGAAGAAGAAAGACGTGGAACTCAGAAAAAAGATATTTGATGTTTTTTAGGTGAATGAACTAATTAAAATTTAAATATTAGTATAAGTGAACAATCCTATTTTATAGGGTGGATTAACTTATTAAAATTGTAGACTAGGGTAAAAATTACCTAAAATTTAATATATACATAACCTATAAAACCAAACAACTTCTACCAACAGTAAATATTGAAGGAAAAAGGAATCAGGATAAAGAGCAACAACTCACATGTAAAACATAGGCACATATAACCATAAAGCATAATAAAATAAAAATAGTGTGCTGCTATTCACACCCCCATTTAGACTACTGGTCACCTATACTAAAGACCACCTCTTTTTTATGTCTCTCTACTCCTTTACACCACCTAAATTATTCAATTTCTAATCGGCTACCACCTCTGCATTTAATTCTTCATCGTTCCACAAAAAAAAAGGTCTTCATGAAATTTTCTCCATCGCTCTACAAGCTTGAAGATTTCCCTAAATTATCAACTCAATTTCAAGCGTCCAATCAGCTGATTAACACCATCGAATCGCTCTACAACAGTATTCAACTTTTTCCCTGTTGTTTCACACCATCAAATCACTGCCTTCTGCGAATCAATTACCTGAAATCACATCGTTTAATAAAAAAATTAACATACTTCTAGTTTTACATGAATAAAAGTAATTGTAAATTAAGTACAAACTACATACTTTATCAGTTGTAAAATAATTTGTCAAATCAACTTTTGTGTCTTCAACGGCATTTGACCGATCATCTTGCGACCTACTGCTATCATCCACATAGTTATCAAGTTTATCGTCAATCACATTATCTTCCTACAAAAATCAAATAAAAATAATAAAAATGATTTTTTTTTTGTAAATTTTGACATATAAATTGTTGTTGTATGAAGAAAACCCTAAAATTCAATAACTTACAATGTCATTCTCTATTACAACATCATTGAAATTAATGTCTTCCAAACTCGAAGAAGAGAGAAGGGCGAAAGAAAGCTCCTACAAAAATTAATACAAAATCATTAAAAAAAATTCTATAACAACAGAATAGATTATGCAGCATGATATACAAAGCTAACCACTTTTTTGTCTTTATCTTCCATCCTCTACTCATCCAAATAAAATTATTTTTTCTTATGGTTTAGGGTTTGATATCTGAGAATTTACGTTGTTTGAGAAGAGAAGAGACAGTACGATTGTTATTAACTGAGTGAAAAGAAATAAAGTGGTGGTAGGAAGTAGGTCAAAAATAATACAATCTATTAATTTTGTAAAGGTGGCCAGTAGTCTAAATGGGGGTGTGAATAGCAACACACTAAAAATAAACAAAGAGAATTGAATTTAGAAACAAAAAGTCTTGAGTTATGTATTGCAATAACAACCAAGGTAATTTTTATTCTAATCCACAATTTTAGTAAGTTAATCCACCCTATTTTATAGGATCATTGACTTTCACTAAAATTCAAATTTTAATCAATGTATCCACTTAAAAGAAACATAACTATATTCTTTTTTCTTCTCAGTCTTCTTCTTTGCGTTTTTTCCTCATATTCTTATTTCTGAAATCCTACCATCTAAATCCAAGTTTAAGTGGAGTAATTCAACGTAATAAAAGTAAGTAGTTTGTTTATTTTTTGTTTGAAGTTGATTATTTGTATACAAAAAATGTATTTTTTATTTTAATATTACATATAATTGTTGTTAGCCATTTTCTGAAATCTTGAAAAATTGATAGATACATGTCCGAGAAGAGAAGCCGTTTTGTGTTGCTGCATCTACTGTTTGTAAAAAAATTCATCAACGGGCAAACTTAACCAAGTTTCCACTCTGTAATGTCAAATTTTTAATAAACCAGTTTTAATCTTTTTCTGTTACTAGATACCTTAATGTACTGTCACAGTTTTGTTCTACATACTCGATTACAGCTTCCTTAACAAATCATACTAGCAAATTTTTCAATACATTGTTCTGCCTCTATCTAACTTTGGATAAATTAGCATTAGCTAGGAATATTAAACTAGATTTTGTTTTATATGCATTTAAATGATTATGGTTCGCGGTGCTTTGCAAACAGCCAGATTATGAATAAATACAATAAAACTATGTTAAAATGATGAAACCCGTAAAGAAGTTAGAAGATAGTCCAAAAAAATTCAAGTGAAATAATGAACCAAATTTAAATTATTCAAACAATAGTGGTTTTTCAATTCAGTGGTTTAATTCCTTGCAGTATAAATTGGAAAGTCATAGTAAAACAAGAAGCACAAAAATCAATTATAAACTATATGATAGGGTGAAATTTTTAAGTTAATCCATCCGTGGATTAACTTACGAAATAGTTGTGGATTAACTTATTAAAGTAAAATGGTGGATTAACTTATTAAAGTCGTGGATTAGAATAAAAATTACCTAACAACCAAATGTAAAATTTATGGTGTTGCTCTTTATGCTCAATACACTACACAGTGAGTTATATGTCTGGGTTCACTTTGATTCACTACATTAGATCATGTCCGTGCGAGCATTTTGATTCCCAGCAGAGTTCAATGTTTCTATGCAATTCCCGTTCTTATACAATTCACCCCTACAGAGGCCCACACTGGGATACTTCTTTTTCTGCTCATGTTCTCCTACTCAGATGCATCTCCTACTTGTTTATAATAATATATTCCAGTATTATTCATCCTAGTCAACAATCAGGATTCATGATTGATTTATAAAAGCCTACTCCCGCTTTCACCACCACAAAACAACTAAAGACCCAAATGCAGCTGATATTTATTTTCACACAACAGCTTCAATCCTATGCAGCAGCTCAATTTTATTTTATTACAATGTAATATATTGCAAAATTACAGAAACACAACCAAACAGTACTGGACCAATAAAAAAAATCCTTAGGTCTTAGGGCATTCGTCAATTAATATGTTGTTACTGAATGAAACTTCTAACTATTAATAAAAAAATCACTATATCTTCAATTGAAGAATCATATGTTCCATAAAGCATTAATGTGATGTTTATCAATTTTCATACTGAAATATAGAAATATATAAAGGCAACTTGGGTGCCTTTTTTTAATAAATGGTCATTTCATTCATGCATACATGCTTCCATTTCATCTCCAAATAACGTAGAATTGAAAAACCTTAAAATCATTCATTATTCCAGTTTGGAACACTGAAATTTACCTACTTTACATGGGTTATACAATGATAAATGGTTATATGTATCAATGATGATGATTTAAATGATTAGAATATGAACAGCCTTACAACCTTTCAATATCCCAGTTGGAACACTGAAATTTACCTACTTTACCTGTGTTATACAACGATAAATGGGTACATGTATCTATGAAATAGATAAACGGTCCTTACTTGTAACGCACAATATACGCAGCGGTAATGAGTCATGCTCTTACTTACACACGCGCATGCATGCACACACACACACACACACACACACACACACACATATATATATATATATATATATATGTATATTTGTATGTGTGTGTATGTATATGTATATGTATAAGTATATGCATATGGTGAAAGGTAGGATAGGACTAATGAAGATAATAGAGCCGTTACAATAGAGCCGTTAGAGTGTGAACACATTTTTATCATATTTAGCATGCTTTGTCATTATCTACTAGCCGTTAGGCTCATGCATACTTGTTATATTTAATACTAGCCGTTAGGCTCATACATATTTGGTATATTTTGTACTAGCCGTTGGGCTCATAGCACTATATATATGTGCTCTTTGTATCATGTTTTGCAACAATAAAAATTGCAATTGTTCCTCTCTAATAACTCTCCTCCTTGTAGTGACCCGGATTTTGAGCGACTTTGGTTATCGACGTAAGCTCGATGTCGATAACCAAAACATCAAAAAATCCTGGTAATTATTGAAAGAAATTAGAAGGTGAGAATAAATAAGGTAGAAACTTAGAATAGAAGAAGAAGAAGAACTTACAACATCATCAGAGTAACACGAATCTCACAGCGGAACGAATAAAATATAACATAACTTTTGAAATACAAAGTTATAACTGTTTATACATACCATTTTCAGAGTACAACATATACATCACAGCGGAATAAATAATAGCTATCGACTGCTGAAGCCTCCTGCTCCAAGCTCTTCAAATATACCTGTAAATCCTGACTACTTGACTGCCCGTACAAATTTAGGCACCCAAGAGTTTAGGGAAAACAAAATAAACTCCGGGTCAGTCATGTGACTGGTGTGAATAAACTCAAATCATTTAAACAGGTATATGATATCTCATAAGACCACGCCGTGAATACGGAACGGGTTTTTCCCTTATGAGAATCCAAATAACTTTTCAAAGCAATATCATTCTGATATTATAATAATGTCTAAGTACAAATAAATATCAATCTAGCAGAAACGCTTGCATCTCACGTTACTACATATATAGTATACAATCAAAATCGCAAGCACGTATTGGATGATTGGATTTCCAACTATGACAAGGTATGGAACCACCTTCCGATCAGTGTACTCTAGGAACGATACACTGAAGTTCAACAAGAACATCTTGCAACTCAGCCACACATGACCGACCACTCATTTCGCTTGAGTGTATCGAATGTACATCACCAACGGTTGGGATCAGCAACCGTTCCCGTATATATATGGAACAGCATTGATAGATTTAAGAAACAAATGAATATTCTCTAGATAGGTGATTATACACCCTACTTCGGTGCGACCGACTTAGCCATGCTGTCTGCCCGATTTCTGTCATTTACAGGTTGATGAGGCTAGAAGCTACGCTTAATCATCACAATAGATTCACTTCGAATGCCACATTGTCAGATCCATCGAAAATCACTAATTGACGTCTACAACAATACATTACGTGTCAGCTAAAAGAAGTTTCCTTCTCCGCTTCCACTCTTGGTACGGTTGAAGAAATCAATGTACGTGACCTTTCTGGAAATTCTCTGTCAGACATCCATCTTTATTCACTTAAAATGTCACATCGTCATACCCGCCAAATCACAAATTGACTTATCCAAAAATAACACGGGTATACAGCTAAGAGAAACGAATTCCTCCACCACCAAACGTGAATACGTTTGAACAGATCAACTTACGCGATCCATTGGATATACTCTGTCAGACCTTCGTCCATACAAGTTGTCCTGGGACTGGACAAACCGAAGGCACTATTCTGTAAACAGGACAGCCCTAGCATTTTACTCCGTCTTCAATTATCTTTGGCATATATGATTCGCGACGCTTATGCCAATACAGAGTGGTTCTTTGGATAATAATCCAACCGGTCTCTCCATATTAACAACGTTAAAATGGTCAAAACTTCGATAGTCTGTGATTTAACCATCAAAGAAAAACAAGTGTGCAAACAACGATATTATTCCCAGATGGAAATTATATCGAACAAACATCATTTAACATTAATCTCTTTAGTTCATTTATTTACTTATCTCCTGTTTCCCTATATTCTAAATTCTTATTTTCTTTTATCAGAAAACATTTCTGATTCTCGTTTGGAAAACATTTCCAAAACTCCTACGTTGGCTTTAAACGGATGTTTAGATAAAACATCGCTATGCCAACTCAACCATTTCCTTTAATTACTGAATTCACTTTACCATCCTTACTGCCGAACCTTAACCATTCCTCAGTTAAAAACGAAGCCAATCAAGTTGGGGTAGAACTACCTCTCAAACCTTAACTGAACAACACTTCTAACCTTGAAATAGGAAAAGTTCACTTTATATTTCTTCCACTAACTTCCTTACTTAACTTTTCTTTCGAATAACTATATTCGATAACCCCTTTCGAATAACTAGATTCGATAACCCTTCTCGAATAAACTATATTCGATTACTCTTCTCTTCGAATACACTATATTCGATAACTCTACTTCGAATAAGTGATATTCGATAACTCCACTCGATTGACTCTATTTAAATAACTCTAACTGGTCAACTCTAACTCTAACTGGTTAACTCTAACTCTAACTGGTCAACTCTATCTATTTAACCCCTTTGGGTTACTCTAACTGTTCATCTCTAACTGATTAACTCACTTGGGTTAACTCTAACTGATCAACTCTAACTGGTCAACCCTAACTGATTTACTCTAACATGTTAACTTGACTTACTTAACCCGACTGGTTTACTCCTATCGAGTAACTAATATTCGATTTAACTCCATTCGCTTGACTCTAGATTGCAGCGATCACAATGGTTACGCCTGATTCCCTCAGGAAACATCCGACCGCCGTAGGCTATCTGCAGCCCTGCGAATTACGCTAGCAGTCGTGCTAAATGGCACTTATCCTGATTAACTTTGTTTGTTCTAACTCTATCTCGAATAACTATATTCGACTAACTCGACTCGACTAATTCGACTCGATTAACTTGACTCGACTAACTCTATTGGTTTAACTCTAATCGATTAGTTCTATTGTTTAACCCTAATCGATTAATTCTATTTGACTAACCCTATTCGGCTAACTCGACTAACTTGGTTCGACCGACCAGGTTTGACTAACCTGACCAATTTGGTTTGACTGACCAGGTTTGGCTAACCTGACCCATTTGGTTTGACTGACCAGATTTGGCTAACCTGACCCATTTGGTTTGACTGACCATGTTTGGCTAACTTGACCCATTTGGTTTGACCATTGGGCTTGACTACTTGGTTCGACCACTTGGTTTGACCATTTGGTTCGAATACCATATTCGACTAACTCCTCTCGATTCATTAAAACCGATTAACTCATCTCGATTGACTAAATCAATTAACTCCTATCGATTAACTAAATCGATAAACTCCTTTCGATTTACTCGACTCGACTGACCAGGTTCGACTAACTTGACCAGCTTGGTTGTACTGACCAGGTTCGACTAACTTGACCAGCTTGACTCGATTGGTTCGACTCGACCAGCTCGACTCGGTTGGTTTGACTCGACCATCTTGACTCGATTGGTTCGACTCGACCAGCTCGACTCGGTTGGTTTGACTCGACCATCTTGACTCGATTGGTTCGACTCGACCAGCTCGACTCGGTTGGTTTGACTCGACCATCTTGACTCGATTGGTTCGACTCGACCAGCTCGACTCGGCTGGTTTGACTCGACCATCTTGACTCGATTGGTTCGACTCGACCAGCTCAACTCGGTTGGTTTGACTCGACCATCTTGACTCGATTATTTATCCGACTAACTAACTTTTCTTTTATTTCTATTTATTTTAACTTCTATTTATTTTAACTTCTATTTATTTCCTAAATAGATTTCCTTTTGTATAATCTATTTATTTTCCTAAATAGATTTTCCTTTATAACTCTAATTATTTAATCCCTAATTAAATATCCTTTATTCTATTTATTTAATCTAAATAAATATTCCTTTATTTTATTTATTTATTTCTAAATAAATATCCTTTTATAAAATCCTTCGATTTTATAAATAGATTCATTTTCAATATAAATATTGAAAAATCCCCTTTTCTACATTTTCAGTGTTTTTCTATTGTTTTTAAACAACCAACTGTCAATGATCAATATCATCCAAACATATACAATCAACAACAGATTATATATCACAGTATATATCACAATATACAAATAACAGTAAAATAAATGTTGAGGAATCTAGTCGAATTCCTCCAACCTGTTTCCCTGCATCCACCGATGTTAAACAACGTATATAACATCACTTGCATTTCTAATGAAATACACTGATAACAAAATCACTGTTTAATAACGATATATATATACATATATATATATATATATGTAGATATATATATATATATATCCATACTGTTTTCAATCAATTATTTAACAGTCCAATCTACAGTCCAATTTAACAATACAACTTAACAGTCCAAATTAACAGTACATAACTAGCAGTCAAATACAGAAATAAAATACAATTTATATTAAAATATAAATTGAGGAGAGTTAGTGAGTTTTTACTCACATTTGCAGTTCATCGTTAAAGAACGATAAACTGTTATTTGATTTGAATCAAACAATTTATTTCGCCATAAATTCATACGAACTCGAATCCACTTCCAGACAGCTTCGTTGTGAAGCTCTCGTCCATACGATCCCAACGGATCCAACCGTTCGAAATTCTGGTCATGTATGTAGAAGATATACGATTTATAAGTTCATAACATTTATTTAAAATTTAAATAACTTAACTTAAAATCTTGTTGGGCCTTTACCCTTAAACTTGGCCCGCCCCCTTTGTACATTTCCCAGGCCCGACGTTGGACCCTTTCTTCCCCGTTGCTTCCAACAACAGTCGCTCCTCACCATTTTCATTGTTTACATCCCCCATCGCACCACCGTTCATCAACGAAACCCACAACGAAAATCACCATTGTTCTCTCCATCTCCATCTCCTTCTTGCCGACTACACAACCAGCAGCTCGGCACCTCATTTCCTGTTCCGACCTCGACATCCACAGAGAAACCCACGACAGCAGTTTGCGTCGAAATCCCTCAAACTTGGAGTACAAGTGCGGTTTCTCCTCCAGACCTCAAAAATCATAACCAAAACAAGAACAAACGCTTACATCTCCGGATTTCTCGAACCCTAGCTTCACTGTCGAAGAACCCTACCACGCAAATGACCATCGAACACACAGAGGCCCATATAGAAAGGTAGGAAAACTCAAGAGGAACTCAATCATATGTATTTCATGATTTATCACATTTTATTTGATTTCCGAATGTGTTTTTGAAGATCGATAAAAAAGTTTTCCCGAATGGAAAATGTGACGGCGGAAGAAGGGGTTGACTGTGGGATTAGGTCTTAAGGAATTTGTAAGGGGGGTATATATAGGATTATTTTAAATATTTTTATATTGATTTTTTTTTAATATTTACTCCCATGCTAATTGTATTTGTCCTCTGAAATTCGTATGATCACATACGATACCTAAAAATCACGAAAATGGACATGCAACTACAGCTCGACATTACGGTCCCAACGAAATTGGTTTCGTCGAATTCCGACTTCGTATGCTCACACAGCGTATTTTTAACTGTCAAAATACTGACTGTTTTTCGCTCTAAAAATCCGTACGGCCACACAGTGACTCTAAAAATCACGAAACTTTACATCTAACAATAATTTGACATTGCGGATCCAACAAAATTAGTTTCGTCGAATTCCGACTTCGTTTGCAAAACCGGCTATTTTTAACGCTTTGAATAACCCATTTAAATATACAAATATATTTATATAAAATTAAATTAAATATAAATAAATTTATATTATCGTATATATTCACAGTGGAATACCATACAGCTCCAGAAAATTCATATACTCGATATTTCAAGTCCGGGTTGAATCGGATTTCAATTTATATTGAAATTCCCTTTTATAACGTATACAAAGCGTGACGAATTATATACGAATTCCATAGCGACTTTTCTGAAATTTGATTTGGACATAACTCAAAATCTACACGACGAAATCCCGATTTTTCTCTTCCACTAGAAAAATATACTTCACCAGCTCCACGCGTTTCTTGTTTCACAGAAATCCGGCTTAAAACGAATCATGTACATTCAGTTGAAGTTCAAATCGCCAAATAGCGAATTGCTGCGTCGTTACGCACTCTATTTTAATTATATTATAATTATACGTTCAAACTGTCGTCGATTGAATATATTCATCAATATAATCCAACTCTAAGTTGAATTATATCTTTGGGATGACCCCATTCACAGAATATTTGTATTTCCAATATTTTTGATTATTTCGACATTATAATATATTATATTATATTATAATTATTAATTAAATATTCAATATTATTTAATTCACGTTCTCGATATCGATAAATCGATATTTAATAATTAAATAAATAAATTGTTCAACAGCTAAAATGCGGGTTACTACACTCCTCATCTCTTAATATGGTATCAGAGCCAAAATGCCAAAAGGCTTAATCATCAAGAAGAAAGTTGTTTTTGTTTTATGGTCAACAACAACGAAGTAACCTCCGCTGTTTCAGGAAGTATGGGGTACAGCGCTCCACCTAACCATCATGACCTGATTAAATCAAAAAGCCAAATTATCACCACATCTCTAGACGAAGACAATTACATTCTATGGAAATATCAAGTAGAGATCGCTTTAAGAGGGTATGATTTACTGCAGTACATTAATGGGACAATAACAGTCCCACCAGTGACGATAACCAATTCGGAAGGAGAAATTGTGCCTAACACAGACTACACAAAGTTTCAAAAAACAAGACAGCCTCCTCTCCTCATGACTCCTATCGTCAGTAAGTTCGAATTTATTATCACAAATAGTTGGATGTAGCACGTCTTATGAAATATGGAAAACAGTTGAATAAATTTTCAGTTCACAATCAGCTGCAAGAATCATGCAATATAGAAGGGAATTGCAAAATTCTAGAAAAAAGGAGGCAAGCATGAAAGAATACTTAGGAAAAATTAAAAATCTGTGTGACAAACTAAATGCTGTTGGCCATAAGATTAGCGACAATGAGAAAATCCTATTTATTATTGGTGGATTAGATGAAGAATACGAATCTCTAGTAACTGTGCTAGCCACACAACAAGCCTTACCTGATTTACAGTTCATTCGATCAGCACTCCTTGCTCATGAAGAGCACAAGCAAATATGGCAACAATAGGGAATTCAACTCAAAATAATAATAATGCAAACCGAAGACATAATGTTGCAGATGGCGACGAAGTAAAAAATGAAGACAATGGCTTCGAAGAATGGTACCCTGACTCAGGAGCAACTCACCACATAACTAGCAATCTTCAAAATTTAAACATTGGGAGCAGAAATTACTCAGGTATGAGAAATTTGCATACGGGTAATGGTAGTACTGCTAGTATCACACACATAGGCAAAGGGACTATTTTTGGGAAAAGACAACTCAAATTAAACAATCTTCTTAGGGTACCTAAGATTAATAAAAATTTGTTAAGTGTATCAAAATTTGCCAACGACAATAATGTTTACTTTGAATTTCATCATATGTTTTGTTTAGTTAAAGATTCCCTAAATCATGAAATATTACTTCGAGGTAACTTATACGATGGTTTATACAAATTCAAGACTGCAAACTCAAGTGGAGAATTCTGGTACAATAATATAGATGCTAGTAGTGACAATGACTGTATTAGGAATAGTTGCAATAACGTTGATTATGACAATAATAGCAGTGAATGTAACGTGATTAATTCTTGGCATGTAAAATTAGGACATCCTAATCTGGAAACTGTTAAGACTGTTCTGCGTAATAATAACATTCATTATAAAAATGTACCTATCAAACACACATGCACGCACTGCCAACTCGGCAAGAGCCACAAGCTCCCTTTTAGTGATTCTAAAACCAGCTATAATGAGCTAGTGGAACTTATAGCCGCTGACTTATGGGGACCCGCGCCTCTAAATTCATATCAGGGACACAGGTATTATCTTTCTTTTGTGGATGCTTATTCTAGATATACTTGGATATACATGCTGAAAACTAAATCAGAAGTTTGCAATACAGTTATGCAATTTATAGCTCATGTCGAAAAACAAATGAACAGTACTGTTAAGGTTGTTCAGACAGATGGGGGAGCTGAGTTTAAACCTCTAACTAATTACTTTCTCAAAAGAGGGATCAAACATAGATTAACTTGCCCGCATACGTCCGAACAAAACGGTTTAGTCAAAAGAAAACATCGACACATAGTAAAGACTGGTCTAACTTTGTTATCACAAAGCTCATTACCCATGAAATATTGGAATGAAGCTTTCTACACATCTGTATTCCTCATTAACAAGTTTCCAACCAAAGTCTTAAACAATAAAAGCCCTCATGAAATGATATATAGTGTTAGACCAGAATATGGTTTTCTAAAAGCCTATGGGTGTCTATGTTTTCCATGTTTGAGAGACTATAACAATCATAAACTAAGTATGAGATCAAGCCCATGCACATTCATCGGGTATGCACAAAACCAAAAAGGTTATAAGTGCATGGACAAAAATGGAAAAATATATGTTTCTAGACATGTGATATTTGATGAAAACAAGTTTCCTTATGCAGAAAAGCAAATCGGCAAAAAGGATGGGAAACAAAGCATAAACAATAACATACGGTTCGAGCCATTCATTATTGAACCACCTTCAATTGATAGAAATGAAGAGCAACAACGTACAAGCAATTTAAACACCCAGGAAGAAACTATGGATCGAACAAATGAGCAAACCAATGAGACACACAATGATTCAGAAGATACAAACATACATCAAAACATGCAGTATAGTGAAGATACAGAAAACAACAACCATGTTGACACTACCAGCAACAATGATACACAGCAGCAAACACCACCACAATCAACTGGACATCACATGATCACCAGGTCAAAGAGAGGAATCTTCAAACCCAAAGTATATAATATTTCTGCCAGTGAGATCGAACCATTGAATTTCACTCAGGCTATAAGATCAATCAAATGGAAGGAGGCAATGGACACTGAATATAAAGCTCTCATAAAAAACAACACTTGGAGCTTAGTGACTCAACCAAAACACAAAAATGTGATTGGTTGTAGGTGGACATACAAAATAAAAAGGAAAGAAGATGGATCTATTGACAAATACAAGGCCAGACTGGTTGCAAAAGGTTACGCGCAACAATTTGGTTTTGATTTCAATGAAACTTTTTCCCCAGTCATAAAACCCACAACCATCAGAATTATACTAATCATTGCTCTAAACAAAGGATGGAATGTGAGGCAACTGGATGTCAACAATGCTTTTTTGAATGGGGAATTGACTGAAGAGGTATACATGCAACAGCCTGAAGGATATGGTACTGGTGATAAAGTATGCAAACTACACAAAGCAATATATGGCTTAAAACAAGCTTCGAGAGCTTGGTATGAAAAGCTATAGTCAACTTTGTCTAACATGGGTTTCTCACAAGTTAAATCGGACAATTCTCTATATATGAAGAAGGGCATACATGGAACTGTGTTCATTCTAGTACACGTTGACGACATGCTAATAACAGGAGACAACAGCGAAGAAATAAACATAATCGAACACAAGCTGGATCAAAATTTCGCCATTAAAGACTTGGGGGAACTAAAAAAATTTCTTGGAATACAAGTGATTAGGAAAAACAATGGTGAATTAATATTATCCCAACAAAATTATATCACTGAAATACTGCAAAGGGAAAATATGCACAAGGCAAACCCATTACCTACGCCTATGATTAGTAACCTAAGACTATCTAAGCATAAAGGAGAAGCTATCGACAATGCCAAACAATATAGAAGCATAATAGGAGCGTTACAATACGCAACTATTACTCGACCAGACATATGCTACAGCGTCAATAAACTCAGTCAATACATGCAGAACCCTTTATCAGAACATTAGATGGCATTAAAGAGAGTGTTACGATACTTACAAGGCACAAAACATTAGGCATACACCTAAATTCAGAAAAGGAACATAACTTACAATGCTTTAGCGATGCCGATTGGGCCAACGATATTGACGATCGAAAATCTGTCTCAGGATACTGCGTTTACCTCAGTTCCAATATCATTTCCTGGTATACGAAGAAACAACAGACCACATCAAGATCTAGCACAGAGGCTGAGTACCGTGCGCTGGCAAGCGCCACAGCCCAAATCATGTGGATAGAATCACTGATGGAGGAGCTTGGTTTCACTCCAAGACGAAAGCCGGTCATTTGGTGCGATAATAAGAGCACAGTATCTTTATCTCTAAATCCTATTCAACATTCAAGGACGAAACATCTTGAAATTGATCTCCACTTTGTGAGAGAAAGAACGCAATCAGGAAGACTTGCAATATGTCATGTGCCGGCATACTATCAGAGAGCAAATGCTCTCACAAAGGCCCTTTCAACCAAAATTTTTATCAGAATGAGAGAGGAACTTCGCGTTATCAGTGCAGGCGGAAGCCAGAATGAGCAAGGAAACCCTAGTTCGAACTGAGGGGGCATAATGAAGATAATAGAGCCGTTACAATAGAGCCGTTAGAGTGTGAACACATTTTTATCATATTTAGCATGCTTTGTCATTATCTACTAGCCGTTAGGCTCATGCATACTTGTAATATTTAACACTAGCCGTTAGGCTCATACATATTTGGTATATTTTGTACTAGCCGTTGGGCTCATAGCACTATATATATGTGCTCTTTGTATCATGTTTTGCATCAATAAAAATTGCAATTGTTCCTCTCTAATAACTCTCCTCCTCATCCCTTAATAAGGACAACAGTAAAACAGTTGAAATTGCGTGTTGTATATGGAATTGTTGTAAAAAAATACCATTTTATAAAGAAATTCCTAAGCAAGGATTAAATCACATATAAAAACGAAATGGTAATTGCATGAAAACTTGTTAGACCTTTTTTGATATTAGCAATGCATTGTGAAACAGTTAACCCTATATTAGTAGGTGTTCATGATAATTAGGAGCTTGCAACATAAAAATGTTTTACCAACAATCAATGGTCGTTTAGAATTATAAGATGTGTACATATATAGTTGGAAGTAAGTGAAAGATTATTTTTTTTTCCAACATTGGCATTTAATTTGAATTTATAATATCAAGATGGTTGAACAAACATCCATTGTCAGCATACTTAGTAGATAAATGTGTATGTTGATATTTTCAATGGGCATGAGCGTCCAATTGTCAATAACAAACTCCGTAGTATAACGACAACAATATTATAACATTTCACATCTTAATATATAATAAATAACGTATGACTTATAAAGTAGTGAATTGAATAATAGAACATACAATTTTTTACCCAAAAACTACACCAGCAAAACCTTTATATCTACTAAATAGACCAAAGTAACCACCAATAATACAAAAATAAATTCATTTTAGTAAATTAACAAAAGGATACCAAGAATGATGGGGACACATACACAACATCGTATATTGGTTTAGACACTACTTGCTAAAAGCAACAATTCAAGTATTATCTTGCTTAATATTAACATTAACTTTAGTAAGTTAGTATTTTGACCACAAATTAGTTTCCCCAGCCAATGTAGATTTTTCATCTTATTTGGTATCATATTTCACTGCATGCTTAAACTGATATTAAAAAAATAATATATACAAACGTAAAAGTCATTTTGCTAATTAATTACTTTATTTGTCAATTTCTTATAAAACACGAAATAATTTTAAAATCAAATAGTTTATGTGTTTACTCAATGGTATCTCTCTACATGGTTTGATTTAAAAATACAATAGAAATTACGTTCGATAAAAAATTAATTAGTCGATTTCACTAACTTAAAAAGGAAAGTTGGTCAATGAAAGCCACCTTACGTATTATGCATTAGCATCATATAATCATACGAAAATGAATTCCAAAAATTTTAAGAATATATAATTGCGTACAGACTTGTCATAATATCATATATAATGCATTCTATTTTATAACATGATTTCTTCCAAATACAAAATACTATAATATTTTCTGTAGCTTTAAAATAGATGGAATCACACACTGATTAAAGGGTTTAAGAAAACTGTTATCATCGACATTCATATATTAAAATTAAGATTGAAATTAAAATACAAACAATACTTCATATATCAATTAAATTCTAAAGCATATAAATTATTATTGACTTTTTGAATTGAAATATGGATACAAACAATACTTGGGAAGTTTTTGGAGTGATCATTCTATCAATTAATCAGTATGAATTGAAATTGAAACATTCAGTCGATTCATATATGCCAAATGTAAATTAGTTATTTTGACCTCTAATTAGATATAAAATTGGGATAAATTACTTGCACTAATACACTACATGAAATTTGGATAAACCACAAAAATAGTTGAATTCAATATGATATCTATGACCTAAAATACTAAAAATCATTGGTATTTGATTATAGATAAATATATAAAAGATATTGTTCTGAAAAAGACAAAGCCCAGATTCCTAATTCGAATTCCTTAGAAGAAAAAAGGGAAGGACAATACAAGGGTTTTTTAGGAAAAAAGAAAACTTTTATTAGTGAACACAATTAAGGTTACTTTAATTCACAATGTCTTTCATATTGTATGTTCTTAGTATTCACTCTATAATATAAAATATAAAAGTTTTAATGATAGTAATTACTGAATTATTCAAAGCTCGCGATATTGTAGTAAACAATCATCCAATATCATATATCCTACACTTTGCTGTTTCACAAAGCATATTGTATTATGTTGCACGACTAAGCTGGTAGAGTAGCACAAACTATGTGTGACATTAAAGAAGACCGCTGAAAGATATACTAATGTAATAACTAAGACCTATAGCAAGAACATTTAGGAAGCATAAAGGAGAAATATGATGGGGTTGAGGTCGTGGTTAGTGGCTATGATTTATTGAAAATTTTCACAGAGTCACAAAATCACAAAGGCAAAAAGATTTTAAAACAAAGAAAAAATGACACCACAAACTGAATTTAAACTATAGTCATAGCAACCTCATGAACACCAAAAAATTTAAGGCTTTGATAATACTTTGATAAAACACCTTAATAATTAGAATCTCGAAGATAGTTTGATCCAAAAATAGGGTGTTGTTATTGACACTCCAACTATTGTTGGGGGGGGGGGGGGGCATTTCTTAAAAACACTCCACTTTTTGAAAAATTGTTAAAGGGCTACACAGATATATTATTACACACTACTCAATATTCCCAGATTTCCCCTTCAAATTAGATTTTTTTTTTTAAAAAAAAAACTTATTTGACAAGGGAAACCGAATTAAAATAAGCAGTTCATCACCAGTGCACTGAATGCAGCATGTAATCATTTATGTATGTATTCGATAGTGTTATATCGAAAATTAGTGATCATTTCGGTGCATTGCCTTCGTAATTATAAAATTCGGCATATTTATGTCAGCAAAAAAAAAAAAAAATAGTACGGTCAAATTCGCCGAAAACGATTATCCTTTTGGGTTTAAAAAAAAAATCTATATATGCGAATTGAAAAAAAAAAATACTATGACCCTTGTAATATTTGTTAAGGTAAAATTACTTCATTTGTTAAGAGCTAAATGGGTAATAAGGTAAAATTATCTTTATTTGTTAAGGGGTTACTTTCTTCATTGGTACTCCCCTTAACAATTTATTAAAAAATAAAAAATTGGCCTTCCCTTAATAATATTTGGAGTGTCAATAACAATGCCCCAAAAACATAGCACACAGTTATGCGAGAGATGTAAAACATTGCATGGTACAATGGTGGCACAATAGGTAGCTCTCAACTGACTACTTGGTTGGAATAAGAAAATGCTGAAATGTGGAACATTTCCAAGAATCTCTTTATACATGCATCTATGAAATTTCCATATTTTAGCGATCATGACATAAAAATCTTAAGTATTGGATTACTTAATGTAGGTTCGCAATCTCTTTTCTATTTTATAAATATTTCCCACAAAGTGGTTAATATGATTTACTGTTTTGCATGCAATGCATGTTTTAAATAATTAAAATCAAATCCAAATAGTCGCGGCCAAATTTTATATTATTCAAACCAATTCCACTCTTCATCACAAACATAATGTTGTGGAGAATTTCAACTCAAGACCACTTAAATCAAAACCCCCAACCCAATGGAAGACGATAACGTGGTAAACGCGCAAAAACAACCAATCAATGTCTCAAAAAAATCTCAATCCTAATCCACAAGCCAATCACAATCACTAAACAAGAGAAATAGTAGAGCAATGACAAAAAGTAAATTACACAAGGATTTATAGTGGTTTCACTAGCATCTTGCTAGTGTACGTCCACTTTGAGAGAAAACCTTTTATTAATATCCCTAAAAGAGTACAAGAGCTCGATTACAATGATCAAATTCACCAGAATTTTTATATTTTGCAGAGATAAGAATTGAAGAAGAAGGGTTACCAAAACCCTAATTAGAATAAAATTTGATCTAATCTCTTGATTTGATTATTTGATCACCTCCTAAACCCAAATCTGAAAATAACTTATAGAGAGAGAGAGAATAAAATGTAGCAATTGCCCAAATTGCCCCTGGATCCTTCAAAAATCAGCTTGCAATATTTCAGCTCGAAAGCTGACTCGGACGTCTATCCAAACCAGGAAAACATGCATGCTTCAGCACATATGCCTGTCAAAGTGACAAACGTCCGGTGCAAGTCTCGGTATATTTTCCCTGATAACACAGATGTGTGTCACTCCATGGTAGACGTTTGTCGCACCTTCCTTCTAAAACTAAACACATATTTTCCTATAACTTCTGCCTATGAGCTTCGATTTGCGAACCGTCTTCTTCGACACGAAGCTACATCCACTACAATTATACTATATAGTATCGCAAATTTAACACTCCACCTTGACACTGTATCTATCTCCAACATCAACACCGATAGTACCAAACCATCCTCTACCTTCAACCAAGCACGCTTGAATGTTTCCCCAATGAGCTCCGACATAGCCATCGCCTATTGCACTCCACCAACGAGTTCAGGCAAAGGCCTCACCCGCCAACGAAATGTTGAAAACATCAAACTCCAAAACTAGTCTCACCAAAAGACCATAATAACAAGAAGATAGAGCTTCAATCTCTCATCGATACTCCTCTACATCCAAGTTTCTCTCTCAATTGTGCCACCCTATGGCACCAAGCACCTCTCCTGGCAATGCCTTAGTGAACATATCCAACACATTATCCTTTGTGTGCACTTTCCTAAGGCATACTTGCTTGTCTTCTTCGTCCATGGCTACTAAAAACGACTCCCTCGCTTCATTATGCTTAGTCCGCTAGCTAAACGCCAAATTCTCTGCCAAACGGATATCACTTTGGCTATCATATTGAACATCAACACTCTCATGTTCAAACCTCAAGTCACACAACAATCGCTTCAAATAGAGTTCTTCCTTTTCCGCCTCAACCACGGCTATCAACTCCGCCACTACGGTGGATGAAACAACTACGGTTTGCAATCTCAATCTCCAACTTATGGTTGTACCACCAAGAGTGAAGACATATCCAGAAGTTGATTTTCTCCGATCCCACCAACCAGTTTAATCTGAATCACAGTAACCAATCAACATGCAATTCTCCTCCTTACTCCCCTTAAAAACAAGATTATGAGATGTTGTACCTTTCAAGTATCTCAAGATAAGCTTTCACTTCTTCCCAATGCGATTTCCCCGGATTAGCCATAAACCGACTAATCACCCCCAATGACATTTGCAATATTGGGCCTTGTACACACCATGGCATACATCAAACTACCAAACGCACTAGGATATGGCACCTTTTCAACATAAGCCTTAGCTTTCTCCCACATAGGCAATCCCTTGCTCGAAAGATTTACATTCAAGGTAAAGGTGTATTTGGCGCCTTTAAATCCTCCATGCTAAACCGACGAAGCATTTTTCTAATATATTCCTTTTGAGTCAGTTTCAACTCAATATGAATTCAATATCTTTCAAAATCCATACCCAAAATCTTCTTTGCTTCTCCAAGGTCTTTCATTTCGAATTCCGCCTTTAGTATCAATTTCAACTTGTTGATTTTTTTCTTGTCCTTAGAAGCAATGAGCATATCGTCCACATACAAGAGTAAATACACCCAATAATCATTTCCTAACTTCTTGAAATATACACAAGCATTATTGATGCTTCGATGGAAGTCACTTTCGAGCATGACATGATCAAATCTCTTGTACGATTGCCTAGGTGATTTCTTCAAACCATATAGTGATTTCTTCAGCTTGCAAACAAATCTTGACTTAACATCTACAACAAACTCATCTGATTGCTCCATGTAGATGTCTTCATCCAAGTCAATATGGAAGAAGGCGGTTTTCACATCAAGTTGCTCCAACTCCAAGTTGTGAAAGCAACTATGGCAAGTAATATCTGGATAGAAGTATGCCTCACAACCGGTGTGAAGATCTTATCATACTCCTTTCCCTTCCACCGTGCAAACCCCTTAGCCACTACTCTAGCTTTATATCTTCCATCGTCCTTCACCTTGTATATCCATTTGCAACCAGTAGCATGGTTTCCTTCAGGAAGTTGAACCAATTCCCAAGTTTCTTCTCTAGAACCATGCACATCACCAACACTACTAGAGGAACCTTGTGGACTTTATGATGTATCATCAACAACATTCACCTCGCAAGCACCTTACTTTCTCTAGGCCTAAAAGTGGGAATAACTTCCTTTTCCTTTGATTCACCATGAGCCAAATACGAAACATCCGGCAAGGCCTTGTTCTCCTTGAACATAACCAACTCATCAAAAGTAACATGACAGGAAACTATAACCTTCTTTGTTTCCGGATTCCAAATCCAATAGCCTTTGACTTCATCCATACAGCCAAGCAAAATCCTCTTGAAAGCTCTAGGCGAAAGCTTATCATTCCTCGGATCATGCATATAAACAGGACTGCCAAATACACAAAGATAACTCAAGTCAATGCTCTTTAACTTCCACACTTCCTTTGGAATTCTGTTATAGATAGCCTAGCACGAAATTTGATTTACAATATACACCGCGATTGACAAAGCTTCAGCCCAAAATCCCTTAGACAAACCAGATGTAAATTTCAAGCATCAAGCTTTCTCAAGTAAAGTTCGGTTCATTCTCTCCGCCACTCCATTAGATTACGGAACCCCAAGTGTAGTAATATGCCTACAAATACCATGATGCTTGCAAAATTTCAGAAACTCTCCGCAAACGTACTCATCGCTATTGTCGGACCTAAGAACCTTCAAAGACTTTCCACTCTTATTCTCAAGAAGCGCCTTCCATTCTTTGAACTTTGCAAATGCCTTCGACTTGGCCTTCATTACATGCACCCAAACCTTCCGAGAAAAATCATCAACGAAAGAAATATAATATCTTGCTCCTCCCAAAGAAGCTACAGGTGTTGGTCCCCAAACATCTATGTGCACATACTCAAGAATCCGTCTTGAATCAGGTTTTCCTTCACTGAAAGACACTTTAGTTTTCTTCCCCATGACAAATTCCTCGTAAAACTCCAACTTGTTGAAACTCTCATAATCAATCATCTCCCTTCGCCAAAGAACATCCAAACTCTTCTCCGAGACATGAACCAATCCCAACTGCCACAATTGTGTCGCATCTAAGCCACGAGAACTATCAACACCCACACAAGATTCACCATCCACCGTCATTACTTGAAGCAAATAAATACCATGAGTCCTAGCACCCTTCATAACCACAAGCGCACCCTTAGAAACCCCCAAGTTATCACTCTCAATAGTGAACTTACAACCTAAAGAATCAAGTTGTCCTAAGGAGATAAGCGACTTCCATAGTCTTGGAACATAGCGCACATCAGTGAGATTACGAACTACTCCGTCAAACATCTGAATTTGCACGGATCCAATGCCCTTTGACTTACAAACTGCACCATTTCCCATAACAACTGAATTTCCTTCTCGATCAACATAAGAAAAAAAACAATTCTTATTAGGTGTCATGTGATATGAATCCCTAGAATCAAGCAAGCATTCGCTGCCTGAAACATCTGATGCTACAAACAACAAAATATCTACGTCTCCCTCACCAACACCACTCTCCACCGCAACTGGTGAAGATGCTACTTCCTTTTTTCCCTTATATGGACAATCATTCTTCCAATGACCTAGTTTCTTACAAATAATGCACTTTCCATTTCATTCCTTCGACTTTCCCCTCTAACCGGGCTTTCTAGACTTAGAACGCCTTCGGTTTCCCTTCTTCTCAGACTTCTCCGTCTCCACAAATAAACATTGACTATTACCTCCACCACTACTGCCATCACTCAGCTCCTTCATCTGATCTCGCAATTCCTCACTAAGAAGACCTGTCTTTACATCATCAAGAGTCAATGTATCTCGACCATAGATCAACCTATTTGAGAAACCCGTATTGCACACAGGCAACAAACATAACAATATCATCGCCTTCTACTCCTCCTCAATCTTCAAAGCTATCACCTTCATCTTCATTAGCAAATCATTAAACACTTTCAAGTGCGCCTTTAGTGAAGTTCCTTCATTTTGTAAATAAAGGAAGTCCGCAACAAGACTAGTCGATTTGTGAGTGACTTCTTCATATACAACTCCTCCAACTTGTTCCAAATAACTTTAGCAGTCGTCTTGCCACAAATTTCAGAGGTAACATTCTCTCCCATAGCAAGTTGAAGTGTAGTGAATGCCCACTCTTCTATTTCTTCTCTCTCTACATCTAAGATGTCCACTGGCAATAAAAGTGTATCTAACACAATCCGATGTACCCGATTCCACCTAAGAACCACTTTCATCTTCCAATGCCATTTTTCAAAATCATTTTTTCCATTCCACTTGTCAATAACCAATTGTGAACCAGCAACTGTGTACAACCCACGCACATAATGAGCTACACAACTTGGACCAAATGTTGAGGCACTATTTGAATATGATTCCGGCATTTCTACAACTATCTGCCAATACCAAAGCTCTAATACCAAATGTTGTGGAGAATTTCATCTCAAGACCACTCAAATCAAAACCCCTAATCCAGCGGAAGACGAGATCGTAGTAAACATGCAAAAACAACCAATCATTATCTCAAAACAATCTCAACTCAATCCATAAGCCAATAACCACCAAACAAGAGAAATAGTAGAGCAATAACAAAAATTAAATCATACAAGGATTTATAGTAGTTCGACTAGCGTGTTGTTAGTGTACATCCACTTTGAGAGAGAACCTTTTATTAATATCAATAGAAGAGTAAAAGGGACTGATTACAATGATCAAATTAACCAAAAAAAATTTGATTTTATGGAGATAAGTGTTGAAGAAGATTAGGGTTGCCAAAACCCTAATTAGAATAAACCTTGATCTAATCTCTTGATTTGATTATTTGATCACATCCTAAAACTAAATCGGAAAATAGCTTATATAGGGAGAGAATAGAATGTAGCAATTGCCCAAATTGCCTATTCATTATTCACAAATCAGTCTGTAATATTTCAGCCCGAAACTCGACTCAGAGGTCAGTCGTGGAGTAGGACAGACGTCTACCCAAACCTAGAAAACATACATGCTCCAACACAGATGTTAGTCAAAGTGAGAGATGTCTGTTGTAAGTCTCGGGAAATCCCTGACAACACAAACGTTTGTCACTCTATGACTGACGTCTGTCGCACCTTCCTACTGAAATCAAACAAATATTTGCCTGCAACTTTTACCTACGAGCTCCGATTTGCAAAACGTCTTCTCCGACACGAAGCTACTTCCATCCACTTCAATTCTACTATATGATATCACAAAATTTAACACATAATGTGACCAAATTGCTAATTTTTAGCCTATGACTATTGAATACACGTGTTTCAGGTTGTGATATGATTACAAAATGCCAGTTATAGTACCATATATCATAACTTTGATTATTAACGCATTCAATTGCCATGTTAATGTTTTAGAGGTTTTAAAAAATAAATTTGACCAATCAGAACCACGATTAATTTCAGATTTGAAAATACTGATAATAGAATCAACGTCGATAATGATGACTCAGTTACATATTGTATTTGTTCAATATATTAAAATGTGGAGACAACAAAGAGTTACTAAAAGTAAGGAATATATTTAAAATTCCTAAAGGGACAAAATCATGTTTTATAGTGTCTATATAACAGTAATGCCCTAGAAATTTTGACAGCCCATTTTCAAGGTAACAATGTTAAATACTCACAATCGTTCAAGTAATTTTTAACATTCAATCTAGATATCTTGACTTTTATTTTTACCAGAAGGGTTTGTCTATGAATGTAAGCTTTCAATCTTAACACCAAATATCTATTAACAGACATAAAACTAAAATAAAACCCTAATTATCCATAAATAGATATAAAACAAAATTAAAATATGACCTCTTGAATGCAAGACGATGTCCGATCCATTTAGAGAGAGAGAGAGTTCTATCGAGAAAAATATATCACCAAGAATACACCAAGGGAAAGAAATACCTTCAAGTTTCCTGGAAATCACAAAATGAATGATGTAAGTACTAAACAACGATAATGAAATTGAAATTTATTTCTTTAAATAAAATAAACCTAATTTAAGTAAAAAAATTGTAAACTATAAAATCAAATAATAAATTCAAACTAATCCAACGGAATAAACCTAAGATACCAAAAAATATTAGATTAAAATTAGACGACAATGAAATAATTTAATAAAAACCAATTAGCCAAATCTAGAAACCAATTTGTGAAGAATAAAGTAGGGTTTTTACCTAAGGTAGGATAGGCAATTGGGTCAATATAAGATGAACATAGTCAATTGGATGAATAAAACACCACCAAACAATCCAAGGTAAAGGAAAGGAACGATAACACTAAAAATGACAGCAGGAAAAATTGTGAAACCACTACTGCATATGTGAGCAACAGCAGATGGATAAAGCCAACATTGACAATAAGTTACGGATGCCTGATCGAAATTGAAGAGGATCGTTTTCACCCAAAATGATAACTAGGTATAGGCATTAGAAAGGAGGAGAAACAAAAGAAATCTGTATATTGCGATTGTTCAAATGAAAGGGTTTTGAGAGCAGACTATTCTTTGGTAACGATAATATAGCATGAATATGTATGTATTAAAAAAGGACACAATAAACAGAAAACGAAAGTCACCCTGAGAAGCAAGGAGGGAGTTGGATTAGTAACTTGTCTTTTATAGTATAGTATGAATAACAATGTTTATAAGATTATTGCCTAGTTCCATAGACATAACGTCTATTCAGTTGCGTCGAATCCATAATAGAATCGAAAAGAGTTTCTTCCTCTTCCTGCGTCAACTCATCGCGATTGTATCCCTCATGCAGTTGTACTCGTCTCTCTTGAAATTTCGCATATAATGCAAAAACATTTATAGTTGAAAATTAGTAGAACATTATTTTATTTTTACATAGCTAATTACTTAACTTATCGATATTGACAAAATTGGATGTAAAATATGCATATATATATATATATATATGCAATCGTCACCTTATCCTCATCATCCCACTGATATGTAATTTTGCCAGCATCATTTGTTTGATTTAATGCAGGGGTGTGAGCAAATACATCCATCATGGACACGGGATGTCCACGCGCTCTTTTCTATTGAAGATAATTTATATATTTTAATTCTACATTGCTAATTACCGAACTGATCAATATACAAATGTAATAACTGTTTAGAGTCGTAACTGATAAATTTACAAAGTCCTCAAGGTGTGCTATCGGGTTCTTGCTTCTATTTGCAGATTTCCTCTTCGACTCCATTCACAAATTTACATTGAATAATATATTTAATATTGAAAAATAATTATTGAGATATTCGGTAGTTTTACCCTAAACTCATCATTGTTCACCTCCTAACCTGAGAATCCCATATGGCGGCGCCCATCCAGTTCAGTTTCTTGTCTGATTTCTTAAGCTCTTACATTACCTTCACGTAATTCTTAGCAACCTTTGAATTCCAATGGCATTGAACTAAGGCGACGTCGGCCTTCTATAGATGAAATGGCCCCTATACAATGATAAAATATTACTAATTGTACATTTATACTTAATCACATTGTAAAGCGGTATAAACTCAAAAGAAATCTTGTTAGATGGCATTCCTGGTGAGAGTAAGGATCATATTCCACCTGGGCTAGCAATCTGACATCCTACTCCTGTATGCTTGCTTGGAAATGCCAAGAATCGACCATGATGGCTCTCACTCGAATCCACTGTGTTAAATATAAAATGGAGCTTTAAACATACATATATATATATGTGTGTGTGTGTGTGTGATGAATGACCATTGAAGACTTCCAAAAGCCGCTAATCTTGAAAGGTGTAGGGTAACCCAGTTCACACTGCCCCATTGGGCCTCCACTACACCACGTTAATTTTGCTTAAGGTAAGACTCGAGCCCGCCACCTATTACTAGGTAAGGGAACCCTTTACCACTGAGTCACTAGTACGGATGGACACACACACACAAATATATATATATATATATATATGAGATAGGATCAAGAACACCTCCAAACAGTGCAACACCCCTTTAGCCCCCTGATTTCTATCACACATTCCCCATTCTCTCTCCTTCCACTAACTCTTTTTCTTTCCACTAACTTATTTTACTATAAATAAACAATTATAATTCAGATGCAAATGGGTTGCTCAAAAATTGGGGTGTCATAGAGTGTACCTCTCTCTCTCTCTCTCTCTTTATTTATATATATATATATATATATATATATATCATGTACAAAAAATTTGTACTATTACGCTACTTATTTTAATACTTTGGTTCCATTAGCCTTAGGCTGCATATATACGACTAGTCAAGATGGTGCCTTACCCCTACTCTCACCACCCGATTGGGAAGAGCAACGACATCGAGAACCACACATAATACCTGTCGCGTACATATGTATCATCTTATTATGTTATGACATCTGTATAGTTCATAATAATTATAATATAATGTACACTTAGAAACTATAATGCATGCTATAATCCATATAATACATACATATCTCATCGTTTGTATGTCGCTGGTATTTTTGGTGTGTATGATATGTAAGTTTAATAGTTGTGAGTTGTTGCATGTGTTATGTCTCGTTGTGTGCGTGTTTATCACATGTGATAGTTGCATGTGTATTGTTTGTATTGTGTTCTGTGTGTGTTTTGTACGTGAGTTTACATTTGTTTGTTACTAAGTGTCTTTGTTTCATTTGCAAATATGCTCAAGTCATTAAAATAGTATAATTTTGATAAGTGCAATATATTGATACAAAAAATATTCAAAACTGATATTAATGATAAAATGTGTAACATGAATAATTACAAATATTACTGGATATTGTTAACGATATTTTTCTCAACACCCGAACTAGAGGACAATGCATATGCTTAGAAGTTTTGATGCAAGGACCATCCATCGGTTACTGAAATGCAGTCTTGAATCAGTGCTTTTTAGCTAATTTCACCATTTTCTAGGTGTTAGGACCTTTAGTTAGAATATTAGTTCCCCTTTCCTCAAGGGTTGTGTATCATGCTTACAAAACTATGAAGTCGAAGACAATCATAAAGAAAGGCTTTACTAGTTAAATGAATACTGAGACCATATGCAATAAACGCCTTTGGATCTTGGATGAAATAATATACGTTGTGTTGAGAAGAAACTGGCTAACGCTTCACAACACTCGGCTTTGTTTTAAAGCTATCACACTTACTAGCTTATATGACACTTCCTCAGCGAACTAGCCTGGGTAGGCCTTGGTTGCGTCAGTTATCAACAAGTTTATAGCAAGGTCCCTTCCAAGGTTGGGTTGCATTAGGTTTGTTACTGCCAAAATTAACCTTTAACATAGGCTGACAGTGAAGGGGTATCAGAGGAACACAAGAAAGGAAGAATATTACGAAAGAAAAAGCCAAATAATAGAAAAGACCAAATGGAGAAAAGAATGATTTGAGAGTAGCATAAACCAGCACCTCCCAGGAAGAAAAGAGTTTAGAGCCTATAGAATGCAAACGAAGTTTATTCGGCAGGGTCTATCCGACAGGTTCTACCCGACGGGCAGTTCTGTAATGAAAGGTCATCTAATTCAGAAACTAAGAAAGAGGAAGACATGAGCTCCACTTATTGAAATCCGGAAGGTCTATCGGTATTAACCTTCTTATCACCGACACATCGGAAGGCGAAGGTATCAAGGGTATCAATCCAGAAGTACATAAAGATTATCCGGAACCGGCTTCCGAAACATCTACTGCATAAATGATGAAAGGTCACATTGATCAACAACAAAAACATCCCTTGGAGCTACCTTCTGGAAGACCAGACTATCCCAAAAGCTCCATCGGGAGGCCAGCTGGAACCCTAGCGGAGATACAAACTATCTATACTAATCTACTTAGTACAAAGACCAACAATGGTTTTCAACCGATAGCTATCTACATACATCATGAGGGCGAACTCCTCTAAGTATTCACAAGAAAGACGGAAGCCTACATCCAGAAGCTTACGTCCAAGAGCCTATACCCAGGAGCCGCTACAGGAAGTTCAAATGCCATTCGAAAGTCACCAGATCGACAAGCTCATATCAATCTCAAAAGAAGCCTCCAATTGAACGGGACCCTCACTTTGAAGACTACAATTAGCACCACAAAGGTGCCTCAAAGCCAAACGTCCAAGACCAATAAAAAAAAGCGGCCAACAGAGGCCCTTGCAGGCCAAATAGCCCAATAGTAGAAAGGGCCTCGAATTCTCTATAAATAATAACCCAGGGGTCACATTTAGGGGGACGAATTTTTCATTTCTCAATCTTGTTCTTTCTTCTTTAAGGAGCAAATCCAAATTTTCAAATCGGATTGGGGATTTCTTCAACTCTTGTAATACATCTACAATTTATGAATAAAGAATTCCGAGACTTAAACATATTGAGATTTGATAGTCTTGTTGTTCCGTTATGATGAAACAGGGAGTTAACACTAATCTTTCGTATGAGAAAGTTGATCATGACACCTTCGTGGAAGAGGAAAGGCTTTATAGAAATTTGAAGTCCTCCTCCTTCTATCTTGAGGGTTTGCAACATTGATCAATGCTCTCATAATAATCCTAATTCTTCTTAACCTCAAAAAGGAGGTTGTCCGCAGGCTTATAACTTGATCTCTGATGCAAGCAAGGCATTACGGGCCGGTTCGATGCGAAAGAATCATCTGAATTAGTAAGCATTGCGATCCCTTTTTTCTAAATATGCAGAAGCATTATCTTTTTTCTTCTTATCACAATACACATCATCACATTCATGATCTAGGGAGTAACTAATTTCATAATGCCTTGGTTGTGTCAAGCTAAGTAAACCTTCTACAGGCCATTTCGGAACTCCACTGTACTGAAAGTGTGATATTCACACCTTGAGGGAAGAATAACTAATCTTCAGAACTGGGATTCCGACACTGAAAAAATGGTAGATTTAGCTAAGTAACACTAGTCTTCGAATATCCTTCAATAACCCTGGATCACGACTGCATCAAATTTCTTGAACACACGTCCTATATAACTTACTCTGGGTGTTGACGGAAAATAATGCTAACAAGGCTTACTATGAAAGAGCTAAGTCATGTATGAGAGTTCAAAGGCGAGAAAAGGCCTTGCTTTCAGTCAAAACCCCCCTTCCCACAAAAGAACTATGATCAACTCTTTCATAAGAAAGGTTAGATTTAACTCCCTGTCTTATCATTATAGACACAATATGATTATCAAATCGAGAAACACTTAACCCCCAAACTGTCAGAGTTTATGCCCTAGAGGCAATCCATTTGATGTGATTAATAACGGTATTATTTTATTTGGAATAAAAAATATTCTGTTATATTATATTTACTGCGTAATATAAATAATAATTTAATAGAAGTCCTTAGAATAATAATACGGAATTATATAGTTCGAGTAAGACTGAACTTGAGATTATATAATGTGATAAGTATTATAATTCTTAAATGTCCCTAGTTGAGTTTTATTATTTATATAGGACAACAATAAAGCGTTGAGACTAGTATATTGATTGACTGATGATCACATCTCATTGATCATTAATATACGTGATATTAAAGTCAAGATATAAATACGTATTGGAGAATAGCGTATTGGGCTGACCCACCGTGAGATAACTACATGGAATATAATCAACAGTATCATAAGTTGTTCTCATAGTGACAGTGATGTAATGGTCCTCAGACCTGAAATCATTATAATTTTATTCGAGGATATTTGTGTTTTGATATCATCTAAAGTTATTTCATAACAGAGTAATGATAACGGTGATTATTGGATATATCTCGAGTCGAATGAAAATTATGAATGATCTAGATGGAATTTAATCCCACGTTATATGCATAGTGATATCCATGGGCCTCTTGATTGAGTGACACTATGAAATGCATGGCCGTGCTCAAATATTGATTTGTTTTAAACAGTCTACTCATCAATCAAGAAAATCGGATTAAATTATAATGAGGATGATACGATCCATTCCTCTAGTTTAATCCTGGATATATTGGTTAAAAGGATTATATTACATTGAAACACTGGTCACGGAAAAGTTGTATCGAATCGTTGATCTCATTATAACTTGGGTAGCAGCGACGTATTTCTAGATGTCAATCACTGTTTATGATTTTAAATACGATTTAAAATCATTGCCAATGTTGTAATAACCTAAAGGGTCACACGCTTAGAACATTGTAAGGGGGAGACTGTTTTGATTTAAGATAAGATAAAATATTAACTGTTGATATTTTTCAGTTGAAAGGGTAAAAGGAAATGTTCCTTGTTTAATGAGCACGTGTATTTAAATAAAGGGTTTACTAATTTTATAAAGACACACGGGTTTTCATTTTAAGATAACCGACCTTTTAGAAAACAAAACCCTAGATCCAAAATTGGGAATGGTAGCTAGCACCACTGACTTCCTCTCCACTTCGATCCGAACGAAGACAATGTTTGTGTGGATACCAGTAGAGAGCGGGGCGACTTGTCACATTTCAGATTCGATGCTCCGGTCTGGTTTTATCTTGAGATCGATTTGGTTTCTTCATGAATTCAATACAGCAGGTACGAATCCTAATTTATAATTAGTTTCAGTTACTATTCTTGTAATAGATCTTTGGTTTTAAACTGTTAAGACATAATTTTGGGACATCGATTTGATCGCAAATTCTCAACAGTGGTATCAGCGCCTTGGGCTTGCGAGTTATAGTATATTGAATAGTCATTTTGGTTTATTAATGTTCGATTCGTTGTAAAGATATAAGTGTTGGATTTTAACACTAGGGTTTTGACTCTGTTTTGATAATAGGGACTGTCGAATCAATTGATTACTCAAATAAAATCATTCTACATAAAATACGAATCAATTTCAGATATTGATTTTATTTGCTGAATCTTACGAAACTGAACCATGAGCATTATGGATATGGAAGCAGACAAAGATTTAATCTGTTTATTTGATTAAATATCATCAAACTTATTATCAAGTTATGTGATGGATATGTAATTGAAACCAGAATTTATAATGCTTTTCTCATCCTGATTAAATTTGTATTACTGATTGGTAGATCAGTAAGATATTTTTCATATAATTTTGATTTATTGAAATCATACATATATGTAAATGTATTAGGACAAATTTATGGGTTGACCCTTTTAAGATTCTTATAGGATTTTGTTTCCGAAACAAAATGTTTCAATACATATTAACACCTGATATTAATTGTATTTTAATTTTACTGAGTTATACTGCTAAATCTTGAAATATGGATTTGATCCATAGCAGCATATTGATCTGTTTTGTAAATAAACAGAGAAGAACTTGTTATCAAGAATTGTTTGTAAGTATGTATGAACTGAATTTATCACACGCTTTGTTATCATGATTAAAATGAGTCTATTGATTAAAAGAATCAATAAGATGGTTTTGATTTAATGAAATTGTTCATATGTAAATCTGTTTAGATGAATTTTAGATTTGTTCTTATCAAATTTGTTTGATTGAAAAGTAAACAGTATTGATCTGTTTATATGGATTTCTAAAATCAATTATTTGGAAAAAAATTAAGTGATTTTTCTGAATTGATTTTAATCTGCGGATAAAGTCAAACTTGTTTCGTTTAGTCCAGATGTTATTTTCTTATGTTAATCATTATTTTCATTATGAGCCAGTACACTTGAATTAAGTTTTATCTGCAGAGCAGCCTGTTTTATTATAAGACAAGTTAGAAATCCATACTATCTTAGCATAGTTAAGCATTTACATTACAGTGATATGAACAAGTCAGAGTCATAATATATGTATTGTGATTTGAACATCGTATGAAATTTATATATATGATATATTTTTATGATGACACTGCATATGGCTGTCATCTTTTAAACCTGGTTTCAAAATCTGGATTTAAAATTACAGAAAATTTGATTTTCTGTTTTACTTTGTTTGAAAACATAATTGATAAGTATATTATGTTTAAAGCATATGACATAGTTTAATCTATGGACTATATGTATTCTTGTAACGGTATGGATATGTCTACTTGGTTTAAATCAGAAAACATAATGATAAATGGTTATCCCTGTATGTTTTGTGCTGATATACATAATTGACTTTAGGGCTGATATGAAATTTGTTTGACAATTACTTGGTGAATTTAAATCCAATAATTTTGTATTAGTAGTTTATCCGTATAAAATTAAACCTGGATCGATGTATATTAAGTCATTGCAAACTTTATTGGGTATTTAAAATGCCAGATCCATTATCAAAATGTTTGATATAAATTATTTTGTTTGAAAAAAGCATTACGGATTGATGAACCAGTAACATAGCTTTATGATGCATACTTAATAAACTAATCTCTTGCTGATATGGTTATATCATCAACTCCCTAGTTTAAGCATATTTTCATGAAATCATGTATATTCATGAGTACATACGATCAAACATAGTTGTTGACTGATTTTACTGAAAGAACCGTTCTTGTAAGAAGCTGAATATTTATACATACATGGCTGTATAGTTTGTCATTTTGAGCTAGCTATAAGCTTTGTCATCACCAATCAGCAAAAGTTTGATCATATCGAATTAATCATGAAACTTGTGACTTGTATTTTGCTCAACCTGGTCTCCCTTTGCATAAGATGCAATGATACATACATATTGCAAATTTGATATGTCATATCTGTACATATGTTTGTATGCATATACGTGTGATTTCATGATAATAAATAAGTTATCATGGGCTTCATTTTAAAATTAGATTTTGGTTTATATGTAAGTAAAAATATATTTGATATATTGATGCACATTTTTTTCATACTACTGATACTAAATAACAACATTGTATATCTGGTTTGAAGTTGAAACCAATGTTGTATATAATGTATCTAGATGCATGTAATACTATATTGTTTAGATGCACATGAAAAATCAAGTATGACTAGTTGGTTTTACAAAATATAATGTAAATTGAAATACCTGATTTTTTTTCTTGAGTCCAACATGTGATGATGCATATATATTTGATATAAATGCATAATGTAAATACATATATAGATGTATTTATAAGCATTAAATCAAATGTTGATGTATAAGCAGAAATACTTGAATCATTATAATTTTCTCAAGAAGAACTGCATTGATTGAATAAATAATTTCACGCTGCATTGTTTGAATATAATGTACATTTGCAGATTAACTACAAATGTGGTGTTTATGTTCATATTAATATATATATATATATATATATATATATATATATACTGCAAATATGATAGCTTCTGCAATTATAACTTGCAATTGATACAATAATTACTATGTATCAATAAGAAATTAGATACATGTTTGTCACTTAGTTGTATGAATCCAGGCATTTATAAATATTGATTTATATACAGACATTGCCTGGATCATATTTATATACAGATATTGCCTGGATCATATTTATATACTAAGTTTAAAGTAATTGAAAGGTACTGAAATAATGGTATTTGATACAAGGCAAGGTACTGGGCAATGTAAAACTAATCACAGAAGGACATTGAACCCTCCATCAATGAACATCTAAAACATATACTCATTTACAAGCATACAATGTCTTATTGTATTGTTTTACACACACACACACACACACACACACACACACACACATATATATATATATATATATATCAGAATAGAGATATACATATATAATTGAGTTTAAACCATATTATATTTTATACTGATAAAATAATTGCAGATGTTTCCCTGTGACATAAATCAGTTTGACTGAGCAAATGTGTGCAAGTGGATGGACATGTTGGAGTATAAAGGAATGGATTTGATGAAGCAAGCATAAATAACCTTGGCAGTGTGGACTGTACAAGTGTTATATGGACTGTATAAATGTTATGAGTAACACAATACAAATGTTTGTATGTGTGTATGATTGTAAATATATTGTGGCCAGTGAGGTTTTATATGCTGTATAAGTTGTAAACTGTATTTGTATATGCAGATTATCATGTATTGATTTATTACACTGTATCAATCTGCTATATTATAATTTTGAATATGACAATATTAGTTCCATTGTTTATATATAGTTATTCTATTCTTTAATCTGTTGCAGGGTAGGTATATTTATTATTCTGGAATTATATTATCAAATATGAGCCATTAAGATTACCCTGATTATCATGGTTAAATGGTCAAATGTTTAGTTTAGTTCATTTTATTTAGAAAAATATTGGGCCTTGCTATTAATATAGCCCTGATTTCATATATATATATATATATATATATATAACTATGGATTTTATGCATATAGGTGTATTTATAATTTTAGTTATGTATGCAATATATGAATTCACATATTGGTTTTGATCACCAATTTTTTGAAACGTTCAAAATTGTATTACGAATATTAAATACATATATATATACTGATATGTGTAGATAACTCAAATATTGTTCACCACTACGAACTATAAATTCCCTCTAAAAGCAAATTTTGTTATATTAAGTCATGGTGGCGTCTTCCAATAATATACTCATCACTGTCCAAAATCATTGGATGTAACTAACGCCAAAGCGTTGTGCATCTTTTATTTTGGTTATACGCGATGGATTAAAATGTGGGGCTCCAACCTATTATTGGTTCTGACTTAACAACGTTGCATAATACGATTATGGACTTAGAGACAAAAGCATGAATTATTCTACATTTTGAGCAAATGAATAATACTAAACAAAATGTTCAACATGTGATCCAAGAGTTATATATATATATATATATATATATATAATTGACATAAGATGTCTACCTAAAAGGTTGTGTTTTGAGTTTAGCCAAAGCTGGGTCAAGGCATGACTAGATATGGATCTTGGAACACCATTATATGTATATAATGATTTACATATATAAACAAAGGGATGTTAATTTGATTGGGAGTGTATTTTAGTTTCAATTACATATTTATGTTAATATAAATTTCGATTGTCAAAATTTTGTATTAAATAAATATTACAGAATCAGTTATTATTTTATTATCTAATGTAGATATTAAATAATAAATAACTCGATAATTTAAATTAATCTTTAAGAAGGATATAAATTGAATTAAATCAAATTTCTTGACTAACATTGAAATTTGAGGATTGTCCTCAAACAAATCAATTGTAATTGTTATATAAACATAGAGGATCTAAAATGAAAGGTTGAGGTATGACTTCAACCGAATAATATATAAATGTTATAACAATCTACTTATACATTTCTAGTATTAGATACTAGATATAAATCACATAAATGTATGTTAATTTACAGAAATTGCAAAATAAGTAGAATCCTGATAAAATGACAAGTGGACTTACGAATGGAAATGAAACAAAAGTTGCTGGATTATCCATAGAAAGTTGATCCTTGTTGTGTATACTGGCTTTATAAAATTAATAAAATAATTGTTAATATGAAATTCCATTTAAAATAAATGTTATTATAAATCTTGTTCAGACAAATTAAATTTCATTTGCAATAAAAGAACAATTGTTATTCATTTTATTTAAATGAAATATCCTATGGAATTTCACAAATAGTTAATGATCTTTATAAGTTCTTAACTATAATGTACTTGACATAAGCACTGAGTGGATTAAATTTAATAATTTAAATCGTACACATCTTTAGCATTGCCAAATAACCAATATAAACAAGAAACACGTATCAAAAGTCCATAATGATGGAATTTTGAGGTCATTTGATTTTGAATCATATGAAGAATGCAAATCTTGTTAATAAGACAAAATATCTGAATCACCTTTCACTTGACACAGTGAATGGACTATTAAATACTGGGTCTCATACATAATGATGTATCTGGAGCAATGAATACATAAGCTAGATGTAGGTTTTATTACTTCATACATTTACTGATGGTGTCAGTGGATATAGGTGAGTGTATCTTATTATACACAAATTAGAATCCTTTGAAAAGTTCAAAGAATTCAAAAATGAAGTTCAAAACCAATATTAATATAATATAAAAACTTTTCGAACAGTTTGAAAGAGTATAATTAAGCCAATAAATTTAATGACTATCCAGATGAATTTGAAATTGTTTCACGACTCACACCACCTAGAACACCATGTTGAAATGGTGTGCCTGAAAGGAGTAATCACACCTTATAAGATATGGTACGATCAAGATAAGTCATATCGATCTTCCAATAAATTAAATTGCGAACAATTAAATTAATCCTACTAAAACAAATCTTAAGACGCCATATAAGATATGGATTAGGAAATGTCCTAGTATGTCTAAATGTGCAGATTTGGGATGTATGACGCTTGTTAAACGTCATTCCTCTGATAAGATCGGACACAAATAAAATAAATATTTCGTTGAATATCCAAAAGAAGAAAATGGATATTAATTCTATAAATCCTCATAGAATAAAATGTTTATTGCTTGAATTGGTATCCTTATAAAGGAGAGTGAGTCTCAAACGTACCGTTGAGAATAAAATAGAATCTGAAATGTCTCGGAGACCACAAAATACCATTGAATCTTGTATAGACAAGAAATTGAGTGGGAGTGACACAATAATTACAATGTTATATAATGATAACACATTAATTATTGTGAATAATGTTAGTTTTAAAACAAAAAATATATACTGATTCTAAGAAAGAAAATGTTTGGATTAAGAAGTTCATAATTGAACTTAATTCATTGTTTATCCAATGATTTACATTGCGATAACAATGTGGCTATTGCTCAGGCCTAAAACGTTTAACTCATTATCGATCCAAACATATATTTGAGAAATATAATTCTTATGTGAAATTGTTCACAGAGGATATAAACATATCTGCAAAGTTGCAAAAGCTGTAATGTTGTAGACCTACTGAATTAAACACTGTCGCAGCAGAGGTTTAATAGTCACACTAGTTTCATGAGTATATGATACATGAATGATTGACTCTAATGCAAGTGGGAGATTGTCAGAGTTTATGCCCTAGAGGTAATCCATTTGATGTGATTATAACGGTATTATTTTATTTGGAATAAAAAATATTCTGTTATGTTATATTTACTACGTAATATAAACAATAATTTAATAGAAGTCCTTAGAGTAATAATACGGAATTATATAGTTCGAGTAAGATTGAACTTGAGATTATATAATGTGATAAGTATTATAATTCTTAAATGTTCCTAGTCGAGTTTTATTGTTTATATAGGACAACAATAAAACGTTGAGACTAGTATATTGATTGACTGATGATCACATCTCATTGATCATTAATATACGTGATATTAAAGTCAAGATATAAATACGTATTGGAGAATAGCGTATTGGGCTGACCCACCGTGAGATAACTACATGGAATATAATCAACAGTATCATAAGTTGTTCTCATAGTGACAGTGATGTAATGGTCCCCAGACCTGAAATATTATAATTTTATTCGAGGATATTTGTGTTTTGATATCATCTAAAGTTATTTCGTAATAGGGTAATGATAACCTATAGGGTCACACACTTAGAACATTTTAAGTGGAAGGTTGTTATGATTTAGGGTAAGATAAAATATCAACTGTTGATATTTTTTGGTTGAAAGGGTAAAAGGAAATGTTCCTTGTTTAATGAGCACGTGTATTTAAATAAAGGGTTTACTACTTTTATAAAGACACACGGGTATTCATTTTAAGATAACCGACCTTTTAGAAAACAAAACCCTAGATCCAAAATTGGGAATGGCGGCTAGCACCACTGACTTCCTCTCCACTTCGATCCAATCGATGACAATGTTTGTGTAGATACCAGTAGGGAGCGGGGCGACTTTTTACGCTTCAGATTCGATGCTCCGATCTGGTTTTATTGGAGATCGATTTGGTTTTTTCGTGAATTCAACACAGCAGGTATGAATCCTAATTTTTAATTAGTTTCAATTACTATTCTTGCAATAGATCCTTGGTTTTAAACTGTTAAGACATAATTTTGTGACATTGATTTGATTGCAAATTCTCAACACAAACTCCTCCTCTTTATTGATTATAGATATATTACAAGAATTGAAGAAATCCCAATTTGATTTGGAAATTAGGGTTTTCTCTTAAGAGAAAAAAGTGGGATTGAGAAATGAGAATCCGATCCCCAAAATGAGACCCGTGTGGTCTTATTTACAGACAAGTCGGGACCCCTTTTACTATTGGGCCAGCAGTAGCCCCTGTCTACCGCTTTTCCTTTTGGTTCTGGGAATTCTGGCCCTCAGCCGCCTTTTTTGGCTTTTGAAGGCTTTGCATACGGCTCCTTGAGGTGCCAGTTCCTACTCTCGGGAGGGCGGCTCCAGTCTGCAGAACTTATTTTAGATTGCGTGTCTATCTAGTTTGTAGTGATCCTGAATCTGTTGGTGCGAATGGCTTCCAGACGAAAACTTCCAGATGTGGGCTTCCAGATATGAATTTTCGGCCTTGTTATTAACAGTTTGTGGTGTTTTCCTCTGTGATTCAGGTGAAAGGTTGTAGGGCCCGCCACCCCTGCCGATATTGGCACTAAGCAGATTAATGTGGATAGCTTGTCTCTCTTTAGGGTTCTGGTTTGCCTGTCGGTAGACTTCCAGAGTGTATTCTTTCTTTTTCGACAAGTTGCTTCCAGTGCTTTGCACATTACTTGTTAGGGTACCTTCTCGAGAACCAGCTAATGGAGGTCTCGTAAACTGGTTTCGGTTAATCCCTCTATGTGTTAAACTCTGTATCTTTGGTGCTTTTGTGTCCCTTTATATCGGTATCAAATGAGTTAATATCGATAGACCTTCACTCCTTACGGGCCCCAGTTGATAGGATTCTTAGTCTTCCTCTAAATTGGCTTCCAGTCTTGGGTGACCTTCTACCGATCGTGCCGGAACTACCCTACCGACATTCCTCTTGTATAGATTTTGAGCTCTTCATTTCGACGATGGTGCCAGTTGCAGAATTCTCAGACTGTTCCTCTATGTTGTCGGCTTTTTCTTGTGTCGGACCTCAACTGATGGAAAATTTGTTTATGATTGTGTCGTTTTGCTACCCCTTCACTACCGGCCTATTCCGGTGTTTTATTTTGGTAGTACATTTGCCGCCCTAGTGAAGGGGTGTTTCTGACTTTTCAAGTCAAATTTCCTTCCTAAATTTTCTCGTATTTCACTTCTGCAGGTGTAACACCCTACGTCCGTTAATGTCACTCAGTAAGGGAATGCATTAACTTTCTTGGAATGTTATAAGAGTATAGAACAAAACATCATAAGATAGATATATAAAATGGCACTTAAAAATTAAAAAAATATTCATTGCAATGGAAAATTTATTCATTGCAATGGTACTTAAAAATTCAAAATGTGCCCTAGGAATCTTACTTCCTTCCTCCAAAAATGTCATTTGGAGAGCTTAGCCTTGAGTTGATGTGCTCGAAGGATCTCTAAGACTTCCCTAAGGTGTAGGGCATGCTCTTCCTCGTTTCTTGAGAAGATCAGGATATCATCTGCAAAGACTACTACAAATTTGTTTAGAAACTCCCTAAACACCCTACTCATCAAGTCCACAAAATATGTGGGTGCATTCGTCAAACCAAAACGCATGACGAGCCATTCAAAGAAACCATCTGGAGTTCTAAATGCGGTCTTTTCTACGCGATCCTCAGCCACCCTTAGCCGATGAAATCCTGTAGCTAAATCCAACTGCGAGAAAACCGAAGCACCAACCAACTGATCGAACAAGTCATCTATCCTCGGTAATAGGTGTATGTTCTTCTTCATGAGCTTATTCAGCTCTCTATAGTCTAAGCACAATCTAAGCGAATCACCAGCCTTCGTGGAAAAAACAACTAGAGCACCCCACTCCGAGATACTTCTTCTTACGAACCCTTTCTCAAGAAACTCTTTCACTTGTTTACTAAGCTCCCTCACTTCTCTTGGAGCCATATGGCGCACAGGCTATGCAACTGGCTTTGCATTGTCCACCAAGTATATACGGAAATCTATCTCGCGTTTTGGAGGTAAGGCCCTAACCTCCTCAAAGACATCTACATACTCACGGACTACTCGAACGGATTGCAAATCATCAATAGATGTGTCAAGAGATTCTAGGTAGCTAAGCATAACAAAACACTTAGGGTCGCATGAGATATCGAGAGTATTCCCCAAACTAGTCAACAGTCTAACTACCCTCTTTTCATAGTCGAGAATGGCACTATACCTGGCTAGCCAATCCATTCCTAGAATCAACCCATAACCCGTGAAACCAAGCACATAAGTGTTGCATTCGAACTCAACGCCATACACAGATATTCTCAAATCCCGACATAACATAGACTGATGAGCTGTACCCCTAATAGGATTTGAGACAACGGTATCCACTACTATACTAGTATCTAGGTGCAGAGACTCAACAACAGAATTAGATATAAATGAATGTGAAGCGCCAGAATCAAACAAAGTACGTACAGGATGATCAGAAAGGAAAATCAAACTTTCAACAGAAATGTTTATACCTCTCTCTTGCGTAGCTGCCATGAGAGCATGAACCTACCCTCCAGAAGTTGATCATGTCCTTTGTCCTTGCCCTTGTTCTTGCCTCCTTGGGCAGTAGATAATTTTGAGAAAAATCCCATTGCTGAAGCTATTATCGTTTGCGTTTTGTGTATTGGTTGTATGTTAAATTGTGACACTTCGACGTTATTTGATATTTGTTATGGATGATGAATGATTGTATGTTAAATTGTGATAGTTTGATGGAAATGGAATTTGCTTTAGGATACAAATTGTGATATGTTGTATTTGCTTTGGGGTAATTGTTATATTATATTTTGTATATTCTTATTGGTATATGCTTTATGAAATTAGTTGGAGCATATTATGATTGTTATTACTTGTTTAAAGGAACTACGTAACACAGGCTTGGTAGAATATTCAAGTTTGTAACAGTAACAATTGTTATTAAATTTATTGTATTAAATAGTCCGTTTTACATACTAACAGTAATAACTGTTGCATGTCTAATTTTCATAATAGTAATTACTGTTATAAAAATCAATATTATAATGATTATAAGTGTTACAAATTTTTATATTCCAACGGTTATAAATGTTACAGAGTCAGAGTTTTGTAACGGTTATAATTGTTGCAAGATACACGCTTTATAATGGTTATAACCGTTACAATATTCGTGACAACAGTTTGTCACGTATGCTGTAGTAACGGTTATAACTGTTACAAGGTATATTAGTAACGGTAATAACTGTTAGAAACACCCTTTTTTGGTGTTGTGGCACGGAAGTCTTTGCATATCTTAGAGAAAGCGTCTAAACGGGGAGGAGGAGGAGTGGATGCAGCTGGGGGAGAGGAACATTTACTGGGTCGGCGGTAGTAGCTCTGGCCTCCAGATACCTTATGAACCAGCCTGGTATCTGTATGCCCTCGGGTATATCGGGTTCCCCAGACATGCTGAAAAAAGGAAGAGATTCAAACGTAGAATCGAAAGAAAAATATATGGCTTTTGAGGATTATGTTTTTCATAATAAACCTTTCTCTTGAAAATACCTTCTTTAAAACATATTTTTGAACATACTTCTTATAAAAAAAATGCTTTTGAAAATGATCTTTAAAATATTTTATCTGTTCTGGTAACCTTCAGCTTTGATACCATGTGTAAAACCCCACGTCCGTTAATGTCACTCACTAAGGGGATGCATTAACTTTCATGGAACGTTATAAGAGTATAGAACAGAACATCACAAGACATATATATAAAATGGTACTTAAAAATTCAAAATTTATTCATTGCAATGGAAAAGCAAAACATGTTTGGTTACAACATCAAAACCACATACTAAAGCCAAGTACACAAATATCCATCTTGAACAAAATTATTACCAGAGTACATAAAAGAAAAACTATAATCCTACTCCAAATAGCCATAATGAAGAAGAGATAAAGCTGAGCATTACTTTCAACACTTCCAAGCACTTCAAGAAGAAAGAAATCCGAGTCAAGCTTCACTAATCCCACACTGAGGACCTAAGGGTGGGGGAGAAAGAAAAGAGGCAAAACAAAAAGGGTCAGATATAAAGTCTGGCGAGTCCAGTGACTTTAACAATATAATCAGTAAAGTAACATGATAAGAACATAAACTGGATATAAGAAATGACTATAACATAAGCAAACATGACAAGGTGAACAAGATAAGCAAGATAGAACATCGACTGCGCTCCTAACCACTATTAGATTTGCTCTGCACCTTACCAACATTCTAGTTACATACTAAAAGATGATCCCTCCCTACTAATCATAATAATGCTAGCTTCGTGTACTCCCAGCTGCTCTCATAGGTGCCCACTTGCTCCTACCGCCACTAGTTGTACCCACTACCCTTCCCATTCGATCAGCTCCCTAACCTCGTAGATAGCTGTGCTAGTCCCACAATAGGGTGTATCACTCCCTAAGGTGGCAACCCCGATACTACTAAAATGCACATCTTATACCTACATGATGCAACAACGTTTTACCTACCAGCGCGGACGCACGCACATGACTCCGTTGGACTTGCAATTCCATCGCAAACTCTTTATTTACCTCTTACAATCAACCCAGCAAGTGTGGCCCTATCCTCGACCTAGTTCGAGCTCATATATATATACTAAAATGGGTTATTGGTTGAAAAGGGTCCACACACTTGATACAAGCTTCCCTCCAAAGCTTGGTCCCCACTAGGAATTCCCACTTAACCCTCTTTATCCCCATGTCTAATCACATGTCTCATCTTGGTTAAGTGCTTTTATTATGTTTCACATGCTACCCATGTTACCCACTTAATCCTTTATTATTACCATGTCTTACCACATGTTTTATCTTGGCTAATTGTTCATTAATTCATTATAACCGTAATCTTGCAAGAACTCCCGCATTAGATTACCGTTTGCGGTTGCTGGATATGCCGGGCGGTTCCGAGCTGGCTTATACCGCAACCTGAATCTAACCTCGTGTCTTTGCATTATTACGCATCTAATTTCTGCCTTTGACCTCTCAAATTAGATTACCGTTTGCGGTTGCTGGATATGTCAGACGGTTCTGGGCAGACTTATACCGCAATCTGAATCTATCCTCGTCTCTTAGGCGTTCATTATCACTTTCTTGATTCAAGTCCCAATTTCAAATCTTGGATTATAATATATTCCAATTACCCATAATTTCCAATCTAAATTATGTTTATAATTTTAATCCAAATTATGCCTCTAATCTCATGTATACAAGTCATACCAAATTATGCCTAAACCAATTTCCATAGTTATCGACAATTTATGCCAAGTCTCATTTTATTACACATTTCCCAAACATTTCCCAACCATTCCAACGTTATTCGTAAGTAAATCTCAACGCAATATGCTTAGGCTCGAAGTTAGCCTAATATCAAAAGGAAAAAGGAAAAGAAGAAGGGGAGAGAATCAAAACGTCAAAATGGCATAAACATATAGATAGGCATGTGAAATGAATAACGACAAAATAGATCAGATAGGCATATGATAATAGCAATTGGGTACGAGTCTGAAGGATAACAAATTATAAAACTTGATATGAGTCATCTTATTTATAGTCATATACATCAGATCCAATTTACAATCCTATCACAAATACTTTTTAATTTAATTATATGTGAAAGTGACATAAACTCACAATGATAGGATTCTTAGAAAAGAGAATTAGGCGTTATTGTTTGAATATCTGATCTTGAATAACCTCTTCTTTGATTGTTGAAGAAGAAAAGATAAATTAATTTGAGATGAAGCAGCAGCATGGAGGCGTCATGGATTAGGGTTGAATGAGATTATGGTTAGGTTTAGGTGTTTATTTATAGATGTATTAGGTGAATTAGGACCTTTAGATTAGATTAGAGACCATCGGAACCACTCAGATTAAAAAGACACATCATCAGGGAACTATCCAGAATTCTGCAGATCTGGGCTCAACCTGGGCGCACATCCCAGGTGCGCAAGTGCATTTTTGTTCTGGCGCACTTCACAAGTGTCTATCTCAAGCAGAATTCCGAGACGAACGCAATGGCGTAAACTGTTTCACTTAAATCTTATTTTAATAATTAGTATTCTTTAATTATCCCTAGTGTCTTGTTTTAAAATTACAAGGTCCCCCCTACTTAAAGGATTTCTCCCCCGAAATTTCGAACCTGAAAGGAATGTATGTCCTACCATCCATCATCCATCTACTCATCCATCAATCACAGGCGTCCATTGTCCTTAAAAGATTTCTAATGCTTTCATGAACATATGCAAAGTGTGTGTATGTTTCCTTATCCTAATGCAAAATCAGGCGGCCTACTGATTCAGCTGACCTACTTAATGCCAAACATGATAGTGTCATGCGTCCATTATGTATGCAAAGAATCCTAATGATATATATCATTTTTTTATGAGTGCACAACCATTCATCCAACTGTAACATCCATATGATAATACATTCAACATACATCCATTAATTTAAATATGCACACTCATTTGTATGCAGTATGAAAGTGATTGAGCCGATCTAGTGCCTAATGTGTGTGTAAATGCATCCACGAGCAACCACTAGCAAACACTTACATCCACTTGCATCAACCAAACATAACATGTCTTAAACACATGTTTACAACCATAGGATTTTCTACCTAAAGATCGAAGATATAATCGGGAGGATACACTAAACGATAGAACAAGTATAAACAAAGCAGTAGAAAAAGGAGAAGTTAAGAACTTACCCTAGAAAAGGAAAGGGTACAATGCATGTATGACATATCTTGTCTTCCATTTCCAAAGTTGCGTCTCTTTGATCATCTCCCCATTGGACTTTAACCAACTTGACCACTCGGTTGCGTAATTTCTTGACCTCCGATCCAAGGATGCATGTAGGAACTCGTCTAACCGTGGCATCTCGCTCTACTTCCAGTTCTCCAAGAATGCTTGGCTCTACCACTTCCGTAATATCGTGTAAACACTTCCTCAATTGCGACAAATGAAATACATCATGAACACCACTAAGCTTCTCAGGCAACTTCACTCTGTAGGCCATCTGGCAATTCATTCTGTAATGGGGAATGGCCCTACGAACCTTGGTGCCAATTTCCCTACAGATCCAAAACAAAATACATTCCTCAATGGTGATACTTTAATAAAAACCGTGTCTCCAACATCGAGCTCAAGATCGGTTCGTCTCTTATCAGCATATGACTTTTGCCGGTTTGCGTCGTCTTCATGCGTCTTCGAATCAAGTTTATCTTCTCCAAAGTTTCTCTAACCATCTCGGGCCCAAGCAAAATCATATCCTTAGATTCCCACCAACAATTCGGTGATCGGCAAGGTCGTCCATTTGAGCTTCAAAAGGTGCCATGCCAATACTAGTCTGATAGCTATTGTTGTAGGTGAACTCTACTAATGGAAGGTGTTCCTCCTATGTTCCTCCAAATTCCAAGATGCATAATCTCAAAAGATCTTCTAGAATCTGATTCACTCTTTCTGTTTGGTCGTCCGTCTTAGGTGATAAGCGGTGCTCAAACACAATTGCGTTCCTACTGCCTCTTGCAAGCTCTTCCAAAACTCACTAACGAAACTGGGATCTCGATCGCTTACGATACTAGAAGGTATGCTATGTAGACGAACTACCTCTCGGAGATAAACATATGCTAACCATGCCGCTGTCCTTTTACTCTTAACGGGAATGAAATGGGTGCTCTTGGTAAGTCTATATACTAATACCCAAATCCCCGTATTACCTTTCCTTGACCTTAGCGACCCATCGGCGAAATTCATGGAAACGCTTTCCCATTTCCACTGTGGAACATCTAAAGGATGAAGCAAACCCCCCAGGCTTCTTTTGCTCAGCCTTGACTTGCTGGCGCACTAAGCATCTAGAAACGAACTCAGCCACATCCTTCTTCATTCCGGTCCAAAAGAAAACTCGCTTCATGTCCTTATACATCTTGTCACCACCGGGATGTATGTTCATTTAGAACAATGTGCTTCTTCAAGGATTGTCCTTCTCAAATTCTCGTCTCGTGATACGCAAAGTCTTTCATCCCTACACAACCAGCTTTTTTCATCTATAGTATACCTACTAAGATGGCTCGAAGATTCCCCTCTTATGAGTTTGCCTACTATCTCTATCAACGTGGGTCGTCTCGCTGTACCACACCTATCTGTCCTAAAAGCATAGGTCGCACCTCCAATGATGCCAACAAACCGCGTACATAATCAATAGAGGGTCTAAAGCCAAAGGTATATATATATACTCTAAACTATGTTGCTCAATAAACAAAGGACTCAAAGTCAGCCTCTTTCTACATAGGGCGTCACTTACAACGTTACCATTTCCAGGGATATATGCAATCTCAAAATCGTATGATGCTAAGAACTCCATCCACCTCTATTGCCTTAAGTTTAGATATTTTTGGGAGAACAGGTATTTTAGTGACTTATGGTCTGTATACAACTCAAACCTCTCACCAAGCAAGTAGTGGCGCCAAATAGGTGCAAAAACTATGGCAGCTAATTCTAAGTCGTGGGTAGGGTAATTCTTCTCATGGACCTTCAGCTGCCTTCCACCATAACATATCACCCTTCCCTCTTGCATCAAAACTGCGCCCAGCCCTGTCCTGCAAGCATCGGTATACACTGTGAACTGTTTACTCCCATTTAACAAAACTAAAACTAGACCTGTCGTCAATGCCCTCTTCAATCGTAGAAAAGCATCATCACAGTCAACATCCCAAGAAAAGGTCAAATTCTTTTTCGTCAACCGTGTAAGTGGGGCTGATATCTTAGCAAAGTCCTTGATAAACTTTCTATAATAGCCCGCCAAACTAAGAAAACTTCTTACTTCCGTTGCATTCTTAGGAATCTTCCAATCTTGGATTGCCACTACTTCGCCAGATCCACTACTATCCCTTCTTTAGAGACCATGTGCCCTAGGAATCTTACTTCCTTCCTCCAAAAATGTCATTTGGAGAACTTAGCCTTGAGTTGATGTGCTCGAAGGATCTCTAAGACTTCCCTAAGGTGTAGGGCATGCTCTTCCTCGTTTCTTGAGAAGATCAGGATATCATCTGCAAAGACTACTACAAATTTGTTTAGAAACTCCCTAAACACCCTACTCATCAAGTCCACAAAATATGTGGGTGCATTCTTCAAACCAAAACGCATGACGAGCCATTCAAAGAAACCATCTGGAGTTCTAAATGCAGTCTTTTCTATGTTGTCCTCAGCCAACCTTAGCCGATGAAATCCTTTAGCTAAATCCAACTGCGAGAAAACCGAAGCACCAACCAACTGATCGAACAAGTCATCTATCCTCGGTAATAGGTGTATATTCTTCTTCATGAGCTTATTCAGCTCCCTATAGTCTATGCACAATCTAAGCAAATCATCAGCCTTCGTGGCAAAAACAACTAGAGCACTCCACTCCGAGATACTTCTTCTTACGAACCTTTTCTCAAGAAACTTTTTCACTTGTTTACTAAGCTCCCTCGCTTCTCTTGGAGCCATGTGGCGCACAGGCTATGCAACTGGCTTTGCATTGTCCACCAAGTATATACGGAAATCTATCTCGCGTTTTGGAGGTAAGGCCCTAACCTCCTCAAAGACATCTGCATACTCACGGACTACTCGAACGGATTGCAAATCATCAATAGATGTGTCAAGAGATTCTAGGTAGCTAAGCGTAACATAACACTTAGGGTCGCATGAGATATCGAGAGTATTCCCCAAACTGGTCAACAGTCTAACTACCACTTTTCATAGTCGAGAATGGCACTATACCTGACTAGCCAATCCGTTCCTAGAATCAACCCATAACCCGTGAAACCAAGCACATAAGTGTTGCATTCGAACTCAACGCCATACACAGATATTCTCAAATCCCGACATAACATAGACTGATGAGTTGTACCCCTAATAGGATTTGAGACAATGGGATCCACTACTATACTAGTATCTAGGTGCAGAGACTCAACAACAGAATTAGATATAAATGAATGTGAAGCGCCAGAATCAAACAAAGTACGTACAGGATGATCAGAAAGGAAAATCAAACTTTCAACAGAAATGTTTATACCTCTCTCTTGCGTAGCTGCCATGAAAGCATGAACCTACCCTCTAGAAGTTGATCATGTCCTTTGTCCTTGCCCTTGTTCTTGCCTCCTTGGGCAGTCTTTAATCATATGTCTTGCCTCACCACATTGGAAGCAACCAATTCTCTTCTTCTTCCTATAGTCCTTCTTCAAATGTCCAGGTATTCCACAATTGTGACACTTCCTTTTCTCTGGGCCCTTGTTATCCTTACCTCCCTTCTTTTGTTGTTGTTGTTGTGCCTTCTTTGGATCCCCTTTCTTATCATTTAGCTTATCTACATTAGCATCTTTCTCCTCTTCATGTATCAACACCATATCAACAAGATTCTCAAAAGTACCCCCATAGGAATGTGGGACATAGCCAACCCATGCAATGGTTCATTCAGACCCTTGGAAAATCTCAAGGCCTTCTTATGTGGTGTATTAACTAATTCCATACCAAATCTTGCTAACTGGTTAAACTTGTTAACGTACTCCTTCACAGACAAACTCCTGTGTTTCAAAGCCAAGAACCTCTCCATGAATAAACACTCCTCTGCTTGTGAAAGAAATTTCAACTTGAACTTTTGTCTAAAATCCATCCACGTCTTCATTGCACAACCACCAGTAGTTACTTCCCACCAAAAGGAAGCTTCATCCTTCATTAACTATGCAGCTGGTTGAATCTTCCTTCCATCGTCTAGCTCAAATATACCAAAATAATCCTCCACTTCCTTGAGCTAATTCTGAGCCTCAAACAAACGTCTTAGTTCCATAAAATGGTTTTCCGCCCATCGCACGGAAGTCTTTGCATATCTTAGAGAAAGCGTCTATATACGGGGAGGAGGAGGAGCGGATGCAGCTGGGGGAGAGGAACGTTTGCTGGGTCGGCGGTAGTAGCCCTGGCCTCCAGATACCTTATGAACCATCTTGGTATCTGTATGCCCTCGGGTATATCGGGTTCCCCAGACATGCTGAAAAAAGGAAGAGATTCAAACATAGAATCGAAAGAAAGATATATGGCTTTTGGGGATTATGTTTTTCATAATATACATTTCTCTTGAAAATGCCTTCTTTAAAACATATTTTTGAACATACTTCTTATAAAAAATGCTTTTGAAAATGATCTTCAAAATCTTTTATCTGTTCTGGTAACCTTCAACTTTGATACCATGTGTAAAACCCCACGTCCGTTAATGTCACTCACTAAGGGGATGCATTAACTTTCATGGAACGTTATAAGAGTATAGAACAGAAAATCACAAGACATATATATATATATATAATGGTACTTAAAAATTCAAAATTTATTCATTGCAATGGAAAAGCAAAACATGTTTGGTTACAACATCAAAACCACATACTAAAGCCAAGTACACAAATATCCATCTTGAACAAAATTATTACCAGAGTACATAAAAGCAAAACCATAATCCCACTCCAAATAGCCATAATGAAGAAGAGATAAAGCTGAGCATTACTTTCAACACTTCCAAGAACTTCAGGAAGAAAGAAATCTGAGTCAAGCTTCACTAATCCCACCCTGAGGACCTGGGGTGGAGAAAGAAAAGAGGCGAAACAAAAATGGTCAGACATAAAGTCTGGCAAGCCCAGTGACTTTAACAATGTAATTAGTAAAGTAACAGGATAAGAACATAAAATGGATATAAGAAATGACTGTAACATAAGCAAACATGACAAGGTGAACAAGATAAGCAAGATAGAACATCGACTGCGCTCCTAAACACTATAAGATATGCTCTGCACCGTACCAACATACTAGTCACATACTAAAAGAAGATCCCTCTAATTATAATAATGGTATATTCATGCACTCCTAGCTGCTCTAGTAGGTGCCCACTTGCTTACACCACCACTAGTTCTACCCACTACCCTCCCCATTCGATCGGCTCCCTAACCTCGTAGATAAATGTGCTGGTCCCACATTAGGGTGTATCACTCCCTAAGGTGGCAACCCCGATACAACTAAAATGCACAACTTATACCTACACGATGCAATAGCGTCTTACCTACCAGTTCGGACCCACGCACGCACATGACTCCATTGGACTTGCATTGCCATCTCTTACTCTTTATTGACCTCTTACAATCAACGCCACTAAGCGTGTCTCTGTCCTCGACCTTGTTCGAGCTCATATAGATACTAAAATGGGTTACTGGTTCAAAAGCGTCCACACACTTGACACAAGCTTCCCTCCTAAGTTTGGTCCCCACTAGGTATTTCCGCTTAATCCCTCTTTATCCCCATGTATAATCACATGTCTCATCTTGGTTAAGTGCTTTTATTATGTTTCACATGTTACCCACTTAACCATTTATTATTCCCATGTCTTACCACATGTTTTATCTTGGTTAAGTGTTCATTAATTCATTATAACTATAATCTTGCAAGACCTAGCACATTATATTACCGTTTGCGGTTGCTGGATATGTCTGGCGGTTTTGGGCAGGATTATACCGCAATCCGAATCTAACCTCGTGTCTTTGCAATATTACGCATCTAATTTCTGCCTTTGACTCTTGCATTAGATTACCGTTTGCGGTTGCTGGATATGCCGGGCAGTTCCGGGTAGGCTTATACTGCAATTCGAATCTAACCTCGTGTCTTAGGCGTTCATTATCACTTTCTTTATTCAAGTCCAAATTTCAAATCTTGGATTATAATATATTCCAATTACCCATAATTTCCATTCTAAATTATGTTTATAATTTTAATCCAAATTATGCCTATAATCTCATGTATACAAGTCATACCAAATTATGCCCAAACCAATTTCCATAGTTATCAACAATTTATGCCAAATCTCATTTTACTACACAGTTCCCAAACGTTTCCTAATCATTCCAATGTTATTCGTACGTAAATCTCAACACAATGTGCTTAGGCTCGAAGTTAGCCTAATATCAGAAGGAAAAAGGAAAAGAAGAAGGGGAGAGAATCAAAACATCAAAATTGGCATAAACATATAAATAGGCATGTGAAATGAATAACGATAAAATAGATCAGATAGGCATATGATAATAGCAATTGGGTATGAATCTAAAGGATAACAAATTACAAAACTTGATATGGTTCATCTTATTTACAGTCACATACATCAGATCCAATTTACAATCCTATCACAATTACTTTTTAATTTAATTATATGTGAAAGTGACATAAACTCATAGCGATAGGATTCTTAGAAAAGAGAATTAGGCATTGTTGTTTGAAGATCTGTTCTTGAATAACCTCTTCTTTGATTGTTGAAGAAGAAAAGCTAAATTAATTTGAGGTGGAGCAGCAGCATGGAGGCTCCATGGATTAGGGTTGAATGAGATTGGGGTTAGGTTTAGGTGTTTATTTATTGATGTATTAGGTGAATTAGGACCTTTAGATTAGATCAGAGATCATCAGAACCACTCTGATTAAAAAGGCACATCATCAGGGAACTATCCCGAATTCTGCAGATTTGGGCTCGGCCTGGGCGTACTTCCCAGGTGCACTGCGCCAGTTGTTCTGGAGCACTTCACAACTGTGCCAGTTGTTCTGGCCCATTTCTTGATTGTTCTGCCAAACTTCCATCGTCCATAACTCCTTCGTACTGTATCCGTTTTACGCAAACTCGGATTCTATCTTAAGAAGAATTCTGAGACGAACGTAATGGCGTAACCCATTTCACTTAATTATTCTTTTAAAAATTAAGTATTCTTTAATTATCCCTTATGTCATGTTTTAAAATTACGGGGTGTTACAGCAGGGGTCTTTTCTAAGCTACCCTTTATTTGGATGTTAACAGACTAAAGGCCTGGAATCAACTTCTGTTGGTAATAGAAATCTTGAACTAACCCTTATTCAAGTAATTAAAGAATAAAGGCCAGAATTCCACTTCTGGCTTTAATAGAAGTCCTAAACCAACCTTTATTCGGGTAATTACAGCATGAAGGCCAGAATTCCACTTCTGGAATTTATGTTTCACTTCCCCCTTTGGGTTTAATTATGAAGCATAGGTTGTACGTGCTTTTTGAGCCACTCTCTGGAATTTTATCGTGGGAGCAGAGGATGTATGTGCTTTGTTGGCCACTCTCGGGCCTGCGCGTCCGGTGTGCTTGGCTAGCTTATCAACAAGAAGGGCCCAAGTACTTACCCGACCTCCCTCTAGGAGGCGGCTTATCCTAAACAACGTAGACGACGATAAGGTCTTAGATGCTCAAACCAGGCCATCGTAGACACGAAAGTAAGGCTTACTCTTTTGATGCTCTAACCTGACCATCGTAGGGGTTGGGGTGCCGTATCCTGATCATCGTAGGTGATGATAGGGGTTTGCGCTCCCTTCTACGGGAACGCGGAACATAAGCAGATGTAGGACGTGCTCTTCAACGAGCATAGGTAGGACGTGCTTAGTTCATAGCAAAGGCAGGGCGTACTCTTCTGCGAGCAGAGGCATGGCGTGCTAAGTGGATGCTCCATCATGACCATTTCTGTTGTGAGTTAGAGGCTTACGCTTTTGATGCTTTATTCTGGCCTTTCTATTTTTGGGCGTAAAGAAAGACTTACACATGTGGGGGTTCTTTGCCTTGACTAATCTTGGCGATGACATGGTTCCAATCCATTTGTAATTTGATCCATCTTGGATTAATTTGAGCTTTGAAAGGGTTTCCATACCCTTAGTCATGTGAATATTCTGGGAGAAGACCTTCTTTTACTTATCTATCGTTGAGAAGTATGGTCTTAAATGTTCCGAGTTTCATGTCCTTGGAATGAGATCGCCATTTGGTTTGCAAACCCGATACGTCCCAAGCATGACTTCTTGATGGATTATTAAGGGTCCTTCCCAATTTGGGCTAAGTGGACCATCCGATGAGTTCTTTGTGTTGGCCATTACCTTTCGTTAGACCAAATCTCTTTTTGAGAAGGTTCTAGTTTTGACTATCGAGTGGTAGTATTTAGTGATCCTCTTTTGGTATTCGGTTGTTCTGATCGTAGCCTCGTCCCTTAATCCTTGTATTAGATCTAAGGATTCCTTCTTTAACTCTTAATTTGGATCAAATGCGTAAGTTATCCTTCTGTGTGAAGGGATTTCAACCTCAATCGGGAGCATGTCTTTGCATCCATATGTCAAGGAAAACGGAGTATGCCATGTTGATGTTTGGGCTCAAGTTCTATTGTCCCAAAATACGAAGGGTAATTCTTTAGCCCAATTTTCTTTGGCTTGATTTAGTGTTTTTTTTAATATGGTCTTTATGGTTTTTTTTTGCAACTTCCATGGCTCCGTTTTCCCATGGGTGGGCCATTGAGGAGAAGCTTTCGATAATTCCGTTAATTTCACAAAATCGAGTAAACTCCTCACTCTCGAATTGTGTTTCATTGTCTGGTATGATCTTGTAAGGAATCCCAAAGCGAGTAACAATATTCTTTATCACAAATCTCAACACCTTCTTCGATGTGATTGTTGGAAGGGGTTCTGCTTCTACCCATTTGGTAAAGTAATCAATGGCTACCATGACATACTTAGATCTACCTTTGGAGATTGGCAGGGGTCTGATCAAATCTATTCCCCATACATCGAATGGCCAAGGGCTTGAGATGGTGGTTAACTCACTAGGGGGAAATCGAGGTATTTTAGAATACCTTTGACATTTCTCACATTTCTTGATGTACTCAATTGCTTGACTAACCATTTGTGGCCAATAATAACCTTATCGCATGACTCTTTTGTCTAGCTTGATTCCATTGGAATAATCTCCGCACAATCCTTCATGTGCCTCCTTCAATAGACTGGATCCATTTTTAATGCTTACACATCTTAGGTAGGGGAGTGTGTGCCCTTTCTTATCGAGAATCCCATTTGTAATCACAAACGTCGGGGTTTGGTGTCTTATTCTCTTGCATCCTTCTTGCTAAGGGGTAGAGCTCCGTTTAGAATGTACTCTACGATAGGAGCCACCTAGATATTTTTGTTATGGTATTTTATCTCTACTGAAGAAGGTTCTTTGTTAGAAGCCTCTTCCCTATCCATTTCTTCCCACCTTTTCGAAGCTCGCGATCTAGTTAGGACTAACAATTATTTTCTTATTTCGGGTTCCTCAAGTTCGATACTAGGTCTTTCTTAGTACCCTACATGGACAACTCGAGTTTCAGGCGCTTCTTAGGAGCTGGCCAATTTGGCTAGTGAATCAGCTTGGGAATTCTCCCCTCTGGGTATTTGATATATTGAGAAGTCATCTAACTGGGAAAGCATCTTTAATATCCTTTTTACATATAGGGCTAGCCGTGCATCCTTGGTATGATAGGATTGCTTTATCTGATTTACCACTAGTTTTGAATCACAAGGGAACTCTATTCGAGGTATACTTAATTGTAATGCTAGATTCAACTCGACATCATTGACTCATATTCGACTACATTGTTAGCATTAACCCCATTGTGAAAATGCAGTTTAGATAATAATATGTCATTTCAAGAAGCTGCTACAAAGTTATACGAGTTCATCAGATTGATTAGGTTGTATGAAAGTAATGCTGCATGAACGAAATAAGTAATTCCGTACAGATCACCATAGTCATGACATGCTACCATGTCGTTCGTCTCATGCCGTTCAGACCGTGCCCTTATCACGATATGAGACCAAGTTGTTGGCACGACATGCTGCAAGCCGTGCCGTTCAAATCATCATGCACAGCTCATGTCGCTGATCATTCAAGACGTTACTCGCATACGATGGATTTAAGCCGCTCAGACCAAATATGTCGTTCAAACAAAACGACATGAACTCAATTCATTAGACTCGGTAATATTGTTTATACATGCAGCATGTCAAGTTGGTTGTAATGAGTAATATTATAATGTAAGCTTCATAGCAAATTGTTATGACCATATGAATTAGATCACTTCTATTTAATGTGAAAGCATGTCGTTACTACAGGTGGATTATATGATAGTAAACATCATGGCACATGTGATTCAGCAGCACTCCAAGTTAAGTCGTGCCTTTATACGAACATACACATGTTCAGGTCAAAGGGCCATAAACTCGAAGAAGAGGATGGATTAAATCATAATACATGGGTAAGTGTCCATGTCGTTCTCGTTGCATGGCGTAAGCCATGTCGTACGGACATGTGGCGCCCATCAAGTCGCTGGTCTATATATGTAGAAAGCCATCCGTTCCTGTCGATGAGGGAATCCATGTCGCAACATATTTTCATGCCATCAGAGATCCCTGCCGCCTTATTTTCATATTCATGTCGTGACTTGTTATATGCAGCACAAAAGGGCTCCATACAAATAGCAGTGGCGTGGCCTTGTAAATGAAAACGTGTCCATTCTTTTGCAAAAGTAATGTGCAACTGTATCCATTTAAATCCCCGAGGGCCCTGGCGTAAGCAATCAATCCACTTTAGTGATTCAAGCCGCAAATGTATATGTAGATACAACCATGTCGTTCAGATTCATAACGTAAGCAGTTGCATACGCCATAGCGTGACATCCTTGTGCCAGCTGGAAAGTGCGAATTGCCATCCATATACACTTATTTACAAGTGTGCCACTACCCCTAAAACACTACTATAAATACCCCCATACCATACACTTGAAAGGGGACCGATTTCCGTTGCTTCCACAAAGTGGTGCCAAATTTGAAGCTCTCTTCTAACTTCACTATTTGCTTCCAAGTATCAATCAACTTCTCTCCAACAACAAATGGATCAAATCTATTCCAAACTTCATTAGAGTTCTCTCAAATGCAATTAAAGCATCTCTAATCTCCGCTAATCCTTTCTAAAGCCTAGATCTAATGCTAAATCGCTATGGAATCCATGAAGATCGTCCAATTGCTAAAGTGATCGAAGATTCATACATCCACCTTCGCAAAGCAAAAGATCTCACCAATTCCTTCGCAAATTCAAGTGCAATTTAAATCATAAAGAGAGAGAAAAGGGAGAAAAAAAGAGAAATGAATGTAAAGAGATAATTCATGTATTTTGTAAGCAAAGTATGAAAATGAAAACTATTGCTAAAGTGGATGTAGATTTATTTTAGATCAAACCACTATAAATTTCTTGTTCCTCATTTTATGCTCTTTATTTTGTGATTACGTGGCTCCATATTTTAATCTAACCACTCGCTGAAGTATTTCCATAACACCTTTGGTGTGGAAATCAAAACTTTGGTTTTAACATTTGGCGCCCACCGTGGGGCCACGTTCGCACTTCTCTCAATCTTAAGAGCCTACCATTGAAGTTCTAAGCCTACTTCTACCATAGATTTTACAAGTCTAAGATCTAGGTCAATCGACGAACTCTCTTCCAAATTCAAAGCCTTATACGAGATCATGGATAAATTTAAGAAAACCACAAGCAAAACCATTGGAGAAACCAACAATGTTGCTAATGAGGCTACAATGCTTAATATGAGCTTCGAAATTGGGGAAAACTCAATAAGTGGAGCCTGAGTAACTAAAGCTGAACTAGACGTCGTTGTTGCCAGTATGAACCAACGAATGGATGCCTCTACCAAAGCTATGATGGAAAAACTTGACACCATCCTTAACGCTCGACCAAGTCCACCACCCCAAAAGGTCCATGTTGATCTTGAAGGGAATGCCAATTTGTTCGCTTCTGACCATGATCGCAACGACAACACGGAAGAAGATAATGAATGGTTGATCGAAAAAGGTGAGCATAACATCGAAAACTAGAAGCCAAAAGCTAAGAATCATTCCAAGATGAACGGCCGAAAGGTTACCGGTCCCGTCACAGGAGAATCTCCTCGTTAGGAAGGTAAAGGACATAAGCTCTCTAACCAGGATCGCATGCCCAGACGAACATTTGGTAAAGAGCTCAGCTTCGCAGAACGGCATAACACTGAAGAGTACATCTCAGACATGATATAACAAATCATGAAGAGGAATCAAGCTCGCAACGATGATGATAGGGAATGGGATATCTCTCTTGACAAGACTCCGTTTACCAAGAGAATCCGAGAAACAGAGTGTCCAAAGAAATTTATTCCTCCAACTCTGCCTCCGTACAACTGCCTTGTGGATCCTAATTACTTTATGTTCAAGTAATGAAGTATGAGTGGGGCAAAAGCAACAGATGAGATGAGATGCCTATATTTTTGTCTCTACTTAGAAGGTGCTGTGTCACTATGGTTAACAAAGCTACCACCTAAGTCCGTAGACCAATTCACTGACTTGACCAAAAAGTTCAAGGAGCAGTTACATCTGTATGCTACTAAAGCCAAGGATGTTATAACACTTTCAGCGATGAAGCAGAATCCAGGGGAATCTGTTGAAGCTTTCCTCAGTTGATTCAACATTATTTTGTCCGAAGTAAGAAATCCAGAATCTTGCATAATCCTCATGTCGCTAATCGGCGCCATAATTGAGAAGAGTGAATTCAGTAGATGAATTAAAATGAAAGAACCAAACACGCTTGAGAAATTCTATAAGAAAACCGAGGAGTACATGAGAGTCGACACTAATCCTATATCTCTTTAGATTATTGATGCTAACCGCTTCTTAAAGCTCCCAAAAATTCAGCTACTTAGTATAATCAGAAGAATACTCAATGATAGAAATGCCCCAAAGACGGGAACGACAACAAGGCTAATAAGAAGTCTCGCCTTTTCAACTCATAAGAGCTAACACCTTTGAATGACACTCCAAAAATATCTATCTAACAACGAAGAATCCTAAAGAGAATGCTGAGCCAAATCTGATAAGGATAAGCAACAAAGCAACAAACTCTTGAAAGTTTTGTAGATTTCACAACCAGCCTTGTCATAACACTAATGAGTGCCGACACCTGAAGAATCTCATCGAGGAGTTGATCAAGAAAAACAGGCTGCAACAGTATGTAAAGAATCTGTAGACATGAATCCTTTGGCAACTCCCCAGGGGCGGGGGGCATCAAATGATCAGTTTGGTCCAAGCAACGGAGCTGCCGCTCAAATCAATCCAAGGCTGATCATTAACTGAAAACCTATGATGGTGCTCCAATTTCAATGGCTTAGAATAAGCTATCAACATCGCCACCGCTTTACTTCATGCTCTATTACTTGCTTTAGTTCATGCTTTACTTCTTGTTTTACTTTCTGTTATATCCAAAACTTCTTGTGAACAGTCTGTAATAATCTGCAGGTGATGCACTGAACATTAGCTCTACGACTAAAAGCATATTTGTCTGAATGAATTCCTTGCATGCAAAATTATATGTAAAATCAAAACTTGCTTAAAAGATATTTTCATATTGCAAGCCATCTGTCGAGCGCTTGTTCCTGTAACATTGCGACCCCAACAACGCTAGTTCACGTGCCAAATGCTGTAAATATCAACATGCACAAATGCAAAAATAGAGACGCATCGCCTTGAAAAATGAGTGGGAAGTGTCACAAAGTCTCAAACAGCGAGCAAGCGCCATTACAAACAAATGAGGGAGTTGTAACTTCTGTTGAAGGGGCACTTCCCCAAGTAGGTGGTTCAAAGCCTTGGTTCCTCAGCTGGAATAGCCAGCCAAGTCAAGCGTCAGATAAAGGAACTATTGATTGTCCCCTAGACCAATACAATAACCGCCCCAATCCATTTGCATAACATTTGAAAAATAAAATGTGAAGAATGAAAATGCATTTGCGTAGCATCTGAAAAATCAGATGTGAAGAATGAAAATGCATTTGTGTAGCATCTGAAAAATCAGATGTGAAGAATGAAAATCCATTTGCGTAGCATTTGAAAAATCAGATATGAGGAATGAAAATCCAATTGCGTACCATCTGAAGAATCAGATGTGAAGAATGAAATCCATTTGCGTAGCATCTAAAAAATAAGATGCGAAGAATGAAAAGCCATTTGCATAGCATCTGAATAATCAGATGTAAAGTATGAAAATCTATTTGCATAGCATTTGAAAAATCAGATGTGAAGAATGAAAGTACACTTGCGTAGCATCTGAAAAATCAGATGTGAAGAATGAAAGTCCATTTGCGTAGCATTTATAAAATCAAATGTGAAGAATAAAAATCCATTTGTGTTGCATTTGGAAAATCAGATGTGAGGGATAAAAATCTGTTTGCGTAGCATCTGAAAAATCAGATGTGAAGAATGAAAATCCATTTGCGTAGCATCTGAAAAATCAGATGTGAAGCATGAAAATCCATTTGCGTAGCATCCAAAAAATCAGATGTGGGGAATGAAAATCCATTTGCGTAGCAATTGAAAGATCAGATGTGAAGGATGAAAATCCATTTGCGTAGCATCTGAAAAATCAAATATGAAGATTGAAAATCCATTTGCATAGCATCTGATTATTTTAGATGCGAAAAATATTGGACATCCACTTAATTCGTGTGACATCTGATTATCTCAAACACGATGATTCATTGGGCCAAAATCAAAGTCCTCCCACAATAGAGGCGAAATATAAGACCTTCCGGAGCATGGGCACTAAATCTAAAGACCTCCCAGAGGGGGGGCACTAAATTTAAAAGTCCCTCCATAGCAAGGGAAAATCAAAATCCTTCATGTCAAACCTTTGCGCCAACACAGAAGGTCAACCTCACTAAAGAAGAGATCAAAAATTCCCAGTGAAGTATAAAAATGTTAATTCAGTCGACATGAAAAGACAAGCATTGGGCAATAAACGACCTCTTAATAGTGGGGTTGTCCAATGAAGTCGACCGACAAAACAGTCAAGCGTTAAGTAACGAAAGACTACCACGGCGGGGGCACAACATATAAAGTCCTCCCCTAGTGAAAGCACAAAGAAATAAAAACTTCTCCAAGTAGAAGTGTTAAACTATTCACTAAAAGTCAGAATTCCTATTGTATTGACAAAGCTCAGAAGTTTTGTACTTATTGGCAAACTCAAATAGCTTTGGCTGACAAAGTTAAAGCTTCTAGCATGTCAACTACAATTATGGAAAACCGAAAAACTAATCACAACGAGCGTTTGTGATTCGTGACAACCCATGGTATAAAGGCAACACAACCACATAAGAGCTGAATAATGCCTGAAAAATGCCACGGGTCCATCACGGCATTGCAACGAGCCCGAACCGATATACTCTCATCAAAGTAGCCAATACACTTGGCTTGAAATTTCCTCTCAAAATTGGGCCATTTGAAAAATTCGGCAAAATCGATATGTTCGATATGTCGATAAACTCATTTGTACCAATAAATATCAACTTGGGAAACCCAATTAGAATCTCTTAACGCAAAGGCTACCTCGTCTACAAAACTCCAACCATAAATTTCTCACAAAAAATCCAACGATATCTTGCTTCCAAATCTACGGATAAGCGATGCTTAAAAGGGGCGACTATGCGAATATAGCATGGTTCGAAGATAATATAGCAGTAACGCTTTTCAAAGAGTTGAAGCTAATATCCGTCAATAATTTCTATATGAGATATAATAAGGAGGTTGAGCAATAATTATACACTGGGCAAGCCGTAATGAAACGGAGATTCAAAATCTTTTATATCCTAGAATTGTCCATGGTGTTAAAGAAAATTCTAAATTCTAAATCTAATTGAGCTACTACAACAGGACTTAAAATAAGGCAATCAGTAAATCGTTCTTTCCCTGAAAATCTTGCGGCAAATTCAGGAGTGCTAAAATAGGTGCATATATTGAGTTAGCACCAAATGGCATCTTTCCGGCAAATTGTCAAGAGAATAAGAAATAGCCAAAGACTGATACGCTTACAATCCAAATGATGTACTCACTTTAGCCTTGGAAACTCAGATCAAAGTTCCAATCAGAACAGGTGCACATTTCATAAAATGTAAAATGTCGTACAAAATTATGTAAGTCATTATAAGAGTGAGGCTTGGAATCTGTGTTGGATATATATATCGATTAGCAAAACATAAGTGTCATTGCGAATTCAGATTAAAGTATCGTACTTATGTGGACAACGTTAAACAAATTATAAAAGTTAAACAAAATATAGCTCTGCATAAGTATGTTATTCAATTCCAGTTCACCATAATTCATTTTTTAATGATTAACTAACATGTTTTTGACGTGGAAAGTCAATAACAAAGTATAAGTCCAAAATGATGCAAGTGCTTGTTTTGGTTACAGAACAGAGGGCACGAAGCATACAAATTCAAAGTACAATTTTTCATAGCAAACAAAAGCTACAACCGAATCTCAACACAAGTTGTATTAACAATGTTCAGTTCGAAGCCTGTATTTCTTACAGGCAAAAAATACAAGCTTCGAGAGGCAAATGTTAACCACATTGTGAAAACACGGTTCAGAAAATAATATGCTAGCTCAAGAAGCTGCTACAAAGTTATACGAGTTCGTCAGATTGTTAAGGCCATATGGTTGTAATGCTGCACGAACGAAATAAATAAGCCGTACAGGTCATCGTAGTCATGACCAAGGTTTTAAATCTCGGATATCGATCGTGTTTCGACTCGGGGATTTTATAGACTTGGTTTCGTATCAGGGGAGATCTCGGACGAGATAAGTCTAACTCGAGAGTTCATCTCGGATTTTTGTCTCGGGTCTGAAAGTTTATATCGGAACAATCTCGGGGTACATGATATGTTAAAAATGATATTTTAACAAAATGATTTTTATGAATGCTACCAAAAACATAGTAACTTAAACTTAAAATGCAAAATAACTTTATTTTTCTTTATTTTGCAAAAGATCATTCATACTCTAAATCGTAATATGCTTAAAACATGAATATTGTTAGACAAGAAACATTAAAAGGATCCAAAACATTAAAAAAAAACAATATAAATAGACCATAAAATACATAATTTCATAAGTAACATGTATGTAAAAAGACGAATATGAAAATCATAAGCATTGTAAAACATATATGAACATACTATATAGTTAACATGAAAAATGTAAAATAACAAAAGATTGATATGGCTAGATTTGAGTTTTTTAATTATAGTTCTAGTTCAGGAACAAATTTAAATTTTAATCAAAAAAACTAAGATCTCGGACGATATTCCAGTATTTCGTCTCGGTTGATATATCGTTCGATATTGCAATATCTCGGGCGATATATTCGAAAGGATATTTAGAGTGATATTTGCCGTTTCATTTCGGAAGGAGCCCAAAACGAGATCTCGGAGGAGTTCTCGAGCGATATTTGCGAGTTGAAAGTGGTCATGACGTGCCGCCATGTCGTTCATCTCTTGCCGTTTCGACTGTGTCATTATCATGGTATGGGACTAAGTCATTAGCACGACATGCTGCAAGCCATGCCATTCAAACCATCACGCGCAGCTCATGTCACTGATCATTCAAGACGTTGCTTGCATACGATGGACTCAAGCCGTTCAGACCAATTAATTCATTCAAACAAAACGACATGAACTCAAGGCGTTAGACTCGGTAGTATTGTTTATACTCACAATATGTCACGTTGGTTGTAATGAGTAATATTATAACGTAAGCTTCATAGCAAATTGTTATGCCCATATGAATTAGACCACTGCTATTTAAAGTGAAAGCATGTCGTTACTACACGTGCATTATATGATTGTAAGCGTCATGGCACATGTGATTCAGCAGCACTTCAAGTTAAGTTGTGCCTTTATACAAACATATACATGTTCAAGTAACAGGACCATACACTCGAAGAAGAGGATGGGTTAAATCATAATACATGGGTAAGTGTCCATGTCATTCTCATTACATGGCGTAAGCCATATCGTAGTACACATGGCGCCTGGAAAGTCATTGGTCTATACATGTAGAAAGCCATCCATTCATGCTGATGAGGGAATCCATGTCGCAACATCTGTTCATGCCGTAAGAGATCCCTACCGCCTTATTTTTATATTCATGCCGTCATTTGTTATAAGCGGTATAAATGGGCTCCATACAAATAGCAGAGACATGGCCTTGTAAATGAAAAGGAGTCCATTCTTTAGCAAAAGCGATGTACATCTGTATCCATTCAAATCCCTAAGGGCCATGGCGTAAGCAATTAAGCCACTTGAGTAATTCAAGCTGCAAATGTATATGAAGACACAACCATGTCGTTCGTATTCATAATGTAAGCAGTTGCATGCACCATAGCATGACAGCCTTGTGCCAGCTAGAAAGTGCAAATTTCCAGCCATATACACTTATTTACAAGTGTGCCACTACCCCTAAAACACTACTATAAATACTCCTATACCATACACTTGAAAGGGGACCGAATTCCATTCCTTCCACGAAGTGCCGTCAAATTTGAAGCTCTCTTCTAACTTCATTAATGGCTTCCAAGGATCAATCAATTTCTCTCCAACAACAAATGGATCAAATCTATTCCAAAATTCATTAGAGTTCTCTCAAATTAAATCAAATCCTCTCTAATCTTCGCAAATCCTCTCTAAAGCCCAGATCTAACGCTAAATCGCTATGGAATCCATAAAGATTGTCCAATTGCTAAAGTGATCGAAGATTCATACATCCATCATCACAAAGAAAAAGATCTCACCAATTCCTTTGCAAATTCAAGTGCAATTTAGATCACAAAGAGAGAGAAAAGAGAGAAAAGGAGAGAAATGAATGTAAAGAGAGAATTCATGTATTTTGTAAGCAAAGTATGATAATGAAAACTATTGCTAATGTGGACGTAGATCTATTTTAGATCGAACCGCTATAAATTCCTTGTTCCTCATTTTATTCTCTTTATTTTGTGATTACGTGGCTCCATATTTTAATCTAATCATTTGGTGAAGTGTTTCCATAACACCTTTGGTGTTGAAATCAAAATTTTGGTTTTAACAGTTAGCAACTCAGAATCTTAACATCATCGCATAGTGCAAGCGATGTCCATCAGGGGTAATTATTATATATCCTACCCCCACTCCTTGTTCTTTTGAAGCCCCATTTACAAACAGTTGCCACTTAGCTTTTAAGTCGTTCTCTTTAGATGACTGTTCTATAATAAAGCTTCTGCATTCATTCACAAAGTCTGCATGAGCATGTCCTTTGATTGCTGCTCGGGATTGGAATTCAATCTCATATTGGCTAAGTTCAGTCCCCCATTTCCCTAATCTTCCTAAGGTTTCTCGCTTGCTGAAAACTTGCTTAAGCAGAGGGCTAATCAAGACCTTAATAGGATATGCTTGGAAGTAGCCTCTAAGCTTCTGTGCTGTGAGTATTAGGCAATACGCTAATTTCTCCATTATGGAGTATCAGGTTTCTTCATCCTTTAACCTTCTGCTGACGTAGTAAATTAGGTGTTGAGTTCCATCACTCTCTCTTATAAGGATCGAGCTTACCACATGTTCTGAAACGACCATATAGAGATATAAATTTTCTCCCTTCTCAGAACTAGACAGAATTAAGGGTTTTCCTATGTAGTCTTTCAATTTTTGAAAGGCTTTTCTACATTCTTCATTCCATTAGAATTTCTTCTTCTTCTTTATAACATCAAAGAAATGGGCGAATTTGTCAGTGGCTTTGGAAATGAACCTACTAAGGGCTGCTACATTTCCCTTTGAGCCCATGACTTCGTTGCATGTTTTAGGCTCTTCTATCCTTTATGGCTTGAATCTGGTCAGGACTAGCCACAATGCCATGCTCACTTACTGCGTGCCCTAAGAATTTTCCGGATTGGACCCCAAAAGAACACTTTTGTTGGTTTAACTTCATTTGGTAATTTCTCAAGACATTGAACATCTCTTCCACGTCCTTTAGGTGGCTTTCTGCTTTGACGGACTTCACCACATATCATCTACATATACTTCCATGTTGTGCCCTATCTTCTCTTGGAACACTCTATTGACCAACCTTTGGTATGTTGCTCCCGCATTTTTTAATCTGAAAGGCATTACTTTGTAACAAAATGCTCCCTAATCAGTTATAAAACTTGTATGCTCCTCGTCGGGTTTATGCATGGGAATTTGATTATACCCGGAGTAAGCATCCATTAGGGACAGTATCTTGTGTCCACTTGTTGCATCAAACAATTGGTTTATCCGCGGAAGCGAGTAGCAATCCTTTGAGCATGCCTTGTTTAAGTCTGTATATTCAATGCACGTTCTCCATTTCCCATTGGACTTCTTTACTATCACAAGATTGGCTCTCAATTTAGGTAAAAAACTTCTCGAACGAACCAGTTCATTTCTAACCTCTTGACTTCTTCCTTTAAAGCCTCTGACCGATCTCTATTGTATTGCCTCTTCTTTTGTCGGACTGCGATTACAGAAGGGTTAATGTTTAGGGCATGGCTCATGACCGAAGGATTGATTCCGGCCATGTCTGAATGTTTCAAAGCAAAAACATCTTTGTTGAGCTGCAAGAACCGAACTAGGTCTCTCCTCAGGGGTTTCGCCAACCTTTTCCCTATGTTTATGACCCTAGTCTTATTATTTCGATCAATGCTTATTTCTTCCAAATCCACTATTGGTTTTATCTTTCAATGTTTCCTCTGGAATCCAAATCTATGAAAATTTCCACTTCCTCTGTCAAATTTATGTTATTGACCCTCTTCCTTTTTTGCCACAAAGAAGCATACCTACCACTTATACGATTGCCAGCTTCATTAATTTTTAATTTAGCTTTGAATGATGGATGTAATCATCTATCATCCAAAGGTTTAAAAATAGTAGAACAATACTCCCTTTTGTATTTTTCAACTGTTGCGAAGTACAATTCTCCGGAAATAAACTGTTCTCCTCGGATGGTACCCTATCCTTGTTTAGTCAAGAATTTTATCAAAAGATACTTGGAAGAGACAAAACATCCATTTCCCCCAAAGAAGGTCGACTAAAGAAGGCATTGTAGTGGGAAGGTTGATCAATCACGACAAAGAGAGTTTCAAAGGTTCGGTGGAGTGGAGATAAGCCAACTTGGACTAGGAGGTTGATCTGTCCTACAGGAGTTGATCCCTTGTTGTTGAAGCCAAAGATTGGCTCATTGCTTGGTTTTAACTTCTTCTAGAAAATCCCCATTTGATCAAAAGCATGCTTGAAGATGACATTGATGGCATTCCCCATGTCAACAAGAATCTTAGAGACAACAAAGAGCCTAATTTGAGTTGTTATCATAAGAGGATCATTGTGTGGATTACAGACCCCTTTCTTCATCTCCTCCGTGGAAATCACCAAGTTGTGCATCTTGAGGGTGTAATGGGAATTCTTCGATGAAGGTTCCTCTTGAATGGAGAATATCCGTTCGCGAGCCTCCCTTAGGTACCGTCTCTTAGCTACCAGGAAATTTCTAGCAAGATATAGTGTTGGATCTAGATTAACCCTAGAAGGGGGGGGGGGGTGAATAGGGTTTATCACAGTTTTTAAACTGAATTGAAAAATTGACAGGATATTAAAATAATAAACAGATCACAGAATGCAGCAGAAATAAAAGTGCAGAAAATAAATCACACACAGATATACCCAGCTTCGGCAAAACCCTGCCTACTGCTGCATTCCTAAGGTTTCTACTAGATGATAGAACAGATCCCGCATACAAGACCTTGTACACTCGCGACTCTCGCTCCTATTCTAACTCTACACTCAAAACCCTAGACTGATCGATATCCCCTCAATCAGATTTCCCCGAATTACAACCCCATAATCCTTAATCCAGATTTTACAGACTCTGAAACTGACAGTCAACACCGTGACTGATTCCCCCTAGAGATTACAGACTCTAGAACTGCTGGACGGTTTACAGAACAATTTAAAACAATACAAAATAAAATAAAGCTAAACCCTAGATTAAAATAAATTTAAATTCCCCTTTAAACATTTGAACTATACTAGGCTTAGTCAAGAGGAAATAGGCCGGCCCACTCTCTTTTCATTTAGCCATTCTTCTCTTGTTCTCTGAAAAAACAGAAAATGGCGGCGGCTCTCCAAATTGAACTAGGGTTTATGAAATCCACCCAAATCCGAGTCGATTTGCTTGATGAAAGGTTTAATCATTGTAGCTCGAATAGCTTTGTGGCTTCCTCGAATGATTTGGTGAAATTCTCGATCGAAAACTTTGTGAGTATTCTCTGATTTGAATATTCCTCTTCGAATTCTCGGTTTGTGTTTTTGATTTGAAACGTTGGGTTTGTTTTCGATTTTATGTCACCTTGCCTGTGATGAATCTGCGTGTTATATAGGGTAAAATAAAAACCCTGCAACACTGATTTCGTGAAATGACTTGGCTGAGTTATTGCTTTCCCCCTTTGACATTTTCGGTTGAAATTGGATTTTGCTGTTTTCCCCTTTTGGCAGCGTGATTGAATTTGTGGCCTTGATTGTTTTTGCACGTGTGATTCCTGAATTTGCTTCTTTGGAAATATATTTGAACACTTGACATCAATTTGCTGTGATGATGCCATAATTCGATCACTGAATTGTTGGAAACAAATACTAGCTCATATTTGGAATCAATTTAATAGTCTCCTTGACTGTCTGATTTTCTGGAAGGAAATTTCATGCCAAAAATGTAATTCAGAAAATGTTTTGAGATAACTTTGCGGCCCCAAAAAAAAAGTTGCCAGAATGGTTGAGTAATTTCTGTTTTTATAGCTCAGAAATATTTCTGAAAATATTTACTCTTGTCATAAAAAAAACTGGAAGAAATTCTTGCGTGAAATCAGGAATGAACCTGTGAGTTTTTCTTGCCATTTTTGTTTATGCTGAAAATGAAATTTTCCATTTTGTTTTGCAATAACTTCATGCTGGTCTGAAGTTGAAATGCTATCTGCCTGTTTTTCCATTTTGCTCTGTCCCTCGTCAAAACTGTTTTGGCTCGACACATTTGTGAATTCACCATATGCCATTCTTGTGTTTGCCGAACCATTTGTGTCCATATTAGCTGTTCCATTTTCTTTGAAATGATCCATGCTGAGAGTGTTGTGTCGAATCACATGCACTTGTTTTGCTTGAAACTTGAGAATGGCCAGACTGGCTCCACCATGTTGCACCATTTCTTGAACATGCTGCTCCACTGCTTGAATATGTCACCTTGATCATGAACATGTTGCTGTGTGTACTTGCCTTTGAACCATCTTTGTGTATTTGTCATGAACATTGAATTAAACTGCTCTCGACTTGTTTGCTGCCATATTTGACCTTGCTGTCATGCTTGATCCATGCACCTTATCGCTTTGTTTTGAGTCTTATTACCTATGCAAACCACTTCTTGTTTGCTGAAACTTGACTTTTGACTTGGCTATGATTTGACTATGCAAGCTTGTGCATTTGTACCGATTCATGTTGTGGTGACATGTACTTGGCTTGTACATATTTGGGTTGCCTCGGCCATGAGCTGTTGCATTACAGTGTTCCATGATGTTTCGCTGCTCTATGTTACTGCCGCATGTCCATACTTGTCTTGGCTGTATACATTCAGTTTTGATACACTTGAACCAATTTGAATTTTGGGCTGATTTGATATGGCTTGACCATATTTTTGCTGTTCCATGAGCTTGAATACTTCATATGTACATATGTATATATATATATATACACACATATGTGTATATATATATGTATGTATATATGTTTTGCTTTTGAGATGCTCGTCCATGTATGGTTTGTCTGTGTGTTGCACTGAGTCGAGCAGGTCCATGTGGCTACTCCTCAGTTGCACACTGATTGGCGAGGCAGTGCACACGTGTATATTTGTGCACGTGTGTACATGCAGCCATCAGACGAGTTTTCCTGTCCCTGCACTGTAATATGTATATATACATATACATCTATGTGTATACATGTATCGTGCGCGTGCTATATTTATATATCAGATCAAGTCATGAAAAATGATGAGAAACACACCAGAAAACTGAGGCAAATAAAAATTTAAAAAATAAAATTTATATTCGCATATATTCTGTTTCAATTCTATTGCAGTGTACTGTGTGTGTGTTTCATTGTGACAGGTATGAAGATGATGACTGGACTGACAACGAACTGAAGAATGAAGTCCAGAACAGTGTCAGTTAAAGAGTGTTTGTAACAGTGTATGTATAGATGAAAATGTACAACTGAGTGTAAAATGTGTATGAGTGTTGAATGAGAAATTGTGGGTGTGAAACGTATTGCAATGCTGAGATGTACAAATAGTGGAGTATAAAATTTGTACTGTTTGAACATTGAAATAAAATATTCTTATTTAAATAAAATACTGTGTTAATATTTGAATTTCTGTACAGTCGTATTTTATTTGAATATAAATATTATATTCCAGTCTGTAATGTATAATAACAGTACATTATCAAACACATTAAAAATAAATATTTATTTGGTTGTTATCATCAAACAAAAATCATTTAATTGTGTATACAACACCGTTATATACAACAATCTCCCCCTTTTGATGATGACAAACAAATAAAAGATTTTGAATCCAACAAATGTGTTTTACAGTGAAAAATGAACTCCCCCTATTTATTAGCTCCCCCTACAACAGACAACTCCCCCTATAACTGTGCACGAGTGAAGTGAATGAATTTAATAAATTTTCAAAGTTAAAAATATTTATAAAATATTCACTCATAAATCAAAATCTAATCCATTCTCCCCCTTTTGTTATCATCAAAAGGATACAGAGTTTAAAATACAGATGAAAAAACGACTAAAAATATAATTTCAGCTTAAGAGGAAGAACGGTCATCATAAATCTCAATCAGTCAAACAAAAATCATAATAAACTAAGAACTGGTGGCATATCTCACATTGTAGAGAATGACGGATTTACGATGAATTTTATATAAAATGGGGAGAAAAAAAAAGTATTCCAATTATTTTCCAAAAAAAATGAGGTTCAAAAAACAGAGATGGAATTTGGACTATAATTAATAATTCAATTTAAGTGACAAGATCGAATAACCTCAAATCCCAATACCCATCAATCAGCAAATCATAATACGTCATAAAATATTAACACATTTCACAGATTAGAAAATGAATTGGTAGGCTGGCTTTTATACACAAAGGAGAATTTCAAGTTTATTTCAATTTATAGCACATTATTCCTTTTTCTTTTATTTTTATTTAAGAGCACACTGACCACGCATAACCAGAGCTTGGATTTTTAAATGAGCTCAGTTGCAGCTTAAATTATAAGTTGTCTCTTAACCATGCATGACCAGAGCTTGGATTTTTAAATGAGGTTAGAGACACACTTATATATTAATTATATTTATTATTTTCAGCATTTAAAGGAAAAAACTCCTCAGTATGTAAAACCAATATATGAATGATAGAAAATGGGGTAGGTACAGAGATGGACTGTGAAAATAAATTTCTAAATTAATTATATTATGAAGTAAGCTCGACTGTACCGGGATTATTGAAAATTTCAATTATCACTAATTCTGAAAAATAATATAGTCCCATTTCTATCACAAATAATTTTCACTGTTTTAAACAAGATGATTTTTCTTTTTAAAAATAAACTCTCCACATTAATATAAAATCATGATGGACGGCAGACGGGTAATAGATACAGGAGATGGTTGTGAAATATTTGCCAGTTCAAAGATATTACAATTAATATTCAACCGTCATGAAAATCCAAATAAAATCTCCTCTTGTTGTGAAATACACTGCAGTCACAATTCATCACAATTTCAAAAACTGATAATAATTTTGATGAATTATAAACACAGCACAAATTGGATATTGATTTCAATTTCTGAATGAATAAAAAATAGATAATTTTAAAATTAAAAAACAATTACAAGAAGAAATTAAACAGATTTATAAAAAAATTTTGAATCTATACAGGGTGATAATTCAAAAAACAGATGAGTGAAAAAGGCTGATACCAAATGTTCTCGCTTATCCAGGAATTTAATTACACCTTGATGGACTAACATGGACATCTCACACCAAAGAACTTTACACACAAACCCAGCACATTTATTTGTATAAGGGAAAAAAAATGTATGGATCTATACAAGGTGAAAAATTGAATCTCAATACAGATGGGTGAAACAAATATAAGTACTTCTGATACCACTTGGTGTCTTTATTTATGAGGATGATAACAAGACATTGGAGACAAACAAGTATATCACAGACAAAAGAATTTTAAATACAAAGCCCAGGCAGATCAAGCAAATTAATTTCATGTATCAGAGCATGGTATGTATTTGATACCAAAACAAGCAGTCATCAACAAATCTTTTCAAGTCAATTTCTTCTAATCAGAGCAGCATGATTCCAGAACAAACATTTTTCAAAACAGTATCAGAGTAGCACAAAATTAGTTTCAAAGCACACTTGTCAAGACATTTCTGATGGTCACAGAATATGATTCACGATCCAAGATTAAAAATACCGCTTATTTTAAATCATTTGAAGAAATATGAAAATACCAGGATTTAATAAATCAATCACACCAATTTATAAATTCTTGAATTGAGATATGTGTGAGATTTAATAAATCAATAATTTCAAATGATTTTAAACAAACAAATATTTAAATCACATAACCATGAAATAACAAAGAATTTTAAGACCATATTTTCAAAGAAATTTTCACAAGTATTTCTGACCAAAAAAATAGATCATTTACATCAGGTTTGATAGATATTCATGATCCAAAATAATTTATTTGAAATCACTTGAATCAATGTCAAGTTTTGAAATATAATGAATCAGTCACACAAGGTCGATAATTTCAAATTTAGGAAGTGTGTGATTATTCAAAATATTAATGATTTCAGAAGATTTCAAACAAACAAATTCTAACCATGATGATCATGAATAACAATGATTTTCAAGATGTATCACTGAGATTCTAGACAATTTAAATTTTCCAAGCCAATCTGAAAAATAATGAAAATATCACTACTAATAAATAATAGAGTGCTGTAATGAGTGTAATATTTCAAGCTTTTCTAAAATGAATTAGAAGAATCTCAAAACAGCAACGTTGTGTGAATTTCCATTAAACTTTCAGATCTTCAAAAATTTAGAATTCAAATTAACAGTGTTCAAGATATGACAAGAATACATCAACACTGTTATAAATTCAGAAATCAGAAAAATAAACCTCGAAACAAATGCAGATATTTATAAGATTAAATTCAGGATATGGGAATGATTAACACATGATGATTTTATACAAGTAAGGCAAATTTCAAAAAATCATTAATTCTGCAACTGGAAGTTTAAGAAGTACAGACAAAAAAAATATGGCAGTGTCAGATCAAAAACAACAAAAAAAACAGAAGGGGAAAAAGGAAGGAATAAACACAGAAAATAAAAAACAAAGAGAATATACAAAGGCAAGTTTAGAGACATACCAGAATCCAATGTAAAGCAGAATCTCTAACTCATCAGATGTGGCTAAGGAACTGTGAATGATTCTGTGATATGTAGCAGTTTTGAATCCAGTTTTTCTTTAGCTATGCAGTTCCTCAGCCTCCTTTGGTACCTAACTGTTAAGAGAATTGAGCGGTCTAACAAAATTTGTGAAACCACCCACAGTTTTGTTCAAATCTTTTGGTACCCAAACCTGTTTATATAGCAAACCATTCGAATCAACCTTTGTACCTTTCGGGACCCAAATCTGTTTGAATTTAGTTGAAGTCGTTTTATTTTTATTTGGGATCCAAGATTGTTTAATTGGTTTGTTATAAAACAAATTCACATCATGTTTTTGATTCAAAAATCCTTTGGGATTATCAAAGTTTGAGTTTTCAAAAAGATTTTTTTCAAAGCATTTTGAAGGATTTTTCAAATCATTTGAATTTTGTTTTCCAAAAACATTATTTTTCCCGAAGCCAAGACCAGATTTATTTCCAATAGTGACTTGGTTTTGTAACAGCATATTCAACGATTTTTCCCCATAAGAAAATTTATCCAAGGTAATCGTTGAATTTTGGATTTTAGATTGCTATTTTCTTTTACTAAATTTGAGCAATTATTTATAGCGATCTTCTGTTCAGCATTGGACTGTTTCAAAACCAAATTCTCATTTTCAAGCAATTTAATTCTGGCTTGGGATTCATCAATTTCAGATTCAAAGAGTTTTTGTTTTTCAAACTCAAATTTCTTGAATTTCTCAATCTCATTTTCCAGCTCTTTTAAAATCAAATCGGATCTCAACAAATTCTCCTTTTCAGCAATTTCAAATTTGGAATATATTTCATTCTTAAAAATTTCAAATTCCTTTTGTAAAAAATTATTCAAACTTGATAACTCAATCTTGTTTTCTTTTAAGATCAAAATTTCTTTTTCAAACTTTTGAATATTTTTATTGAGATGAACAAGATTGGTTTTCAGTTTCAAACAATTTTTGCAATCAGAATTTGAAGGATTTTTGAAATATTCAAGCTGTGATTCCAAATCATCAATTTTGTCGGTCAACTCAGAATTTTTAGATTTTAGACTTTTATTTTTAGATTGAAGTTTATCGACAGACTTAGTTAGATCAGCACACATATAAATTAAATCTTCGTAAGAGAAATTTTCTGTTTCACCATCTGTTGATTCTCCATCGTTTGATCTATCTGTTTCTCCTTTCAAGCGTTGATCTGAATCTGAGTTGATATTTCGGGATTTTGAGTAGTTGTTGTCGATTTGCCCATACTCCGTATTGAGAGCTGTCCAAATTTCCTGCGCAGTTAAACAATGGGAAATCAGACTATATTGATTGTCATCAAGATGAGAATAAAGAATATGTGTAGCACGAGAATTAAAAACTTTATCTACCATATCGTACCCATTGATAACAACATCCCAACATTTAATATTAACAGATTTTAAATAAAATTCCATTTTGGATTTCCAGTTTAAAAAATCTGTTCCAGTGAAAATAGTTGGGGATGAACTGGGCTGACTCTCGCTAGACAGACAACTAGGGTTACCCATGACTCTAGAGTTAAAAAAATAACCTGCTCTGATACCAAATGTTGGATCTAGATTAACCCTAGAGGGGGGGGGTGAATAGGGTTTATCACAGTTTTTAAACTGAATTGAAAAATTGACAGGATATTAAAATAATAAACAGATCACAGAATGCAGCAGAAATAAAAGTGCAGAAAATAAATCACACACAGATATACCCAGCTTTGGCAAAACCCTGCCTACTGCTGCATTCCTAAGGTTTCTACTAGATGATAGAACAGATCCCGCATACAAGACCTTGTACACTCGCGACTCTCGCTCCTATTCTAACTCTACGCTCAAAACCCTAGACTGATCGATATCCCCGCAATCAGATTTCCCCGAATTACAACCCCATAATCCGTAATCCAGATTTTACAGACTCTGAAACTGACAGTCAACACCGTGACTGATTCCCCCTAGAGATTACAGACTCTAGAACTGCTGGACGGTTTACAGAACAATTTAAAACAATACAAAATAAAATAAAGCTAAACCCTAGATTAAAATAAATTTAAATTCCCCTTTAAACATTTGAACTAGACTAGGCTTAGTCAAGAGGAAATAGGCCGACCCACTCTCTTTTCATTTAGCCATTCTTCTCTTGTTCTCTGAAAAAACAGAAAATGGCGGCGGATCTCCAAATTGAACTAGGGTTTATGAAATCCACCCAAATCCGAGTCGATTTGCTTGATGAAAGGTTTAATCATTGTAGCTCGAATAGCTTTGTGGCTTCCTCGAATGATTTGGTGAAATTCTCGATCGAAAACTTTGTGAGTATTCTCTGATTTGAATATTCCTCTTCGAATTCTCGGTTTGTGTTTTTGATTTGAAACGTTGGGTTTGTTTTCGATTTTATGTCACCTTGCCTGTGATGAATCTGCGTGTTATATAGGGTAAAATAAAAACCCTGCAACACTGATTTCGTGAAATGACTTGGCTGAGTTATTGCTTTCCCCCTTTGACATTTTCGGTTGAAATTGGATTTTGCTGTTTTCCCCTTTTGGCAGCGTGATTGAATTTGTGGCCTTGATTGTTTTTGCACGTGTGATTCCTGAATTTGCTTCTTTGGAAATATATTTGAACACTTGACATCAATTTGCTGTGATGATGCCATAATTCGATCACTGAATTGTTGGAAACAAATACTAGCTCATATTTGGAATCAATTTAATAGTCTCCTTGACTGTCTGATTTTCTGGAAGGAAATTTCATGCCAAAAATGTAATTCAGAAAATGTTTTGAGATAACTTTGCGGCCCCAAAAAAAAAGTTGCCAGAATGGTTGAGTAATTTCTGTTTTTATAGCTCAGAAATATTTCTGAAAATATTTACTCTTGTCATAAAAAAAAACTGGAAGAAATTCTTGCGTGAAATCAGGAATGAATCTGTGAGTTTTTCTTGCCATTTTTGTTTATGCTGAAAATGAAATTTTCCATTTTGTTTTGCAATAACTTCATGCTGGTCTGAAGTTGAAATGCTATCTGCCTGTTTTTCCATTTTGCTCTGTCCCTCGTCAAAACTGTTTTGGCTCGACACATTTGTGAATTCACCATATGCAATTCTTGTGTTTGCCGAACCATTTGTGTCCATATTAGCTGTTCCATTTTCTTTGAAATGATCCATGCTGAGAGTGTGTGTCGAATCACATGCACTTGTTTTGCTTGAAACTTGAGAATGGCCAGACTGGCTCCACCATGTTGCACCATTTCTTGAACATGCTGCTCCACTACTTGAATATGTCACCTTGATCATGAACATGTTGCTGTGTGTACTTGCCTTTGAACCATCTTTGTGTATTTGTCATGAACATTGAATTAAACTGCTCTCGACTTGTTTGCTGCCATATTTGACCTTGCTGTCATGCTTGATCCACGCACCTTATTGCTTTGTTTTGAGTCTTATTACCTATGCAAACCACTTCTTGTTTGCTGAAACTTGACTTTTGACTTGGCTATGATTTGACTATGCAAGCTTGTGCATTTGTACCGATTCATGTTGTGGTGGCATGTACTTGGCTTGTACATATTTGGGTTGCCTCGGCCATGAGCTGTTGCATTACAGTGTTCCATGATGTTTCGCTGCTCTATGTTACTGCCGCATGTCCATACTTGTCTTGGCTGTATACATTCAGTTTTGATACACTTGAACCAATTTGAATTTTGGGCTGATTTGATATGGCTTGACCATATTTTTGCTGTTCCATGAGCTTGAACACTTCATAAGTACATATGTATATATATATACACATATGTGTATATATATATGTTTTGCTTTTGAGATGCTCGTCCATGTATGGTATGTCTGTGTGTTGCACTGAGTCGAGCAGGTCCATGTGGCTACTCCTCAGTTGCACACTGATTGGCGAGGCAGTGCACACGTGTATATTTGTGCACGTGTGTACATGCAGCCATCAGACGAGTTTTCCTGTCCCTGCACTGTAATATGTGTATATACATATACATCTATGTGTATACATGTATCGTGCGCGTGCTATATTTATATATCAGATCAAGTCATGAAAAATGATGAGAAACACACCAGAAAACTGAGGCAAATAAAAATTTAAAAAATAAAATTTATATTCGCATATATTCTGTTTCAATTCTATTGCAGTGTACTGTGTGTGTGTTTCATTGTGACAGGTATGAAGATGATGACTGGACTGACAACGAAGTGAAGACTGAAGAATGAAGTCCAGAACAGTGTCAGTTAAAGAGTGTTTGTAACAGTGTATGTATAGATGAAAATGTACAACTGAGTGTAAAATGTGTATGAGTGTTGAATGAGAAATTGTGGGTGTGAAACGTATTGCAATGCTGAGATGTACAAATAGTGGAGTATAAAATTTGTACTGTTTGAACATTGAAATAAAATATTCTTATTTAAATAAAATACTGTGTTAATATTTGAATTTTTGTACAGTCGTATTTTATTTGAATATAAATATTATATTCCAGTCTGTAATGTATAATAACAGTACATTATCAAACACATTAAAAATAAATATTTATTTGGTTGTTATCATCAAACAAAAATCATTTAATTGTGTATACAACACCGTTATATACAACATATAGGCCACCATGGATCACATTAATTCGATTTATTAGTAGACCCAAATCTATATGATCTTCCTCCACAGGAACTTCTATTGCATTAGCTGAAACCTTCTGTTGTCCATTCGTACGCTGGGAAAATGACGTTTTGTTTAGAACAAATTCCTTCATATGCACTTCTCGAACGAGCTTTTGAATAATCCCGTCCAAAACCTTGCACTCGTCAGTTTTATGTCCATCTGTTTTGTGATACTCACAATACTTTCCACCAACGTGAGGTTCAGGGCAATTCCTGGCTTTAAACGAAATGGGGAAATTGCTGACTCTTTCCTTTGCCACAACATACACAAAAGAAATGGGCTTACTTAAAGCGACCGCATTGGAATTAGAATCCTCCCACCTTGGCCTTTTCTGATTTCCGTCCAAGCCAAGCCTTCCACTTTGAGGCTTTCTACCGAAGCTCGGCTTTCCTCCTTCCCCTCAAGGCCTAAACTTCTTCTTCATGAAGTACAGTTCATCCATACGGATGAATTTGTCAACTTGAAAGTGGAAGTCTTGTAAGTCTTTACAACCATGGATATATAGTTCCTTCCAAAAAGGGGTGTTCTCAATTAACTCCAAATGCATGACGATCAGCTTATCATGGTCATTCATGTCCTCTGTCTTCAATGCCTCCACATTGAATTGTTTGAAGTAATCTCATATAGGGACTCCCCCCGTCTCTGCTTGATGTTGGCAATGACTGTGCAGTCAACCGTCGGATCCTTGCAAATGCAATACTGTGCAGAAAATTCATAGGCAAACTGCCTCCATAAGTAGATGGTATTTTCTCTGTACTAATGGTACCACTTAGCTGCTGCTCCCTGGAAGGTTACTAGAAAATGTTTGCACCTAACGACTCCTATAGTATTATAGAGACCCATTTGGCTGTCGAAAAAGCCTGCACCTAACGACTACCCTTTCGTTGTCGTTAATTCTGTCATCTCAGGTTCTTTTTCCTTTGCTTCTCGACAAATATTTTACGATTATTCTAGCAATATCTTTGAAATAGAATTTCGTATTATCATAGTTCTCCCTTTTAGGATCATAGCCTTTGGATGTAGAGCTTCCAAATTTCTCCTATTTGCGTTGATTTCATTGACGATCTATCCCTGTTAAGTGGGATCTTTTCTTCTTAGAGGAAGTGGCCTTAAGCTTCTCTTTTCTTTAGATTGTTAAACGGGAGCCTTTCTCTTTGGAGATTCATCCTCCTCCATCCAGCTAGACTTAGTGATATTTGAAGACTTCTATGCTTGTTAGCATTTACTTGAGCTTGTATTTCTTGGACTTGCTTCTCTAAAGCCATGATTTTAGCGGCGTTTTCCTCCATGGCATTTGAGTTCAATGGTCGTACAGGTTGGAGGTTGTCCTTTCTTCATTGATGTTTAGATTGAGCATTAGGTCCATGTTTCCTACAAGGGTTGCATTAGGAGTTGGCTCCTTATTTCAATATTTCAATCCTTGTGATTTCATCTTCCCCTTCCATAGAGCAATAAAGTTACCAAATTAATTTTTTATAAGATAAATACGAAGCCGGAAGTTCAATCCCTCCTTCTAGTGCCAAATTGTTAACGATATTTTTCGTTAACACACGAACTAGAATGAATAATGCATATGCTTAGAAGTTTTGATGCAAGGACGATCTAAAGGTTATTGAAATGCAGTCTTGAATCAGTGCTCGTTAGTTAGTTTCACAATTTTCTAGGTGTCAGGACCTTTAGTTAGAAGATTAGTTACCCTTCCCTCAGCGGGTGTGTATCACGTTTATAAAACTATGAAGTCGAAGACAACCGTAAAGAAAGGCTTTACTAGTTAAATGAATACTGAGAACTTATGCAATAAATTCCTTTGAATCTTGGATGAAATAATATACATTGTGTTGAGAAAAAATAGGCTAATGCCTCACAACACTTGGCTTTGTTTTAAAGCTATCACACTTATCATCTTATATGACACTTCCGCATCGAACCAGCCTGGATAGGCCTTGGTTGCATCAGTTATCAAGCAACAAGTTTGAAGAAAGGCCCCTTCCGAGGTTGGATTGCATTTGGATTCTAAGAGTTCAAAGGGGAGGAAAGGCCATGCTTTCAGTTAAAACGACCCTTCCCACAAAAGAACTGTGATCAACTCTTACATAAGAAAGGTTAGAGTTAACTCCCCGCATTACCATTATAGGCACAATATGATTATAAAATCGAAAAATCGTCCTCTTTATTGATTAAAGATATATTACAAAAATTGAAGAAATCCCCAATTTGATTTGGAAATTAGGGTTTTCTCTTGAGAAAAAAAGAGTGGGATTGAGAATTGAGAATCCGGTCCCCAAAATGAGACCTCTGGAGTCTTATTTATAGACAAATCAGAACCTCTTTTGCTATTACGGCAGCAGTAGCCCCTATCGGCTGCTTTTCCTTTTGGTTCCTGGGATTCTAGCTCTCGACCACCTTTTTTTGGTTTTGAGGGCATTGTCTTTGAGGTGCCAGTTCATGCTCTCGGGAGGATGGCTCTGGTCTGTAGAACTCCTTTTAGATTACTTATCCATCTACTTTGTACTGATCCTGAACCTGCCAGTGCGAATGGCTTTCGGATGAATGCATCTGGATGTGGGCTTCCGAATATGAATTTTTGGCCTTGTTATTAGTACTTTGTGGTGCTTGCCCTTGTGATTTAGGTGAAAGGTTGTCGCGTCCACCACCCCTGCCCGTATCGACAATAAGCAGATTAGTGTGGATAACTTGTCTCTTTTTTGGTGTTATGGTTTGCCTATCGGTAGACGTCCGGATTGTATCCTCTCTTTTCCAGGAGGTTTCTTCCGGTGTTTTGGAAATTATTTGTTAGAGTAACTTCTCGGGAACCAGCTGATGGAGGTCTCGGAAATTTGTTGCGGTTAATCCCCGTATGCTTTAAACTCCGTTTCTTTAGTACTTTCGTCTCCTTTTGTACCGATATCAAGCGAGTTAATACCAATGCCTTCCATCCTTATAGGTCTTGGTTGGCAGGATTCTTAGTCTTTCTCTTTATTGGCTTCTAGTCTTAGGTGACCTTCTACCTATTGTGTCGGAACTATCCTGTTGGTATTTCCTTTTGTATAGATTTTGAGCTCATTATTTCGACGATGGTGCTGGTTGTAGAACTCTTGGACTAGTCCTCTATGTTGTCGGCCTTTTCTTATGTCGGACCTTAGCTGATAGAAAATTTATTTATGCTTGTGTCGTTTTGCTACCCCTTAACCGCCATCCCGTTCCAGTGCTTTATTTTGGTAGTGACAGATATTATTCAATCCTCGTCATTTTCTAATTCAGAATAGATCTCATTTTCTATATAGTTTTCTGTACACTCTCAAATGCTTCGCCTAGTACATTTACCTCATAATTTAAAGGTCCAAAATCAGTTTGATCGTCTGTAATAGTTATTTCAACATTTTCCCATGATATCTACTTCATAGGCTTGTAGATTTGGAATATTCTTTCCATCGAAAGTAAATCTTGCTATGGTTTTAAAAACTTCAAACTAGTCTACTTATTCTCTTTTAAGAGATGAATAAGGGGTATAATAAATTTGTAAGGCTGGTTTGGCTAGTACAACAGGATCGCACTTTTGATAATGCGAGGTATATTTTATTTCTATAAGATTATAATTTGGATGCATGTTAATACCAGAACCTGAAACATTGCATAACTAGTTGCTTCTAAACAAAAAACTTCCTCCGTCGATATTGTAAAATATGTCAATTGCAAAACTTGGGTTAACATGCCATAAAAGCTATATATATGATTATTAGGATCATCACCGTCTTTATCAAATACACCAGTTTTTCTTTAAATTTCTCGACATCGCATTTTTTGTGTTGAATTTATATCTACTAACGAAAAATATTGGATACGTTTTAACTTTACTTTTCGTCCCAATGCCAAATGTTTCAGTTTTTCATCGAGCGCATGAATTGTAGGACCCCAAACATAGTTCGAAAACCAAGTAGAGAATTCTTTGCTCAAATCACCGTTTGGAATTTGTAATTCATAAACATGGTAAATATAAACATAATACATTGCATTATTATTAATTTACACATGTAGTATTAGATTAAATTTATTAAAACTTGTAATATGCTAATTACCTAACAAACGGTGCAATTTCAGGCAATTAGGAAGAATATATGTGTGCTACATGGTTATCTTTATCGTCTAAGCAGACTTTCGTATATTTTTCAGTAAGTCGACCGTGTTGTTTAAAAAAGATAACATTGCTTCAGAAGAAGAATCTTGTTTGATGGTATTATCATTATATGCAACACTTTCAAATGATAAGTTCATATGATCATTGAAATAATAAAAGAAAAAGAAAGAAGCTACTTTTTCAATCTAAGATTTTGCAAATCAAACTTTCAATTAGAGCTTTTTGTCTAACTTTTTTCTTTAAATGATTTAAGTATCTAATAAAAAATAGTTCAGTTCAATATTAATTTTTATTTATAATTAAATTAACATCCCCATACTCAATATTAATAACATACCTCTCGAATGGATATATCCATCCATACTGCACAGGATCTCGAAGAAGCGCTTCATATGGAAGATGAATAAGTAAATTCTCCATTACATTAGAGAAATATGGAGGAAATATTTTCTTTATTTTGCAGAGCAGCATAGAGGTTTATTCCTTAAGCTTTCATAGACGCTCAGCTTTTAACGTAGTTGAACAAAGCTTCATATAATATAAACTAAGTTTCGTTATAACCTTCCAAACTTTTATGGCAATAGTTCTTTGAAAGTGACACGTAACAAATTTTCTACCATTACATGATAATCATGTTTTCTGTTCTTATAGTTGACACTTCTACGAAGAATCCAGAAAATTCTGCCGAGAGATCATAATCCTTCCACCCATTTAACAGTAATTTAGTTTGGTTTTTATCTTCTTCATAGCATGCTTTGGGTTTTTTTACTGTCATTTGGCTTGATATATAGCTCTGGATGATTACATGTTTATTCTATATCACATCTTGATTTCATATCGTCCTTTGTCTTTCTCCTAATATTCAAAATTGTATTAAACACATTATTAAATATGTTTTTCTCATTATGCATCACTTCAATGTTATGGTGGATTAAGAGATTTATCTAATAAGCCAACTACTGGAATATACCTTTTGCACCAGTTATGAACCTTCGATTTATCTTGGATTTTAGTTTGATGTCCCATTTCATGTGTCTTTGGATAATTTTTTACAAGCTCATATATATCTTCGCTTAACCAAATTGTTTGTACTTGTAAAGCCTCATGTCTATTAGTTGTAAAGTTATTTTTATCTCTTCTAAAAGGATGACTATTATCGAGAAAACATCGATCATGATCAAACAATGAATTTTTTTCCATGCGATAAAAAAATGCTCATGTTTCTTCCACACAATAAGGACAAGCAAATGATCGATCGTACTCCACCTGAAAGCATTGCATATGTAGAAAAATTGCTAGTAGTCTATAACAAAGAAGCGAACATCCGAAAAAGAAAAAAAATTGATAGTCATATGCTTCAACTTCTTCATACCATTATGTTTTCCACTCTTCGATTAGTGGTGGTAATTAAACATCGTTGTCATGTTTCAGATCTTTAAGGCTAGGGATGACAATTTTGAGAAATATGTATGGAATTTCATACACATCTATGGAGGTACACTATAAAGTGTAATGATTATAGACCAAGATGAATATTTAGAACCAAACTGAGAAAACGGTGAAAATCCATCTGTACATAAATCTAGTCTAACGTTACGGCTCTCCTCTGTGAAATCATGGTATTTCTTATCAAAATACATTCACGCTTCTCCATCGGATGGGTGTGTTAATGTACAGGTGTTCTCACACTGTGTCATCCCATATGATGTGTTGTTACAAATGATGCATACAACCTTTGAAGTCTAGTAATGGTAGATAAATAATGCATATGCTTATATGAAACTTCTCTTCCCTTCTTTTTTTTTTGTTTGTATCTTTTTTGATTACATATTTTATACTTTCTAAGATTGATGTATTCTTTTCAAAACAAATGCAATCATTTAAACATGTATCTATATTTGGATACGACAAACTAAAAGATGACATAAATTTTTCACTTCATAATAATTTTTGCATATTAAATTATCGGATAGCATATGACGTTTAGTAATTTGTACAACAGCCGTAAATCGAGCTTCTATGAGGTTGTATAATGATTTCATTGCAATGTGCTATGCAGTTGTTGATAAGTGAGAGTCGCTTGTACATCCATTCCAAAGGGGTTCTTAGCAGCATCCAATAAATCAGATATTTTATCTCTTCAACATTGGGTTAATCTTCAATGTTACATCATCGTTATCAATTTAAACAGCAGGGAACATTGATCATGCTACATCTTCAACCATATGTTCTATGAGATTCGTCCTACTAACTTCATCACCCACGACCTCCACTGACTGTTCTTAATGAGGTGCTATAATTTCTCCATGATGATCTCACACCAAATAATTAGGTATGAAGCCATATTGGTCCAAATGAACCCTAAGTATATCCGGTATTTGATACATCAACAATTTACATTTACTACATTGAGAACAAATTTCTACGTCGTTTCAAATATTACTTACAGAAAATTCGATAAATACATATAACCTGTTAAGAAATTGTTCACTTACTGAGCCTCTCATATGCCTTTCTTGATACATCCAACTCCAATCAATAAAATAACTGTTTATTTTCCCTACTTTAATACATATAATAAATAGTAAAAAAATATTAATCATTTGATTCATATTTTGTTTATATTTTACTGTTTTAGTAAATATATACTAAATTTTGTATGATTTTATAATTTCGCAAAATATATAATCCATGTTTGTTTATATACAAAATCATATAAATAACTTTTAAATATACTAAAATATATTATGAAAGAATTATAGCATGTGGCGCACGGTGTAGACCAAACTTGATTTCAAGTAAACAATTAAGGGTTCATTGACATTCTTGTGCCTTCTGTAATGGTCGGTCATCCTACTTCTTATTACAAACACAATATTAATTACTTTCCTTAAATCATGTCATTTCAAGCGATTTCTAAAAATTTCGAAATTACTTCTCTCGTGTTCCTTGTATCATACACAAAAGGAAGGAAAAGGAAATGCCTTTGAAATTTTATGACATTTAAAATGATATGATTTACGAAACATAATTACTTTGTAGTATTTGTAACTTATCCAATACAAGAGTAAGTCCGACAAATGTTGTATCAGATGAATAGAGATGTCTGTTTTGTAATAAAACCAAATATCTACAACACCATAAAAAAAACTCTGCAATACTCTATTGCAGAAAATTTGCAATGCCTTTGACCTATTATGAAATAGCAATGGCAAAAGTCCATTGCGTAATAGTTTAATACGGTCACCAATGGTTTTTTATTTTAAAACTGATTTAACTCGTTCTAAATTTAACTACACCCTTCAATACCCTTAACATACCCTCGTTTCCGCTTCCCATTTTATTTTTCATAGAGTAAACAAATAAAGGCGTTAGCGTCCTATATCTGCAAATCTCGTCCCCCCTCCCTCTCTTGATCATAGTCACCTTCCCCTAATAATCTTGTAATCAGCATTGATCGACCATCCTCTCGCATCATCAGTTAATCGGCAATCTATTTTCGGCTTTTTTTTTTATAGTTTTTGAGTATCCATCGTCTTTCACTTCTAATTACCATCTATGATTTTGGATTTGCAATCGTGATTTATCTGCATTAACTTATAGATTCATTTGTTTTTGTGATTTATTTTGCATTTGTTCATTAGTATAAGCAAAAATTTTAGATCTCGCATTCTCTGTAAAAAAAATTAGTCATTCATTTCTTGATTTTTGCTCGGTTCCATGCTTTAGAATTGAGTTAGGAAATTTTATTAACAGGCTTGATATTTGTAGATTGTATTATTTCTTTCAGATGGGTTTTTTCATCATATATAGCAGACAATTAGTTTTTTTCATTAAGTGAAATTGAGAGTTACGGCTGTGTGTTGTATTATTGTTCTTAATTATAATTACAATCATTGTTATGCATGGTGTATATTCCACTTCTTCATGCCTCTTTATTGCTTGTTTTTTCTGCCTTATCATCACTTTTTATGGGCACTCTTTCTTACATTGTTGATGCATCTAAGTTGTTTGTAAAATTTACCGACTGAACTTCAGTTTTGAACCCTTGAACAATGAGCAATATTTTTTATATTTTGCGTTTGTTGGGAAATGATGTACACATACTAGGCAGTATATGATAACTTGGGCCAAAACATAAATAATCTCATGCAAATATTTGTCGTTGTTATTATTTGAAAGTCGTTGTTCAGTACTCTTTGTGATAATGATATTAGTGATTGTATAAAAGTGCTTTTTTCCTTTGAATGCTTAAAATTCATGAAACACTTTTTACATGAACTTTTTAGATTGTATGAAGATTTCGTTAAATATATGATATACTCTTAGTTTTGATTTAAAGTTGAAAATATAAGTGCAACAGCCTTGATACAAGGCTTTGGAAATATTACCACAAACTGTTACACCAACATATCTATATAAACCAAAAATGGTTCAACACCAAAGGTATCTTATCGACACTTCAACAAAAAGGTATGCAATAGAAAATGAGACCAAAAATCACAAATGTAAGTAAAGAATACAAGAATTTTTATAGTGGTTCGATCTAGGAAAGATCTACATACATTTTTGAAGCGATTTTCATTATCATGGAGAAATATACATAGAGCATCGTCTCATACATCTCATTTATTACACTTGTTCACTCGATGATTTCCCACTTTGTACTCTCTTTACACTTTAGATATCACTTGGATTTGAGAAGGAACGGATTAGATCTTGTGATTGAATAATCTTCCTTGATTCCATCATGAAATTAGTGTTGGATCTGTGCTTTAAAGAGGAGTAGTAGCGGTTGGTTATCACTTGGATTGAATTGGAGTGAGAGTTAATGGTGTTTGGAGAATATGAAATCCATCTGATGTTGGAGGAAGAAGGAGTGAGCTTAGGAAGTCATTAATGGAGCTTGAGAAGCTTAGCAATAGTGGAGAAGTGATTTGGGCAGCCCTTCGGGGTGGAAGAATCGGTCCCTTGAAGTTTGGTGAAATGGAGTGTTTATAGAGTTTAGATCATGTGGAAAAGTTGTAATTATGAAATACAGGGTACGGGTCATTTGTATGGGTATTTACGGAATTTCCACTGGACAGTTGTAGCTAACTGTGTACAGCTGGCATGATTTGAATGACCGCCCCCTTCACTATGCACGGGCAACCTCAGGTTTGTATGAACGAGTGATCCTTTATTTCCTTGAATGAGCGACATGTATACATATTTCGTGACCGCCCCTTTTATATATTATTATACAAATTGGGGCATAAAAATTACAATTGTGCCATCCTCCTTTTATACTTATTTTTACAGGGTTACTCCCAGATGCTCGATCCTCCTTATGTGCTGCGCTGATATGCTGATGGTGACCGACCACCAGAGGAGTGAACGATCCCATGAACGTTCGACCAAGATAGCATGTGCGACCACTTTCTCTCAAGCTATGCACGAACAACCTCTCAAAATTACGGTGCTTTTCTCGAGCGTGACTTGCTCGACCAGGATGGAGTATACGACCGAGTTGCCTTGCACGACCCTTACTACTCAACCCCTGAGCCTTGTTGCCTTGCCATGGTCAATATTTTATACTTATTCGTGATTATGCTCATATGCCATGCAAGTGCTCGACCGAGCTCGTTGAGGATGCGTTTAACCCTGTTGTGCTGCTTGGTGACCAACCAGTGCCTTACTGATGTGGCACTTGCTCAACCTCGGGGTCCTTGAGTGTTCTTCCAGATGGTGCTTGGCCAAAGTTGCAAGGTTAGGGTAAAGCGCGTAGGCTGTTCGACAGAATGCCTAAATGAATTTCTGGTAGTTAACATTTGCCCCTCAAAGCTTGTATTTTTTTTCCTATAAGGAATGCGGGCTTTGAACTGAACACTGCTAATACAACTTGCGTTGAGCTTCAATCGTAGCTTTCGTTCGCTATGGTAAATCATGGTTCGATACTTTGACTCGTTAATTCCAAACAATTCAAGTACAGAACTTGTTGATTGGATTAATATGGTTCATGCCACCTGTTCTGTAATAAAAACAAGCACTTGCACGATTTTGGTCTTATACTTGGTTATAGATCTCCCACGTTAATAACAGGTTAGTTAAAAATTAATGAATGATTTAAGGTGAATTGAATGACGTGCCTATGCAGAACCATTTTGCTTAACTGTTTAGAATTCATTTGAATGTTGTTTGCATAGATACGACACTCGAATTCGAATTCACAACGATACTTGAGTTCTGCTAATCGATATGTATATTGATTGCAGATTTCAAATTTTGTATTTGTAATGAATTAAATGATCTTGTATGACGGTTTACGCTTTATGCAACGTATACATGTTTGAATTAGAACTTCGATTTGAGTTTCCAAGGTCAAGGCAATTGCAGCCTTTGGACGGATTCACAGTTTTTGGATTTTCTTCGACATCATGGATCATCCTGGAATATATATAGAATTTTGAATCTCCGTTTCATGAGGAGTTACCCCTGTGCATGATTATTGCTCAATCAGAGCTTTGCATGCGAGGGAGCTCTGTGTTAAGAGATTCTATCTGGGTTTTCCAAGTTTACCTTATCGGTGGAATTAGCTTTATCGACATATCGACTTTATTGAACTTTTGAAATGCCCCATTTGGAAGGCAAGATCAAGCCAAGTATGTTGGTTTTTGGCTTGTTGTATTCTCGTGATGGACTCGTGGTATTTTTCCGGGAATTATTCACCTTTCAAGTGGTTTTTTTGCCCTTAAGCTATGGGTCATCACGAGTCGTAAAAACTCAATGTAATCAGTTTATTGAGTTTCCTTGATTGTGGTTGACACACTAAAGATTTCTACTTCATTGGCTAAAGTCTTCTAAGCATGCCAAAACGTATGGAACCCCTGAGCTTTATCAATAATAGGAATTTTGATTTAGCTGATTGGTTTAGCAATACTACTCGGAGAAGTTTTTATATCTTTGTTCCCCCACTCGGGAAGGTCTCATGTTTGGTGCTCCCGCCAGGGGAGGACTTTGGGTTTCATGCCCCTTTCCGGGAGGTCTTTGGGTTTTCATTCTTCACATTTGATATTTCAGTCGCTATGCAAATGGTTTGATCATTCTTCACATCTATGATTTTTAGATTCTACGCAAATGGATTTATCATTCTTCACATCTGATATTTTCAGATGCTACGCAAATGGATTTATCATTCTTCACATCTGAAATTTTCGGATGCTACGCAAATGGATTTATCATTCTTCACATCTGATGTTTTTTTAGATATTACGCAAATGGATTTATAATTCTTCACATCTGATATTTTCATATGCTACACAAATGGATTTATCATTCTTCACGTCTGATATTTTCAGATGCAACGCAAATGGATTTATCATTCTTCACATCTGATATTTTCATATTCTACGCAAATGGATCTATCATTCTTCACATCTGATATTTTCAGATGCTACACAAATGGATTTATCATTCTTCACATCCGATATTTTCAGATGCTATGCAAATGGATTTATCATTTTTCACATCTGACTTTTCAGATGCTACGCAAATGGATTTATCATTCTTCACATCTGACATTTTCAGATGCTACGCAAATGGATTTATCATTCTTCACATCTGATATTCTCATATGCTACGCAAATGGATTTATCATTCTTCACATCCGATAATTTTAGTTGCTACGCAAATTGACTGGGTGGCTGTTGTATCATTTCATAGGGCTGCTATTAGTTTCTTTGTCGGATACTTGACTTAACAGGCTATTTCTTTTTAGAAACCGGTGCTTTGAACCTCTCACTTGGGGAAATGCTCCTTCGATAAAAGCTATAGCTCTTTTGTTCGTTTTTCATGGAGCTTGTTTGCTGTTAGAATCTTTGCAACTCTTCTCATTCACTCTTCAAGGCGATGCCTCTCTATTTTCGCATTTGGGCATGTTGATATTTACAGCATTTGGCACTTGAACTAACAATGTTGGGGTCGCGATGTTACAGGAACAAGCGCTCGACAGATGGCCTGCAATATGAAATCATCTTATAAGCAAGTTTTGATTTGACATATAGTTTTGCAAGCAATAAATTCATTCAGTCAGATATGCTCTTAATCGCAGAGCTAATGTTCAGTGCATCACTTGTGGATTATTACGAACTGTTTACCAGAAGCTTTGAATATAACAGAAAGTAAAACATGAAGTAAAGCATGAACTAAAGCGTGAAATAGAGCATGAAGTAAAGCAGTGGCGATGTAGATTGCTTATTCTGAGCCATAGAAATTGGAGCACCATCAAAGATTATCAGTAGATGATCGACCTTGGATTGGCTTGACCAGGAGCTCCGTTGCTTAGACCAGACTGATCATTTGATGGCCCTTGCTATTGGGGAGTTGCAGAAAGATTCATGGCTTGTGGATTTTTTAGGAATGATGCAGCCTATTCTTCCTGAACTCCTCGATGAGGTTCTTTAGGTGTCGGCACTCATTGGTGTTATGACCAGGTTGGTTGTGAAATCTGCAGAATTTTCCCGAGTTTGCTGCTTTTTTGCTTATTCTCATCGGATTTGGCTCCGCATACTCTTTAGAATTATTTGTTGCAAGATAGAAATTTTCAGGAGTGTCATTTAAAGGCATCAGCTCTGATGAGTTGAAAAGGCGAGACTTCTTATTAGTTTTGTTGTCGTTCCCGTCATTGGCGCGCTTCTTCCCTTGAGTTTCTTGTATTCCTCTAATTATATTGGGTAGCAACATTTTTGGGAGCTTCAAGAAACGGGTTAGCATCAGTAATCTGAAGAGGTATAGGATTAGTGTCGACTCTCATGTACTCCTCGGGTTTTTATAGAATTTCTCAAGCGTGTTCGGTTCTTTCATTTTAATCCATTTACCGAATTCGCTCTTCTCATCTATGGCGCCGATTAGAGACATGAGGATTATGCGAGGTTCTGGATTTCTCACTTCGGACAAAGCAACATTAGATCGACTAAGAAAAGCTTTAACAGATTCCCCTGGATTCTGCTTCATCGCTGAAATTTTTATAGAATCCTTGGCTTTGGTAGCATACAGCGGAACTGTTCCTTGAACTTTTTGGCCAAGTTAGAGAATCGGCCTACGAAGTTAGGTGGTATCTTTGTTAACCATAGTGATGTAACACCTTCTAAGTAGAGAGGAAAGTATGTGCATCTCATCTCATCAGTCGCCTTAGCTGCACTCATAAGCCACACGTATTTGAACAGAAAATAGTTATGATCAACAAGGCCATTGTATGGAGGTAAAGTTGGAGGACTGAACTTCTTTGGACACTCTGCTTCAAGGATTCTTTCGAGCAACGGATTCCTGTCAGGAGAGAAGTCCCATTATCTTTCATCACCATTGTCAGCTTGATTTCTCTTCGTGATTTGTTCTATAATATCAGAAATGTATTCTTCAGTGTTATGCCGATCTATGAAGCTGAGCTCCTTACCTAGTGTTCATCTAGGCAAGTGGTCTCGATTAGAGAGCTTAGGTCCTTTGTCTTCTCGACGAGGAGGTTCCCCCGTGACAGGACTGGCGGCCCTTCGAGCTATTCTTTCGGAATGAGTTTTAGCTTTCAGTTTCAAGTTTTCAGCGTTAGCCTCGTCCTTGTCAATCAACCAATCTTAATTGTCTTCCATGTTGTCGCTGCGGTTAAGATCAGAAGCGTAAGAGTTTCCATTTTCTTCAAGATCAACATGGACTTTCAGAGGGGCTAGATTTGGTTGAGCATTAAGGATGGCGTCTAGTTTCTCTATCATAGCTTCGGTGGAGACATCCATTCTTTGGTTTATGTTGGCAATAGCAGCGTTTAATTCACGTTTAGTCACATCGGCTTCGTCCATTGAGTTTTCTCCAACTTCGAAATGGTTAGTAAGTGGCATAGTCTCATTAGGAATATTATCGCTTCCTCCAAAGGTTTTGCTTGTGGTCTTCTTAGATTTAGCCATTATTTCGGACAAGGTTCTCAAACTTGTGGGAGATGATTCGTCAGATGGTCTTGAATGTAGTAGATTTGGAGAATCTATGGTAGAAGTAGGCTTAGAACTTCAATTATAGGCTCTTAAGATTGAAAAAGTGTGAAAGAAGGAGATGCGAACGCGGCCCCACGGTGGGCGTCAAATGTTTAAACCAAAAACGGTTCAACACCAAAGGTGTCTTATCGACACTTCACCAAAAAGGTATGCAATATAAAATGAGACCACAATCACAAATGCAAGTAATGAATAAAAGGATTTTTATAGTGGTTCGATAAAAAAAAGATCTACATCCACTTTTGAAGTGATTTTCATTATCATGGAGAAATTTACATAGAGCATCATCTCATACATCTCATTTATTACACTTATTCACTCTCTTTATGATGATTTCCCACTTTTTACTCTCTCTACACTTTAGATCTCACTTGGATTTCAGAAGAACTGATTAGATCTCATGAATAGATAATCTTCCTTGATTCCATCATGAAATTAATGTTGGATTCGTGCTTTAAAGAGGAGTAGTAGTAGTTGGAGATCACTTGCATTGAATTGGAGTGAGAATTAATGGTGTTTGGAGAAGATGAGATCTATTTGATGTTGGAGGAAGGAGTTAGCTTAGTAGGCCATTAATGGAGCTTGAGAAGCTTCGGAATGGTAGAGAAGTGAATTAGGCAGCCATTCGGGGTAGAAGAATCGATCCCTTGAAGTGTGGTGAAATGGAGTATTTATAGGAGAAGTTTGGACTAGGTGACAAAGTTGTAATAATGAAATACAAGGTACGGGTCATTCATATGGGTATTTACAGAATTGCCGCTGGACAGTTGTAGCTAACCGTGTACAGGTGGCATGATTTGAACAACCGCCCCCTTCACTATGCGCGAGCGACCATGGTCAATACTTTATACTTATTCGTGAAGGATTTATGCTCATATGCCATGCAAGTGCTCGACCTAGCTCATGGAGGAAGCGCGCAACCCTGCTGAGCTGCTTTGTGACCGACCAGTGCCTTGCTGACATGGCGCTTGCTCAACCTCTGGGTGCTCGAGTGTGCTTCCAGATGGCGCTCGGCCAAAGTTGCAAGGTTGGAGTAAAGCGCTTAGACTGTTCGACGGAATGCCTGAATGATTTTCTGGTAGTTAACAATATCAGTCGATTGTAGTTCTGGTATGAATTTTTATTAAGATATTGGCGTCTGTCAAAGTTGTTGACGTGCATATTAGTCTAAGAATCAAATTTAGAACTGCAATCAAACTGTCATTGCAGTTCATGCACCAAAAGTTGTTAGATGGAGATGATAATTTAAGGTTTTGTTTTATGCTTTTATTTACATAATAAAATAAACAATACTTGCGCTTTGATTCTATGCTTTTATTTGTATCAAGTATCAATATGGTAACAAGTTTTTCCTTGATAAAACACATCTTCTTTCGCCTCCCTCAATAACCATATTGCTATGCCGCCTAGTCTAAGTGTTCATCGATAACCTGCATAATTTTTTTGATTAGTTGGATGCTTCAATTTCACTCATCTTTTTTACTTAAAAAAAGTTAAACTTAAACATTGAGTAAAAGATATGGCTTTGTAATCCTCCCAAGTAAGCATGCTTCCATGTTTAACTCTTATAGTTTCAAGTTCATCCCGTTAGATATTTGCAATGGAAACTTATGTTAGTTCAATTTCTAAGTTTACAGAGAAAGATTGTTTGTTTGATTGCATAATATTAATTATTGTAGGGCTTCTGTACATTGATTGAGGAAGTACATTGCAAAAAGCATAGTCTTTGCAGTAGTTTGATTTCCAGCGAATAAAAGGTTGATGATGAAGTCCGATATTGCTTCTTCAAGTAAACTCTCCACTTCTAATAATCTTCCAAGTACACCAAAGTTTTTCAACGTACCAGTGTTGTTTTTCCACGTTACTATCACATTCTTTATCTTCACAATAATTGCTTCTCTAAACTGTTAATGTCAGAAAAAAAGAATCTTTATATTTAAAACAATATTGATTACTTGCAATCAAGATATATTTGAAAATTTCGAATAATGTGCTAAACAACATGAGCTATGTTAGGGATAATCATCAAATATGTTTCCTTTTATTTATGAGTTATATTAGGATTGTATTATTTATGAGTTATATTAGAATTGCATTAATTATGAGTTATATTAGGATTGTATTAATTTGGTCTATATTTGGTATAGATTCAAATATGCTCTAGAATATTCTATTCTAGAATGCTCTCTCCCATCTATAAATATGTAATTATGTAACCAATAAATACAATTCTATTTTCATATAGTATCAGAGCACCATTAAATAAAATTACACTCTTGTCTTTCTCAATCTCATATCATGGCTAATCCTCCTACTGTTTCTATCAGAGCTGATCCTTATGCTATCCATCACTCTGATAGTCCCTCTACTGTTCTTGTCACACCACTCTTAACTGGTGATAATTATGGCTCTTGGAGTCGTGCCATTACAATGGCGTTACGAGCCAAGAGCAAATTTGGTTTCGTCGACGGTGCCTTACCGATCCCAGCAGTGGAAACCGACATTGTCAATTGGCGCCGCTGCAACGATCTTGTTGGCAGCTAGATACTCACTTCCGTATCTCCGGAAATCAGGCCAAGTATTCTCTATGCCGACAGCGCTGCCCAGATATGGATGGATCTCAAAGAGCGCTTTTCTCAGTCTAATGCGCCGAAGATATATCAGTTAAAACTCTCTATCTCCTCACTCAAACAAGAAGGTATGAGTGTTTCATTGTACTTCAGCAAACTTAAATCTCTGTGGGATGAGTTGAGTAGCATTATTTCAATTGATTCGTGTACTTGCGAAAATGGAAAGTGTATTATTGAACAGCAAAATCAGGATCGAGACATGGAGTTCCTTCAAGGACTGCATGATAGTTTCTCTGCTGTGCGTAGTCAGATTCTCCTTATGGAGCCATTTCTGTCGATTCAACGGATTTACAATCTTGTCCGTCAAGAAGAGAAGCAACAAGAGTTGAATGTTCGATCAACCCCAGCTGTTGAGTCTGCTGCCTTCCAAGCTTCAAAGCCACCATATTGTGGGCTGTCAAAGAGGCAACGTCCATTCTGTGATCACTGCAACCGATATGGACATAATAGAGATAAATGCTATCAACTGCATGGCTTCCCAAGCAAGCAAGAAAAGCGCACAGCTGACCATGGATCAACCTCTCATGCTGTTCCAAATAATCATCTGACAACTCAACAGTACAACAAGTTGCTTGCTCTCTTGACCAAAGACGAAGTTTGTGAACTCTCGGCTAACTTAGCAGGTACAATTCTATCTTGTATGTCTTCTTGTTGGATTACAGATTCAGGTGCATCAAATCATATATGCACATCACTATCAATTTTTTCTTCATATGTTCCATTGCAAAAACATAAGTCTATTCAATTAGCTGATGGCACTTTTGCATCAGCGGCGCACGTTGGGATTGTCAAAATCCCTTATTCTCAAAGATGTATTTTTTATCCCATTATTCAAATTCTATTTATTATATGTCTCACAATTAGCAAAACAACTTAATTGTGAAGTAAATTTTTCTAAATTTCAATGTCGTTTTCGGGACCTGTTGACGAACAGGACGATTGGTTGGGGTAGAGTTCATTGTGGCCTTTACTTCTTGGAGGATGTTTCCCATTTGAATTCAGTTTTTTCATTTCAGCATTCAAATAATTTTGATCTTTGGCACTCTTCCCTTGGTCATCCTAGTAGTTCTCGTTTTAAATTTCTTGTTAATAATTTTCCGGATATATCCGCGAATAATAAATTTATTTGTGATGTTTGCCCACAAGCTAAGCAATGTCGTGGTTCATTTCCGCAAAGTGTATCTTGTTCTTCTGTATGTTTTGAATTATTACATGTCGATGTTTGGGGACCATTTAATGTTCCATCTAAAAATGGTTCACATTTTTTTCTTACCATTGTTGATAATTATTCAAGATGCACTTGGATCTATTTAAAGAAATTCAAGTCTCAAACCTTTTATATGACAAAACATTTTTTTAATCAAGTTAATAGACAATTTGGACTGTTAATCTCCACTATACAATCTGGAGATGGTGGTATTTTTATTCCACAACTTCAATCTCTTCGATCTAACAATGGAACTGAGTTTCTTTCATTAGAGTTTCAAAATTGGTTTCATTCTCATGGTATAATCCATCAGCGAAATTGTGTAGCCATTCCTCAACAAAATGGGATTGTGGAATGTAAACATCGACACTTGCTTGATGTTGCCCATTCATTACGATTTCAAGCTAATCTTCCCCTCTCAATATGGGCCGAATGTGTTCTCACCGCTGCATTTCTCATAAATAAATTACCCACACGTACTCTTAATTTCAAATCTCCTCATGAAGTTTTATTTGGAAAGGTTCCGTCTTATTCATCTTTATCTTTACGTATGTTTGGCTGTCTGTGTTTTGCGAAAAATATGCATATTAAAAATAAATTTGATGCATGAGGTAAGCCACACATTTTTGTTGGTTACCCTTATGGTCAAAAAGGATATTGACTTTATGATCCTTATTCTCATCGCATAATAGTCTCGCGTGATGTTATTTTTCATGAATCAATTTTTCCATATAAAAACATTCTAGATCATAGATCTAACGACATTTCCATCACTCCACTAGATGATGATTTACCTACAAATTTCACACCATTTAAAAATGATTCATTAGTACCAACTAATATTTCTTTATCTAATACAACTAAAAATGGGGAAAATTCACTTCAAAATCATTCTCCAAATCTGATTCCAACAGAAATCGCTGATTCAAACCAGTCTCAGCAAACTAATAATAATTCTTCAATTATAATTCCCACGAATACTGCTGATTTAAATCGTCTTCAGCGAACTCGACGAAGGCCAATACATCTCAATGATTATGCATGCAACGTCTCTCCTTCATCTACTTCTTTTCCTTTATCCAAATATTTCTCTTTGGAAAAGTTTAGTCATCCTCATCATGTTTTTTTTGTCCAAAATTATTAATTATGATGAACCTCAAACTTATTCTCAAGCAGTTCAATCTTCTGCTTGGCATGATGCAATGTCTGTTGAAATTCGTGCTCTCGAAGCAAACAAAACATGGTATGTTTTCTCATTACCACCAAATAAAACACCAATTGGTTGCGAATGGGTATATAAAATTAAATATTGCTCTGATGGTTCTATTGAACAATATAAAACACGTTTAGTAGCCAAAGGTTACACCCAAGTTGAAGGAATTGATTACCATGATACTTTTGCTCCAGTAGCAAAATTGTTCACCGTTCGTCTACTTCTTTCTATCGCTACAATTAAAAATTGGTCTCTTCATCAATTAGACGTAAATAATGCTTTCCTCCAAGGTGATCTAAATGAGGAAGTTTATATGAAACTTCCTCTTGGTTTTCTTCATCATGGTGACAATCAAGTTTGTAAGCTCCATAAATCTATTTATGGACTTAAACAAGCTTCGCGTCAATGGTTCTCTAAGTTTTCTTCTACTTTAATTCAACGTGTTTTTCGTTAATCTAATTCCGATTACAGTCTCTTTACGTATATTCGTGATCATATTTCAGTATTTGTTCTTGTTTACGCAGATGATATTATCACTACCGGAAACAATGAATCTTTTGTTTCCATGACAAAACAATTTCTCGCCAAATCTTTCTCCATTAAAGATCTTGGGCGTCTAAGTTATTTTCTTGGTATTGAAGTTTCTCGTTCCAAAAAGGGATTATTTTTGTGTCAACGTAAGTACACACTTGACATATTAAAGGATTCAGGTATGCTTGGTTCTCATACAACTCCAATTCCTATGGAACAACATTGTCGACTTCTTCCAGATGACGACAATCCCTTGCCTGATCCGTCTCTTTATCGACGACTCATCGGTCGTCTCTTATATCTTACAGTTACTCGTCCTGACATTCAATATGATGTCAACAAACTTAGCCAATTTATGCAAAGCCCTCGTTCCACACATCTTGATGCTGCAAATAAAGTCCTTCGATATCTCAAAGGTTCTATTGGTAAAGGTTTATTCCTATCGGCAACGAGTTCTTTTTCTCTGGTCGGTTTTGTTGATTCCGACTGACCAGGTTGCCCCGTCACTCGCCGTTCTACTACCGGTTATTTTACAATGCTTGGTTCTAGTCTCATCTCCTGAAAATCAAATAAACAACCGACTGTTTCTCGATCATCTGCTGAAGCTGAGTATCGGTCTCTTGCTGCTATTACCGCTAAAGTCCAATGGTTACATTCAATCATATCCGAATTGGTTTTCCACCATCTGTTCCTATATCAATACATTGCGTTAGCCAAGCTGCAATTCATATTGCATCAAATCCCGTCTTCCATGAACGAACTAAGCACATCGAAATAGATTGTCATTTCGTTCGTGAAAAGATTCTCTCCGGTATTATTACTCCTTCCTATATTCGTTCTTGCGACCAACTAGCGGATATTTTCACAAAACCATTAGGTGCTGATAAATTCAAACGATTGTTTAGCAAGTTGGGCGTGCTCGACATTTCTTTCCCGGCTCTAACTTGACGGGGGGGTGTTAAACAACGTGAGCTATGTTAGAGATAATCATCAAATATGTTTCATTTTATTTATGAGTTATATTGGGATTGTATTATTTATGAGTTATAATAGGATTGCATTAGTTATGAGTTATATTAGGATTGTATTAATTTGGTCTATATTTGGTATACATTCAAATATGCTCTAAAATATTCTATTCTAGAATGCTCTCCCCCATCTATAAATATGTAATTATGTAATCAAGAAATACAATTCTATTTTCACATAATGGTCAATCTTCATGGTTGTATGAAACGTGAATCCGGGCTATTTTATCGGAATAGAGATGCAACCATCAAGAAAATTGGAGAATAAGCAGGCCATTTGATTAATTTCACACTCATAGGAACCCCAAGTAGTTGATTAACCATCAAATTGATAGCCACTTGCATTTATACTAGCTCTCGTCACACACAAATCACAAAAAAAGAAAAAGAAAAAAAAATAATAATAATAATAACACATCTGCAATATTGAAAATAAGATTAAATAGTATTTACTTCTTGACAAACATTTTGAAGAATGACAACTTCATCATCATCGAAACTATGTAACGTCTGAAACATCACCTTTTGATCTCATTCAAAAAATTGGCATTAGAGTTCAATTTCTCTACCTGCATCATGTTTACGCAGACGCGAAATGACGTTTACGGTGTAGTGACATGTGTTTTATTAGGAAATATTCGCATGAATTAGGTTAATGCAAATATGAACAATATGATGGAGAATAAATTAGGTGAGAAGGGATGATACAATCTCTAAGGGAAATTTAGTTACAATGGTTCTTCCATAATTTGAAGTTTTTTAAGATGACGAAACACTTATTAGGGATTCACACTTGATTATGTTTGATGATGATATTTTTAAAGTTCTTAATAATTTATCGATTCTAGATGAAATTACTGTTGAAACATCTATACACAGGTCAGCTAAAGAGGACATTCCTATACCTTCTCTACATTGTGCTTCTCCTACGCATACATCTCTTAAGGAAGATCGTGTTCTTGTTATTCTGGATAGGCAAGAACAATAGATTTAGTTAATATGTGAAACGTAATTAGATCAAAACGGTAGCTTGGTGTCATTAGATTGGCCTTAACACGACTATGCAGGTCAGTACGCATAAGAGAGAGTAGAGTAAATATCAGTAATGAGGCCAATATTTTCTCCACCGAACTAAAAATATAATGTAACCTAAAGTTCTGTTATAGATTCTAAATTATAGTATGAATCCCCGTGCGTAAAGTTAGCAAAGGCAACAAAATCAACAATAAACAGTCTGTGCAGTAATGTGGATTTCATGTACTTTATGGATTGTTACATTAGGTAATGTAAACTTGTCAGGAGCGTTGATATTTATCACGGGTATGTTTTATTTAGAATGATAGGCTTCTAAAATATTTCATCTACGGAAACCTGAAATTATACAAATTTCCATCCCTAACTAAAACTTGTTCAATATGTATCAATGCCATGCTCCTTGTAATAGTAGTTACTGGGCTCTAGTGTATATTTCACATATTTATTAGAAGTTGGTTTATCGTCAGGTGTGTGTCTGTTTTCATGGTTCTTGTGCTTATTGTTGTTTTTTTGAATCTATGTTTTTTTAACGTATTCTAGTTAAAGTTGTGCATTGTAGTTGGCTTCATACTAAAATCAAATGGTTAGATAAATGCCAATCACCGTGAACTGTTGGAAAAGTAAACTTGTGTTAAATTATGAGTTTTGATTAGTATTGAATAATGTGTCTAGTATTAAGTAATTAGTCCTTTTATTAGTCAAGAGTTATATCAAAGTTTGTGTCTATTTAATAAGCAGTGTCAGTTGGTAAAATGTGATGTCTATTAGGAGTGAAATGTCATGTAAGACTCCTATATATAAAGCCTACTATCATTTGGTTATATAAGGTAAGGAAAATTATAAAGAAGATTATATTAAAATAAAAATATCCACCAAATTTTCCGATATTTGGTATCAGAGCCAGAACCACCCTTGGTTTCAATTCCATTCTCATATCCAATCAAATGACATTTACAAAAAATGAAGAATCTAGTTTTCCTTTCACTCTACAAGGAGTTCCTATTCTTTTTGAAAAAAATTATAAGCTATGGTATGTTCTTATGAAGATTTTCCTCATATATGAAAAATTATGGGATATTGTTGAAGAAGGTTTTACTCCTCATACAATAGAGGAAGTAGCTGCAATGTCAGCAACAAAGAAGAAAGAACATAAAGAGAACAAGGTCAATAATGCAAAAGCTTTGTCCTTTGTATATCAAGGGATGAGTCGATCAGTTCTTCCATGCATTATAAATGCAAAAACAACACAAGAAGCTTGAAAAAGGCTAAAAAATCATTTTGCAGAATATGAAAAAGCAACAACTCAAGAAGTCGAGGAAACTCAAGAAAACGAAGAAGAAAATGCAAAAATTACTGAAGTGGAGGAAGAAATGCATAAAACTGTGGATGCGGATGAAGATAAGGAAGAAAATAAAGATGCATCTTCAGATAAAGAAGACAATGATAATCAAAAGGAAAACATCCATCAAAATGATAATGATAGCCCGGCTAAAAAGAAAGAATTAGATGACACAGTGACCCCGAAAGGTGGGGATTCCGAAGTGGAGGAAAAGAAAACACCTTCTAGGAAGATGTCTACAAAATCTCTAGATCCAAAGAACAAACTGTAAAAACTTCAAAGGCAGGCAAGATTGATAAAGCAAGCCATGAAAATGAGAAAGAAAGAACCTTAATTGGAAAGAAGAAACAACTTATGGAACGCGAGCCACTAAACCGAAAAAGAGTAAGAAAGAATACTTCAAATTAAGGGATCATGTTCAAACAAATGACCAAAAAGTATGAAGACTTTCGCAGATTGAGAAATTTGTCTTGGAGTTATCAAAACACACGTTTAGGAAGGGATGTTGGAAAAGTAAACTTGTGTTAAATGATGAGTTTTGACTAGTACTGAATAATGTGTCTAGTATTAAGTAATGAATCCTTTTATTAGTCAAGAGTTACATCAAAGTTTGTGTCTATTTAATAAGCAGTGTCAGTTGGTAAAATGTGATATCTATTAGGAGTGAAGTGTCATGTAAGGCTCCTATATATAAAACATACTATCATTTGGTTATGTAAGGCAAAGAAAATTATAAAGAAGATTATATTAAAATAAAAATATCCTCCAAATTTTCCTACATAAACAACAACTGAAAATCAACTGTACTAACAAAATGCAGCTTTTTGTTAAATATTACGATTTAGAGCATAAGAAGTTGTGAACAACATTAGGAGTGCAACCAAAGGCATGAACGAACAAGAAGCTCGACATATCCTAGGGCTCAGCGAGCATGCTTCTTGGGAATAAGCCTTGCAGGTAACTAATTATCCTATGAAATTTTTGTACATTTTCTCATTCACTAGTACAAAACAGGCCTGTTGCATCAGTTGCTTACCCCCCTGTTGCATCAGTTCAGAAACCGATGCATATGCAGCCGATGCAACAAATGAAAAAAAATTGCATCGGTTTTAGAACCGATACAACAAAACTACTTTTGCATCAGTTTCTAGTAATAACCGGTGCGAAGGAAAGGTTTTAGGCTCAAAACTGATGACTGTATTGCATTGGTTGACTAGTAACAACCGATGAAAAAAATTATTTTGCACCGTTTATTACTGTCAACCGATGCAACATAGGGTACATTGGCTTTTCTCCCCTCCTTGATTTGCATCGGTTGTTTCTAAATGCAGATGCAAAATGACTCTTCTCATTGCAAACAATCATTGTATGCAATATGATAATCATTTAAAATAAAATCAAATTGATGACAAATGCAGATTGAATAAGATAATAGCAATATATATATATATATTTAAGTCATGCATAGTGTCCATAATCCATACAAAAAAGTGACCATAAAATTCATTTTAGTGTAATAATTCTTACATTTGATATGTACATTCATTAAGAAGAAATATAGCCTAGACTATGAAGTACCCTAATATAGCAACACTTCCAGTATCATTCTTCACTTCCATCCAAAACAAGAACCTAAGTTGAAATAATATATATAATGTCAATAATATAGAATGGATTTGAAATTACTTTGAAATGAAATGTCAACTAATAATGACAGCCCCATAATCCTCAAACTTTATTGGTATAACAATGTAAATGTAGGAATAACTACAGATGATGAGAAACTTAAAGCATTGGAAAGTATGAAACCTGCTGCCGCATCCAGTAATAAGAAAAGAACATCAATGAGCTCCTCTATGGACCACGAAAACCAACCCATTTGCTATAAACAGAAAACAAACTAAAAAAAATTTATGCTACTAGCGAAGCAGCGATATACAAGCCGCATATTAATGTAGCTCAATGCTAAATTGTCCAATGCCAGAAGAAGTGAAAAGCACACCCAATATTACCATAGATGGTTACTTGAAACCAGGTCATTGTACTGTCCTTAGTTTTTGGATATTTAAAAGTGAAATGGTAACTATTTCTGCCTATTCATTCGTACTGACTTCTACCAGTTGAATTCCATGTTCCATTTCGAAATTTCCAGACTTCTACCAATTGAAAATACAACTTGATTGGATGTCACAACATAGGTATCCCATAACAGCAAGAAAAAATAAAGAAAAAAAAAATCCAATGTTTAAAAAAAATTAAAAAATTTCCAGACTTCTGTTGGAACACTTCAAAGAAGGTATTATTTACTTTGCAAACAAATTTCAATTTTTTCGAACACAAATTTGTCAGCATACCACTGCTTGAATTTGCACAATAAAACAGGCAATGCAAGAAATTGATTCAATTACTTTAGCACGGGAAACATTCATCTGGTTCAGATGCAAGTTCCTACCTGTTTGGCAAAATAGTCCTCCTATCATTTGATCTAAACATTGTTTACTTTCAACTAACGGTTAACTGAGTCTACTATAGCTTGTGTCATTTTGCAAAAGATTATGCCAGATGAATTTAAAACTGAGAATTACCTGATAAGTAATAATTACTCAAACAATAAGAATATTACTTTTCAAGATTGAACAGTGTTGTTCACAGTTTATTGAACTACTTTGAAAAGCTTTTCTACTGCATGTTAAGAAAAATTTTTAGAGGTTTTAATTAAAATGTTTTTTTAAACTTTAATTTTACTAGACTTTAATATGTTAATGCAACAACTTCATATCTTTTGAACTTGTATTTTTTAGTGCCATTTTCCTTTCATTTAGTTAGAAAAAGAAACTCGGTTTTCCCTTTGTGGAAAATAGGGAGAAGGACAAACTCTGGAATTTTTTTGGTGAAAAGTATGAGAAGTTTCAAAATTAGAGAGAAGGCCAAATGATAGTGTAAATGGAAAAAAGTTAGTGGGCCCCCTGAATTCCACCTTTAGTGTAAATGTGTCATTCTCCCTAATTTTGAAACTTCCCATACTTTTCACCAATTTTTTTCCAAAGTTTGTGCTTTAAAAGAAAATCCTCCTTCCCTTTACACAAGAATTATAAGCTTTAGTTTACCAGTAAAAGATACAACAGAAGTTCCCCTTTATTATGGCTACTTCTCTGAAGCATAGTTTGACATAGTTATAAATGATACAACAGAAGTCGTTTACCAGTTTACCAAACCTTTCAAAGAGCGGTATTATGATACTATATTACAAAATGTTATTTGACGCACTTGAATGCACACTATATAAGTATTTTTTTTCTTTTTTAGGATTATAATACCAAGCCACTAATATAAATATATTTTATCTTTTGTTTTCTTTAAAATGCAGCATCCCTGCTGATAAGGTCATTTATGTAGATAAGTAGATTTAACCAAAAATTTAATAATTCAATAATATTGTACGTGGGTCTGTGTGCATATTGTTTTATACGCTAATTTCTCCATGAGAATATGTGCAAAGCAGCTATCGAGCCACCTTTTTTTTTATTTAAGTATGTTCTGTTTATATTTAATAATACTCCTAATACATGTAGTATGTCAATTTCTTTAATTTTAGCCCAAACTGTCATCTGTCTTTCTAAGATCCCTTAAAACTAGAATCTATGATTTCTTTGCAAATTCAAATGTCTTTCTATGATATTGGCAAATCTTCGTATCATTTAAAAATATAATTTGATAAATAACTTTTTTTTTATTATGATACCGTTTGTTATTCGGCTTATATAAACAATTAGATGTTTCAACTTCAGAATAAATTTTCAAATTAACCGTACATGATTTCAATCTCAAACAGGAACTAAATATACATATTAACCATTTATTTGACATCTCCTTGTTTCGGTTGGGTGATATATGTTAAGGCCAGCTCTTCCTCTGGGCATAGGACAGTCCACTCAATGCTTGATCATAGGAAGAACCCATTATTTACGTAACATACTATGTAAAGATGTATATTCTCCCTTAAGCAGAATGCATTGCAACTTATTTAGTGTGAAGTAGCATGTGCAAAATTTTACTAATACTGCAGCAACTTGAATTCCATTTGTATTATTTTGCTTACTAAAATTTTCACTTTCTAGGGGAATCAAAGCATTATTGTTTATTGCCCAGGGCCTATTTACAGATTCAACAGTCCCTCATATATATGTAACAGAAACCATCAATGAATATATATGTTCTCTATATTTTTAATAAACAAAACATTAACATATTTCCTCTTTAGTAAAAAAGACATTGCAATTAGTTGGTGCTAAAAGGATGATAATAGGGTATATGCCGTAAAATGCAATTTGATATTATCGTTGTCCTATTTTTGTTGACTAATTAACATATGAAGACTTTTGTTTGTAGGTTCGTGAGATGTTGCAAGCAATAACCATGGTGTTGATGGGATATAAATTGGCCAACTGTGATTTGGCCATTCCCGATCGTCAAGTCACTACAAGAAAAATACCCTATTGCAACTAGCTATTTGCAACAGGCTTCAAATGACAGTTGCAGTAAATGATATTTAGCAACAGGCCTTTTGTTGCTCTTGCAATAGATAAGATTTAACAACAGGCTTATTCTTCCTGTTGCGAAAAGCATATTTTTCGCAACAGTGATTTCGGGCCTGTTGCGAAAACATACTTTTAGCAACTGGACCTCCATTCCTGTTGCAATAGAAATATTATTTGCAACTACACCTTTAAACTATTTGCAAGAAATATAGATTTAGCAACTGTCTTTACCAGTTGCGATAACTGTAATTTTTTTGCAAGTGGTAAAGCCTGTTGCGAATAACGTACTTTTGAAAATTATTTTTTCTCCAAGTAAAATCCTGTTTTGTAATATAAGAATTATAAGTATAATAGTTTATATATTTATATATCTGAAAATTATATGATTAACATTTGGTAATGTATGATATTTATTAATAGTTTAATTAATGTATGATATTTGTTAATGTATGATATTTGATAATCATAATTTAGTTTAATTAATAGTTTAATAGTTTAATTAATAAGTAATTATATAATAGTTTAATTAATAAGTTTAATTAATAAGTAATTATATAATAGTTTAATTAATGAAAATTATATAATTTGGTATAATATTTATTAAGTAATTAGCATAATAGTTTAATCATAATTTGGTAATAAGTAATTGCCTTTTTTTACAACTGGTAAAGCCAGTTGCGAAAAACAGTTTTCTAAATATATTTTTTTCCCCACCTTTGTAAGCATAAATACAAAAATATGAAGTAATAGGTAATATTTAGTTATAATTTGATAAGTATTAAGTAATAATAATTAATTGAAATGAATTGATACTTTAATAATTTATTATGGTAAAAAAAAATTTTAGGCAAAGCATGGTAAGTTATTAGTGTAAATTATATTTAACAATTATTAATTACATTTAATAATTAATAAATCTAATTAACAACAAATAGAATTATATTGATACTTTATTATATACTATTAGTTTGCATCCGTTTACCCGGTGATTGCTTCTCGGTAATTAATAATTCGCTGGCGCCCGCTAAAATTTCACGCTATCCCGCCATTTATCAATATCTAATTGTCGTTCTGTGTCTTTTCAATGGAGGCTAGGTTTTGAGCCGCCGCCACCCTATTCCTCTCTAGATCTCCTTTTCGTCTCCCTGCTTCTAAGCCCTCTGCCCCTTTTTCATCGTCCGTTCCATCTCTCTCCTCTCACCCTTTTCCTCCCCTCACCTACAAACTGCTCCCTCCCTCTTTACTCCCTCTCCCCTTGTCCCTCCCCTCATCGACACCAATCCAACTTGATTTTGTCCGCCTGTTACACGCTCCGCCCGTCTTTGGTACTCCATGACGCCTTCATTCTCAACTACGCCGTCAACTCCCACTCTCCACTACTGCTCGTCCGCCTTTACTGCTGCCGATGAAGAAGTGTCACTAAAGGTAATTCCTGTTTGACCGAATACTCTAATAAAGATTAAAATATTCATTTTTGTAATATTATCGCCGTAATGGAATGGTTAAACTGAGCTGATGACATTTCATTGCCTGTACAGTTTGGACAACTCAAAAAAGGGGAAGAGCCAAGTGATCCTTTCAACGATAATATGACGTTACAGAAAATCTTATATAATCAGGTTTGTTAGGACTAACTGTTATTGTCAAAAACAAGATGAAGATTTTATGATAAAACGATGTTAAAAACTTATAAGTAAAACAAATATGGTAATCAGACACGGTGTTTTAGGCTTAAACAACTGCAGTCAGCTGGTTTCTGGACAAGAAACGATATAGATTTAAGAAAATACTAGCTATAATTAATTTTCTGCTTAATACAAAAATGAATGCATATGTTATAATGAGAATTGGTACACATTTATGAACATACGAGCTATCTGTTTAATATAAAAATGAATGCGATAGTATGTTATCATGAGAAGTGGGAACCTGTTATTTTCAGCTTATCATGGCAAAAGAAAATAAAAGTAAGATAAGTTGTTGTCCAAGAAATGTCAATTACAACAATATACTATACTTGTATAAAGATTTTGGGCTTTTCTTATTATAACAACAGTATATATACTTTTAGAAGTGAATTGCTGCCTGTTTAATGTGTTGTTTTGATTTATATGCCAAGGCCGGGTATTTGGTTAATGTCGTCATTGGTTACCTTCTGATTTATGTATAATTCTAGTTGTATAAAAAAAAGCCATGAGTGAGGGCCTACGTCATATTTTGGGAGTTAAGAGGTAATGGCACTAATGAATTAAGCGGTGATGGTAGTAAAATTTTAATAAGTTAACGGTGACAATTAGAATGTTAGAGAATAAATTTAACTATTTGTGCAGGTTTCAATTTTTGTAGCTGGAGCGATTACAGTTTGTTGATTGGAACACAATTGGGTCTGTTTTTTGGGAACATCTTGGGTGCTTTTCTGGTAAGTCAGGTGAACACGTTAACTTTTTAATTGTTTATACACTACTAGTGCTTATCTAAGTGATAGGAGATGGTGCAAATTTTATGAGATACATTGCTTACTGAAGTTACTTATTAGATTTTCACATATAAGTATTTGGTTGGATTTCTTGATTTTCATTCATTACTATGAAAGGCCACTGTTATTGGATATTTTTCAGATATACATAATACCATATCCGTGTTTATATCCGAAAACGTTTTCGAATATCGGATATTCGTATCCGCTTTTCGGATATCATATATTTTTCGCATTTTCGGATATAGATTTTATATTTTTTGGTATACATCGACGGTCCTAATCTTCCAATTTCTGTGTAAGTGAATAAGTTTTAATGGTTGCTAAGCTCTTTAATTATTTTTTTGTTATTATGAAAACAATGACAATTACTGTATGTGAACAGTAAAATTGTTTTATTTACAATTTTCTTGCTGGCAAATTGTAGATTGTTGACGTAGTTGAAGAAAATACACAAGATTTAGGAAAAAAAAGGGTGCGTGCTAAGTATGAAAATGCACATAGACTGATAAGGTGCGTGCTAATCATCTGTTAGATCTATCTTTTGTTGTTGTTTTTCCTTTAAAATTTTCTTTTTTGCTTTACATTGTTATCAATTGTTTATGTAAAGTTCGTTATTCTTGCAGAATGATATTTGTTAGTGCAACAACATTGTCCGTTCATTCACTGTTTCAACTCTTTATCTGTTTTTTTTAAACAATTTTATTTTTGTACTTTTTATCATTTTTCAAACTAAAGAATTTACTACTTTTCGCTGGAACATTTAATACATTGACTATTGTCTATTGTTATATGGATAGTAATGTATAGGCTATATAGTAATGTTTTCACCTTTAACTGTAGGTTATAAATGACTCAATGACCTCCCTAGATTTCGAAAGATCATCATGATCTAGATACACATAAGCATCATAGATTTGTTGAAACAAGTCAGTCAAAAAAGTTGGATTTTGCAGGGTTGCACATCAACGGGTTGCAAGGAAGTACATAAGGTGTTGTCGGCTCTAAGCTTTTATTTGATGTAGAGTTCGCTGGAATGACATACATATTTCTGGATAGGCATGCGCATGTTCATGATCAACAACAAACTTGGAGCATGAACTGAAGATTTGTTCTTGTGAATCGATGATATTTATTTTCTTGTTATAGTATATGTATGATAGAGTAGAAATATGATTAGAAAATGCTCTATTTGAAAAAAATGTGTTGTGTGAATGGTGTATGAAAATTGTAGAAATTTTTGTTGTAATCGTTTGTACTATTAAAACTTTGTTAAAATAAAATTTTATTTGTTTATTTCATTTTGTGATATAGACTTTTACTAAAACGAATACATTTAATATGTAATATTTATAAACTGTAATTTTTTTTTTATAGATTTGTGGATCTATTGCAACAGGCATATACTGTTGCAAAATGATCTGTTGCAACAGCAAAAGCCTGTTGCAAAAAAGTATACCGTAACATCTTATTGCAACAGGCAGAAAATATTGTGGACTTTTTGCAACTTCGGCTATACCAACAGGCGCAGGCCTGTTGCAATAGGTCTACTGCAACAGATATCGCCTGTTGCGAAAAGTGTTTTTTGTTGTAGTGAGTGGCTTTACGGGTACTGACGATGGTGGGTTATACTGAACATACATGCAAAATAACATGACAACAACAATGATGTAGCATATATGATGGTATGCCAATGTAAATTTCTACGCTAAATGAATGCTGAAAATAAAAGACATAAATGAACTCACCGTGTTGTAGCATATAGGAAGACTATATCCAGTTATTTATGAAATAACTAGCTAAATTGTCACGAGCCTCATCTATCTCTTGTTGGCTATAAGAATCATATTGTACAAAGCACTGCAATTACAAGGTTGTTTCAAAACATTCATTATGTGATTACTTAACATAAAATATGAAGGGGAAAAAAATTAATTTAAGGACAAATTTATTTCACCTTTTTATAACATCAGCAGTACTTTTTACCAGTTTTATTACTTTGCAGTCTATTCAAAAGACACATATTCTCATGCCTTAAAGACTCTAATTCACTTCTACATGACTCTACTTCCTTCCTCAGTGTGTGCTCAACTGCTGTCAATCGCACTAGCTCCATTTGCAACCTACTTAACAAATTATCATTACATTTCTTGCCAAGGTCAGCAGAAAATGCCTACCTTAATCCGTTAATAGACTTTTCTTGTTTATTACATGTCTTTTGCAATCTTACTACTGCTTTATGCACTTCCTTGTTCTCATTTTCTCTAAGCTTATAGTTTTCTCGTGTAGACTTAAGATTTTCTTCAGCTACTTTGAAGCGCTCATGTATCTCAAACAATTCTTGATGAAGATTATGATTCTGTGCTCTTGTTTCTTCTAGGTTAGAAGATAAGTCCTGCATTCGAATCTCTGAACTCATAGTCCTGCTTTTAATTGATTGTTCGCTGTCTTTCAGCACAGATATCTCCCTCTACAAACACACATTTTTCTCTGCAAGTTCTATGACTCTTTCAAGAAGTCGAGTTTCTTCAGACTGAAACTTTTCGAGCTTCATAGACCAATCAGTCGATCTTCTATCCAGCTCCTTCTCTAAACTAGACTGCAAATCAGTCTTCTCTTTTTGTAGTCTTCTAGTTCTTATATCAAGTTCAAATCTACCATTTTTTATTGCCTCTCTCATGGAAACCCTCTCTGCAAGTCGAGACTTTAGCTGTGAAGAGAGTTCAAATGCCAAAGTTTCTTATCGTCAGCAATACTTTTTGCCAGTTGAACCAGTGCATTCATATGGACACTTTCAAATTCAAGGTCTTCTTTAGATATTGTACTCAACATGTGTTCAACATCTTTCACCTTTTTATGCAGCTGATCATCAATTTTTAAATTGAAAAATCCTTTTTCATATATGCAACTTTGTTCATTTTCAGTAGACAAATTTGAGCTATCATAAGGTAATGAACTCACGCTACTGTTATAATTTCGAGTGATGCAAGAACATAGTGAAATTCGATGTGGCTCTGATGAATCAATGAATATATCCTCCACAATGGCACTAGTTTCTGAATTACTATCCTGGTGTTTGACTTTATAAAATTCTTTTGAATGTAGTGCATCAAATTTCATTCTTATGTCTCTTTGGTATGATTTTGGTCGACTATGCAAATAAAAATCACTTTCTTCTCTATACGGCTGCTGTATTACGTTCTCTGCGTTATTAATAGGTGAAGTTGGTGCAGTAGATACAACTTTCTGATATCTATCATGATGTACATCATGCTGCTCTCCGTCTATGTAAAGATCTAAAGTGTTTGTGCTATCTATAACACGCTGTAATCGAGTAGAGCGGCATTTTAGTGGAATTGGAGAACTACAATGTGAGTCACCTGATGAATTATCATTGTTTCTGGATGAATGAGGAGAGCAGGTATTGTCAGCTGCATTGTAATGTCGTAATGCATCTATATCTCTTCTTGATCTGGAAAATGAACTATTATCAGTTGCATTGCAATCTTTGACCATGTCCTAATCTCTTTTATTTCTCGCATTTCTCATGTAAGTAGGTAATGTATGTAGTCCATATTAAAAAAATGCATATTCTGTACTGATACTTGTCACTAATAGCCTAATAGGAAAATTTAAAGCAACGTAGGTAGTTAAGAAACTGAGATTAGCCAAAGAGAAGTTACAAATTAAGTATAAAAGGAGATAAAGCATAGAGGTAGCCATGTATTATTGATGACAACTCGAAGAAAAACGAAATGAATTAGTTCAATAAATTATGATATGATCAATAATTTGGTCTAACTCTAAACAAACCGGGACTGAAAGTTAAGACAATTCGATAGTACAAAAATAAAGCTATTGTCAAAAATATCAGCAGCAGCATGTTTGTCGTGAATTAAATGAGAAAGGAACACACGGTAAAAGCTACATACCGAAGATTGAACCAATCAGTTACATCATGCTAAAAAAACACAAAAAAACAAGAGCTATCGGTGTATATAGATGCATAAATAAAATTTACTGATAAGAAGGATTTGGACAAGAAGGTGGTGATCTGCGTGATAAACTCAAATTTCCATCTGTGGTCTCGTTATAATTTTCTACCGAGTCAAAAGTAAAACTCCGTTTGTGACATGGAGTATACTATTCTTTATTTCCCGTGTCCTTTTCACTCAAATCCACTTGATCATCTGCGGACTTTGAAAATGCCTTGCTAAGTTTAGGATCAGGCAAAGCTCGGTTGTCGTTATTTGCATTATTTGAAGCCAAGGACTTGAAGGTGAAGAATCTCTTCATCTGGAGGATGTTATTTCAATCTGCAAGTGTGTTATGAAATTAGTGAACAATTTTTACATAGTTGCTTCAGTCTAAATGTATTTTCTGACGAGGAAACACCACATTAGTGCATGCGCACACATAAAGACACATTGAACTAAGTATACTGCAAAATTTCAGCAAGCAAACATAAAAACTCGAGCGTCTTACGGACAGTTTACTAGTAATATACATGAATACTCATTGTAATAATCCTTTAGTACATAATCCTAAAGTCAAGATCACTTCAAAGTTTTTTGGGTGACAAGTCAACGATAAGAAACGTTTAGGTTAATAAGATTCAACAAAAAAAGTTAAACTGCTAAGGCTAGTTACATATCTAGAAACCAACAAGGGAAATACATGTATTCTACATTTTGTGTAAAAGTGAAAAATACTGTTCTCTATTAAATTTTGGGATTAAGGCTAAGAGGGGATAGTGATGGAAAAACAGAAGCTTTTCAGATTCTTATGGGGATAAAACAGTACCAACCGAAAAATCAGTAAGAAATAATATTCTTCACACCTTCATTGATTACATGGAAGAGAAATTTTTGTTAAATGAAAATAGAGAAATGGTGTACACAAACATATGAACGAAGGGGTGCAGGTACAAACGACAATAAAAAAGGAGGGATTGTCTAGAATCAAGCAGTGATATTATCGATGGTGATGCAATCTTACTACGACACCACCCAAACCGTATAAAATTTAAATATACAAATTCGTTGATTTTTAGAGTAAATTTCTCAATCCAATAATAAAACCATTTAAAATTTCAAGTTTTAGCCAACACAAATAAAATCTTGATCTTTATTCAAATATTTCAACCCAGGTCGTTATTTTCTTACCTGCGATGAGAAAACAGTAGCAGAAGCACTTTTCCAGAAACCTAAATTCACAAATCAGAAATTCATAAATAAATTCCGAATGATCCAATTAAACACTCAAGAAGCTCGATTTAGCATACAATCCATGAGAACAAATAAAGGTAAGAGAACAAGAATTATGAATGACGGACGACGATCTTGGAAACACCTAGCTACCTTGGGATTTGGCAAAATCTAGAGAATGGCGGAATTCTGTTTGGTTTTTGTTTTTTTGTTTTCTTCTTTTTCTTTTTAACTGGAGGCTCAATGTATAAAATTTCAAGTGTCAGCTAACGGAGTCGTCAAGACCAGACTGATGCACCTGTAACGGACATTAACAACGACGTTACGTTAAAAAGATTATTTGAGCACAACAGCAGTATTATATGGCCGAAGGCAATGAGATATTGGCCACTCAATCTGAATTGAATGGCTAGCATTAAACTGCGGAGGTTTATTCGATTATTATAAGATTTAATTAAATTTTGTAAATGGTCAAGATTTTTATTTATTGTGAATCTGTGTGACAAATGGTTTCCTAATGGTTGTAAATTCTTTTCCTTAAATTAATTATGAGACAGTCAATATGTAATTGGATTTGGTTAATGCACTGAATTATGCAACAGATCAAATTACGTATAAAGACCTAAAATATAAATAAACTTGCATAAAACAACTGGAATTCATAATAATAATAAAATCTTAGCATGTCACAAATTGCACACTTAACTAACGATTCCTTATGTGAATTACGACTCAAGACTCTCACCAAGACTGGAGGATAACATTTGTTAAGTCTCCTGAGATATTCGCCAAAGCACACATAGCATTATCTTGCAAACTTTGAGTAGATTTACCTTGCATAAATTCTTGCAATGGGGGCATAAATCAGAGCAGGAATCCCACTTGAACTAGCAATTTTGAGTCTTGCTTCATTACATTGTGTTGAAAGAAACTTGAGTGCCCCAGCAACTTCAGCTCTAATTGAGACTTCATTTCTTGGACCAAGTAACTTAAGCAGTAGTTTAGTACCATCTGCAGCTAAAAATTTGGAGCAAATGGCTGCATCTTCTGACATCATATGAGCAAGAAGGTAGTAAACAGTCTCCAACGTACTTTAGCAAAGTCAGTTTCTCTTGTATTGTTAAAGTATTCCTTCATAGCTGCTCTATGCATTGTGCAATGCTTTTTAGTGTTCCACCTGTATCTTACATAATATTGTGATCTCTAGAGCCCAGATGCGGAGTATGAGGCCCCTGCTCTTGAACTTTAAAATCAACATTTCTTACCAAATCCATGGATTCAGGGCTTGCACCATTTGTGCCAGAATATCTACAAGAAAGTACCGCTGCTAGCTTTTCTTCAATTCAATATTCTTCAAAATTGTTACAGGATTCAACTTAACATCACCCAATAGATCAGAAGAACTGCTGAGGATCACTAACACCATTACCAAATATGTAAAAAGATAAAATTCGGAAACAAGATTCACTTGAGCAAAGCAAAGAAGATTGAATTTATCTATCTATATAGTTAATAGTGAGGGAAGAAATCCTTAGGAATTAAACACTGGAATAAAATAATAGGTTGTAGAGATAGTGCCAGTTTAAATGGTGTTGGCATGTACATAATCCATATTAAAAAAATGCACATAATATTCATTCTGTTGCAATAGTGCATGGCATTTAAATCTTGAGTACCTTAACATTGTGCTGACTGCTCTAGATACTCATGTGAGAAGTAACAGGATCTACATTCTCTTATGTGAACTAAAGGAAACAAAAACTGCTCTAGCACTGTGAAGACTGCTATAGATACTCATGTGAGAGGTAACAGGCTCTACATTCTTTTATGTGAACTAAAGGAAACAAAAATGCTCTTAGAGAGTGGCAAAAATTTATAAGTAACTTCCAATTACAGTGTGATCAATTAAGGAACAAAACTAATAACCTTTACAGGAAAATGGCCCTCAATCCTATGGATGAGAAATCATCAAGCAATATAATCAAACATTTGAAAAGTTGTCAAAATCTATAAGAAAGGTTGCTGTGGAGAACCGTTCGGAAAAAGAAACTTAAATGGCCAACTAAGAGTGATGAAACTACCAATTTCTTTCACAACAAGATGGAAATTCCTAAAACAAATAACAGTGGCAAACCCAAGAGAAACATCTCAAAATTAACTTTATTACACTGACAGCAGCATCATTCCTGTGTTATGTTATAATACAATTGCAACACGAAATTCACGTTCAATTACCAAGCAAGACATACAGCGTACCATTATTACTTATAATTGACATAAGGTTTGACATGATTAACCAATTATTATTACTGTTATTTAACATTTTTTTCCTAAAAATCTGATTTTCAATATTTTCAAAGAAAATTTATTTCAATTCAACACAAAAATTATTCATAGCCGCAAAACAGTGTAACGTTATAAATTCATATGAGAAATCAAGGATTTTGACATGTATATTTTTTGAGGTTATACTCACACAGACGTGCACAGAAATGCGCGCACATAACAGCGCTGCTTATCTTGGTTATAACAAGGTTCCAAAACTAATATAGTGCTTCAAATTCTTCCTTTGCTCCTATATATTCAACTTTTCTCATATATATTCAAATTCACAATAAATATGAATTTACTGTAGAAATCAGAATAATTTATTAGTCCTGCAAAAATCAGTCTACAAACAATACATTTTCCATGTACTACAAACAATAATAAACTATAATATGAAGATTGCTCTCTGATTGCATTTGATTTATCATGTTTAAACTCCTTTAATAAAGATACATTTGCGAAGGAACCTCAAAATATTAGCATATATGTGAACTCAAAATCCATTCAAATACCTTTTACTTTTATCAAATACCTAAAATAAATAACTAAATATGAATGTAGAACCACTTAAAAAGTAAAACTGTATTAAAAAGTGGCTGCTCAGAAAAGTGAGTCGACGTGTTTAATGAAGATAACCCATATTCTTCCATTATATTCCTTTTTAAGGCCTATAAACCAGAGTCAAACACATAATTCATGTACATTTGTTGCATAAATTAATTTTGGACCTAACCTTTGACAATAAAGTGTATTTTCATAAGTTTCACCTGGATGTAGACAAGTTGGAGATGTGAATTAGATGTAACTAGACTTATTATAAGTCAAATGAGCTAAATAGACTTACATAAGTTGGAACTAAACCGAGAAGGCTTGTAAATAAGTCAAAATAAGTTGGAACTTAAATGAGTTTTAAAAATTACTTTTCTTTGTTTGCTACCTTCTAAAAGCATCAAAAAATCAAATCTGTTTGTTCGATTTTCCCGCTCGATGGATTATCTTGTTGAATTATTACACTAAGTACTTGGTTTATGAGTTCATAGCAAACAGAAGAGATATGAAGTATATAAAAAATTGGGTTCTCAATTAGAATTTTTTTCCAATGTGTCTCTTTCTACAAACATTACAATCTATGATCGATTGATTGATTCTTTTAGATGTGGCGCGCGCGCGCACACACACACTCTGGTAAGTCTCACACATTTTCTCCTTGTTATCATTCAATTTGATTACTGATATTATAAAAATTAAGTTCCGTACAATTTCATGCATATGCAAAATTAATTGGTTAAGTATGAAGCTATTATCTTAGTTTAGCTAATATAGAAAAGACGTTTGTATGTTGCATATAAGATATTGCTTAAGTCAGTTCATTTGCTTCCTACCTTAACATGTATTTACATTTGTATTCACAAAGTACAACCAATAAAAACTACCTTATTTTTGCTAAATCATCTGATGATATATTTCTACCCTAAGCATATATATATATATATATATATATATATATATATATATATATATATAACTCAATTAACTAACAAATATCACCCAAGATAAACAATCATTAACAAAATTAGTAATCACTAATTTAAACTAAAAAAATTAATGTAGTTTGATTTAAAAAAGGTCATCATTCATGAATCAAACTACCAATCGTATAACTTCAACATGAAATTACATATTAAATTACAATGGTTATTACAATATAGAATCAATCTTAATTTCAATCTTAAAAGGTAAACAATGTTGCACTATATTTAACATTTACGCATACAACTCACATGCATAAACTAAAATCAATTTATGATCGTCAAAGAAATCAATAGTAAGCCATATGATATGCATGAAAGAAGATTTTTTTTTCCAGCATGTCTCTTGCTACAAACAAACTATGATTTACATAAACTCTTCTCATAGCCAAAGATTTTTTTCCCTTGCTACAAACAAACTCGCAAAAACTATGTTCATTACGATGCTAAGGCTTTTACAAGGATCTTTACAAAATTAGATTTTAGAAGAGATATGAAGTATATAAAAAATTGGGTTTTTTCCTCCCAGCAAAATTTTATTAATCTACATATATTATATATGAAAATAATAAAAACTGACAGCCAATCTTAACACCATAACTAGGGAAATATACATTTATGATTTTATTAATCTGTAGAAAAATTTCATTACGATGGTGGGCTTTTACAAGGATCTTTACCAACTGTTTTCATCCCCATTTCCTAAAGTGCAAACCAACAGTCTCTCTCGTATCTCGGGCCAATTCGTTTATGTAATGTTATCCATAAGATTTTGACTAACCAGCTTTGTAATGCATCGATGCTGAAATCAACTTTTTAACAAATTCGATTTGTATGAAGCTGAAAAACATCAAAACAAAAATAAAAAATTAGAAAAGGAAGATTCAGTACCTTAATAACAAGAAGGCGTACTCGAATCTAAGCTACGAAATAAACGGTGAAGCGAGAGTGAAATACGATTTCTAGGGTTATTTTTTTTTAACTGTACGTCGATGAAAAGGAAAATGAAGAAAAAGCATGTGAAGAGGGGTAAAGGTGAAATAAAGCTGGTTGGTGGGATGTAACATGAAAAATAAAGTTACACGCCAATGTTTTGAAATTGCATCCCTTGGTTTAACCGATGCCAAAAATTTTGAATTGCAAATAAATACAACCGCATCAGTTTTATTCACAACCGGTGCAACGAAAACTATTTGCATCTATATAGTTTCATCGATTTTTGTAGATAACCGATGCAACTTACAATTTTGTGTCATCTATAGCTTTCCCCATATGAGTTGCATTGGATTTTTAGATAGAACCGATGCAAATATCATTGTTTGCATCTGTTATTATCACGACTAATGCAAATGAGGCGAAGCAACAACCACATTTTGTACTGTTGATTATTGATTTTCTTTGTTGGGCATTGATGTTCACTACTATGTTTTATCTAATATACTTTTTTTGGTAGAGGTATGATACACTATTTCAAAAAAAATGCTACTAGTGGAAGCTTCTATTTTCAATCAAAGGTTCAAAAAAATGGAGGTAATGCGTCCACCTAGAATAGTGCTACACAACAGCCATGAGTTGTAATATGTACCAAGTAATATGCTTCTCAACTATGTATTGTATTATGTAACATTTTTATTGTTATTTCTGCTGAACTTTGAAGTGTAACTACCATTGTTGAACACTGTTATTTCAAAAATTGTTGTTAAGTTTGATCTTTGTGTTAATTGTATAAAAAAATATTTGGTTTAATGTTATTTCTTTTATGATATTATGTTAAATTCGTAAATGTTTGTATTGAGTATGAAAATTAAATGAGTCTGGTTTGTAGAAGAGGCCGAAAAAGTATTTTTTTAATAAAAAGTGATATATGAATTTGCAACGGCTATGAATCGTTGCTAAATCAAAAATAGTAACGGCTTTGAGTCGTTGTAAAATCAAACTTTGCAACGGCTTTGTGCCGTTGCAATGTATAATTTAGCAATGCTCAAATTCATTGCTAATTTTTTGCCTCTCTTAATTTTGCAACGGCTCATAGACGTTGCTAAATGATTTTGCAACGACCGAAAGCTGTTGTGAAATAGAATTTCTGGTATAGTGATCCAGATAACGACCATATACAATGCATGTTAGACGAGCTGAATAATATCTAAGAGATATAATATTTGTTTATATTAAATTAAAAAATAAAGCACATTAATTATGCATTAATTTGTTTATATTTTACTCTTTTATACATATGTGCTAAATTATATGATTTTAACCATTTTTCATAATACACAGCTTGTGTTTGCTTATATACTATTGCTACATTATATACTAAATTAAATATATGATTTATATATATACACAAATATATAATATACTAAATTATACTATTTAAAAATCTAATTTATGCATCACATAATGTTATACTAAACTTGCTTTTAAATAAATGATTAATGGCTCGTATGTCGACATGCCAAGAAGCATATGTCGACATGTGCTACTGTAATTTCAAAAAATAATTTTTAAAACAAAGTAAATGATTTTTAAATTAATTACGGTGAATCCAGAGATAAAAAAAATTCCTTTATATTAAAAAATTCTTTTTAAAGTAAAATATAATAAAGGTATAATAAAAATATTTAAGAAACTAAATATAAAATGATATAAATGTGTAAATACAAATATAAAACTATGAATATATTAAAACTTAATATAAACAAGGAATTTGAGGACAGATAAGTAAGTATACAACAAGTGAGTAAATTTTTTAATTAAGTTAGAAATATGTTAAACATAAGTTTGAAAATAGCTTTCAGGATTTAGAAAATAACTTTCAGGAGTTAAAGTATTTATCAAAATAAAAAAGTTTATATTTATAAATAAGGAATTAATTTTGAAATCATTTGAAAACAAGATTTAAAACCAAATAAGTAATTTAGAAATTATTTTGAAATCAGGATTTAAATTTAAAATCAGAATTTTAAAATTGAAATAGAATCAAGTGCTAACTAGAGTTTTAACAGAAATTCTAGGCACATTTACTCTATAATTCTTGAACTCTTGATTTCCTAATACTTATGAGTCCTGAAAATTGAGCTCTTCTGTTTGAAATATTGATTCTTGCGAACTGTATAGTCTTCAATAATAAATATCTGCATAGAGTTCATGTATACACCCGCACACGCGCACACACACACACACATATATATGTATTCTAGAAAATAGTTTTAGTATATATTTTATAATAATGATAATTGAAGCAAAGTAGAAACAAAGTTGTTGTCAAAAAATTATCATCAACTTCTCAGTCCTTAATAAGGCTGGCTTGCCTTCTCCTACCTAGGTTTTGATGGTCTATTAGGCTTCAAAGTGCCGCTCGAGCCTTAACCCTATGTTGTTGGACTTTATATATATATATATAAATATATATATATAAATATATATATAAGTTCATGCATACCTTCTGTTAACCCTGTTAAAACACAGTTCAAAGCACCGGGTCAGTCGGTTTTAAAGCATCGGGTCGGTCGCAATTATGGATCGGCCTCAACAATGCGGACCGGTCATGTTTACACAACAGTGGGTCGGCCTATTCGGCAAAGCATCGGGTCAACCCATTTCCTTTAGAGCGGATCGGTCCTCTCAGAGTGGGTCGGTCTTGATCACTTGAGGAACTAGGTCAGTCAGTATTAATGGACCAGGTTGGTCAGTATCGACAGATCGGGTCGGTCAGTAACAAAGAGTTGGGTCAGCCCCAACCGGGTAAGCCATAATGAAGAACATGGAATTCAACACTGGTGCAAATGTGTTACGTGAGCATCTTGTTAATGTGCAAACTTATTTTGCAAAAAGCGGTTCAAGCTTTTTTATAAATAGCGTACATGTAATGTACACATTATGAAATATATATATATATATATATATATTTATAGTTGCATAAACATACAAATGCTGGGCATAAGTTGATCACGTACATTAGTGATGAACCCACACGCCTACATATTCCAAGAGCAAAACTACTTAAGTACAAAAATGCAAAAAGAGGGACAGTTAGCTTCATCAAGATACAACACGTATGAAGTATAGAGAGATTGGATCCATCCTGGTATATGAGATGGCACTTTCACATAACTGGGTCGGCAGTAACTTATATGCGTGGCCATGCTGCTACCAATAACGGGTCGGCCTCAAACATTTAGCGGAGTCATATGGGATGGCACCTTGTTATATGCATGAGGAAGCTTCTAAAAGAAGAAACGTGTATACATGTCATAAGCCTTTTCCTGGAATAACAAAGCATATGAAGGTTGACAAGGTACGCGTGGCATAACATGCGTGAAACCATATAGAAGATGATAGCTGCTTTTCCTGAGATAAGGCCACGTGGATCAATATTGAGACAATAAGCTGGTTGGTCACATAAAAAGAATATGGAACAACTTCAACTAATATAAACCGGTCGGCCGTTTAGTATATTGGCGATGGCATTTTGGAAATAAAGGTAAAAATTGGTCGGTGCTTTAAATATACAGAGCAGCTGCTACCATGAATATTGGGTCGACCATAACAAACGAAGGGAACAATAGCAATGATATTTGGGTCGGTCCATGTTGCTTTTTTTGGATCGGTCATTGATTTTGGGCGGTGGCAGAACCATAAATACGTGTAATATGGCAGCTGTACACAACTGTAAAGTGGGCCGGTCAGGTTCTTACCCAGTGGCATTTTCGTAAATAAGTTTAGGCCGAACCAAATTCTATACTCCATAATTACGAGACTGCCACTACCCCCAAACTACACATATAAATAGGTCCTTTCTCCACACTTGAAGGGACCGATTTTTGGACCCCGAAGGGCTGCCCAAATCATTTCTCCACCCTTTCAAACACTTCAAATTCTATTAATGGCTTCTCCAATTCGATCAAGCTTCATTCAATAATAAAGTGATCAAATCATCGTCGTTCTTCATTAGAAAGCTCTTTGATTCAACTCTAGTGATCTTCAATCAGCATCATTCTCCTTTCAAGCCTAGATCAAGCACAAAATCACTATGAAATCCGCAAAGATCATCCAATTGGTAAAGTGAGCAAGGATCTACACATCCACTATCATAAACCAAAAGATCTCGTCCGTTCACCGTGATTTTAGGCAAATTTAAGTGCAAATATGAGAGATCGTTGTAAAAAGAGAGTAGATAGAAGAATGTACAATATTAATAAATTTATATGTTTTATAATCGCCAAAGTGCTAATTAAAAAAGTGTTCAAAGTGGACATAGATCTAGATTGATCGAACCACTGTAAAAAACCTTTGTCCCTTACTTTTTCCCGCTTTTACTTGAATTTGTATTTGTAACACCAATTTTCATCTTGCATACCGTTTGTTAAAGTGTGATTTCACACCATTGGCGTTTGAACCATTTTTGATTCAAACATTTGGCGCCCACCGTGGGGCCGCATTCACATCTCCTTCCTTCATATTGAAGTTCTAAGCCTACTTCTATCATAGATTCCGCAAATATAAGATCTAGGCCAATCAATGAACTATCTTCATAATTCAAGGCCTTATCCGAAATACTGGCTAAATCTAAGAAGACTACTACCAATGTCGTTGAAGAAAATAACAATGTTATTAACAATGAAACTACTCTACTCACTAACCACTTCGAAGTGGGAGAAAATTCAATATCCCGAGCTAGAGTGATTAAAGCTGAGTTAGATGTCGTCGTCGCTAACTTGAGTCACCGCATGGAAGCCTCCAACAAAGCTTTAATCGATGCTAATATAACTCTCATGGATGCTAATCAAGATTAGATGGATAAAGTGTGTGCTCTCCTAAATGCTCAAGCAAATATCGCTCCTCCTCCGAAAATTCGTGTTAACATTGAAGAGAATGCAAATTCATCAGCTTTCGATCCTCACAATGATAACTTGGAAGGATTTGTTGGCAAATACCACGTTAATGTCGAAGACTCAAAGTTGAATACTATAAACCACTCCGACCGAAATAACTGACGAGTTGCAAGTCCCGTCAAGGGGGCACCATCCTTTAATGGAAGTAAAAGGCCTTGTTCCTTTAAATGAGATCGCTCACCATGACGAGCATCCGGAAAAGAGATCGAAGTCCCCTCCCCGGAACGACACAACTCGAAGGAATATATCGCGGATGTGGTAAAGAAAATCATGAAAGACAACATGCCTTGCAAGGATAGTGAAAGGGAATGTGACTTCTCTCTCGGAAAAAATCCATTCACAAAGAGGATCCGCAAGGCTAAATTTCCCAAGAAGTTCACTCATCCTACTCTGCCTCCGTACAACGGGACTTCTGATCTGAATCACTTCCTATACAAATACAAATGGTATACGAATAGAGCTAAGGCAACAGACGATATCAAATGCCTGTGCTTCCCTCACTATCTAGAAGGTGTCACATCGTTATGGTTCACAAGGCTCCCGCCCAAATCCATCAACCAATTTGATGATTTGATTCTGAAACAAAAAGAGCATTTCAGGCTGCAAGCTACGAAGGCGAAGGATATTATTTCTCTTACATCAATAAAACATAAACCAGGAGAATCTGTCAAAGCTTTCCCTAAAAGGTTCGATGTTGTTGTATCTGAAGTAGGAAATCCCGAGCCCCACATGATTTTAATGTCTCTAATCGACACCATAGACGAGAATAACAAATTTGGAAAATGGATCAAAATGAAGGATCCAAGTACACTTGACAAATTCTATAAAAAGGTCGAGAAGTACATGAGATTGGAGAATACGCCTGCGCCTCTTCAGATTAATAATTCAAACCAACCTCTTGAAGCTCTCAAAAATGCTACTACTCAGTACAATCAGAAAATTGTCGGAGGTCGGAAAAGGGGTAACGACTGGAAAGACAATCGAGACAGCAAGAAGCCTCGCTTCTCCAACCCATCAGAGCTAACACCTTTAAATGATACTTCCAGAAAATATCTTCGCTACAACAAAAGACTCCGAAGATTATCCAATTCCAGAATCTCAGAGAGTAAACAGTAAGCAAGCAAACTCTGGAAAGTTCTGTCGATTCCGTAATCTATCAGACCATAACACCAACGAGTGTAGGCATCTAAGGCCACTGATCGAAGGGATGACTAGGAAGAATCGTCTGCAACAATATGTGAAAGATCCACAATCCTCAAACGCTGTTCTGATTCCCTAGGGCCAAGGGGCAACAAGCAACGAAGCTCTTGTTCAAATCATGCCAAGGCTGATCATCAACTAAAAACCGTTGGTTGTGCTCCAGTTTCAATGCCTCAGAACAAGCGATCAACATCACCACCGTTTTACTTCGTGCTCTGTTTCCTGCTTCAGTTCATGCTTTACTTCATGTTTCATTTTCTGTTGTATTCAAAATTTCTTGTAAACAGTATGTCATAATCTGCAAGTGATGCACTGAACGTTAGCTCTACGATTAAGAGCATATCTGTTTGAATGAATTTCTAGCTTGCAAAATTATGTGTCAAATCAAAACTTATCTAAAAAGATGATTTCATATTGTAGGCCATCTATCGAGCGCTTGTTCCTTCAGAATCTGACAAAGCATAGTGACCTTAACAACACTAACTCAAGTGCCAAAGGTTGTAAGTGTCAACATTCCCAAATGCAGAAATAGAAAAGCATCACCCTGAGAAGTGAATGGCAGGAGTCGCAAAGATTCAAACAGTGAACAAGCTCCACGACAAATAAACCAAAGTGTTGTGACTCTCATTGAAGGGGCACTTCCTTAAGTGAGAGTTTCAAGCTTCAGTTCATAATCTGAGATAGCCCTCCTAGTCGAGCATCCGACAAAGGAATTGATGCCAACCCTGAGCTGGAAGGACTAGCACCGTGTCGGAAGGACTGACAAACCAGGTGATCAGAAGTACCGATATCAGGCTGGAAGGACCGGCAAACGAGCTGGAAGGACCAACACAAACCAAATTTTGCTCCAGGGCTACCCAATTGATTGTCAGAATCAGGAAGCACCTAATGCGATAACGACAAACATTGGGGTTCTAACCAAAGTCCTCTCCGCGGGCACCCAATTGATCGTCATAATCAGGAAGCACCTGTTGTGATAATGACAAACATTTTGGTTCTAACCAAAGTCCTCTCCGAGGGCTCCCAATTGATCATCAGAATCAGGAAGCACCTAATGCGATAACAACAAATATTGGGGTTCTAACCAAAGTCCTCTCCGGGGCCACCCGATTGATCGTCAGAATCAGGAAGTACCCGATGCGATAATGACAAACATTGGGGTTTCAACCAAAGTCCTCTCCGAGGGAACCTAATTGATCGTCAGAATCAGGAATCACCGGATTCAATCACGATAAACATTGGGTCTTAACCGAAATCCTTTCTAGAGGCACTCTATCTAAAATTACCGACGCTTGGATTAATCAGTACAACTGAGTGACGAAAGTCTCCAGTATCTCAATTAGCCAAGCCGGATTACAGATGAAATTCTGATTTAACATGTGTTATGTCTGAAAATCTCAGACATGACAAGTATTAAATTTTAGCCCAAGCAAAGGCAACAAATCCAAAGTACTTCCCTAGAGGAAGGCTGATAACGAGCTCCTAAACAAGGGGCAAAAATTCCTAGCCTTCTCCAAAGGGAAGAAAGGAATAAATCACGAATGTGCATTCAAAAAATATGAAATGTTGTCCACCATCGTATGAGTCATTAAAACAATAGCGTTTAAAATCCACATTTGGCTCTAGTCGATTAGTTGATTTTAATCGTTAAATGCTAATCCGAATTAGAATATCATATTTATGCAAATAATTTTAAATGAGTTTTAAACCGCTGAATAAAACAAGTTCAGCATAAACACTCTATTTAATTCAAAACCAAATTCGCTATAAATCATTTTTAATGATTAACTAATCCACTATCGATATGGACAGTCGATGGTGAGTATAAGTCAAAAACCGTGCAATTGCTTAATTTAATTACAGAACAGGTGACGTGACGCATATGAATTCAAAGCATGGTTCGCCATAGCAAGACAAAAAGCTGTAACTGGATCTCAATGCAAAATTTATCAACAGTGATGTTCATTTTGAAGCCCGCCTTTCTTGCAAGCCAAAAATACAGGCTTCGAGGGGAAAATGTTAACCTTGTTAAAACATAGTTCAAATCACCGGGTCGGTCGGTTTTAAAGCATCGGGTCGGTCGCAAAAAGGGATCGGCCTCAACAATGCGGATCAGTCATGTTTACACAACAACGGGTCAGCCTATTCTGCAAAGCATCAGGCCAGTCCATTTCCTTCAGAGCGGATTGGTCCACTCAGAGTGGCTCGGTCTTGACCACTTGAGGAACCGCGTCGGTCAATATTAATGGACCGGGTCGGTCATTATCGATGGACCGGGTCGGTTAGTACCGAAGAGCTGGGTCGGCACCAACCGGGTCGGCCATAATGAAGAACATGAAATTCAACATTGATGCAAATGTGTCACATGAGCATCTAGTAAACGTGCAAACTTGTTTTGCAAAGAGCCGTTCAAGCTTTTTTATAAATAGTGTACATGCAACGTACATGTTATTATATATATATATATATATATATATAGTTGCATAAACATACAACTGCTGGGCATAAGTTGATCACGTACATTAGTAATGAACCAACACGCCTGCAAATTCCAAGAGCAAAACAACTTGAGTACAAAAATGCAAAAGGAGGAACCATTAGCTTCATAAAGATATAACGCGTATAAAGTATAGATAGCTTGGATCGGTCCTGGTATATGAAATGGGCACTTTCACATATATGGGTCGGCCGTAACTTATATGTGTGGCCATGCTGCTCCCAATAACGGGTCGGCCTCAAACATTTAGCATTGTCATATGGGACGACACCTTGTTATATGCATGAGGAAGCTTCTAAAAGAAGAAATGTGTATGCATGTCATAAGCCTTTTCCTGGAATAACAAAGCATATGAAGGTTGATAATTAAGGTACGTGTGGCATAACATGTGTGAAACCATAGAGAAGATGATAGCTGCTTTTCCTGAGATAAGGCCACGTGGATCAATATTGAGATAACAAGCTAGTCGGTCACATAAAAAGAATATGGTACAACTTCAGCTAATATAAACGGGTCGGTTGTTTTGTATATTGATGGTGGCATTTTGGAAATAAAGGTAAAAATGGGTCGGTATTTTAAATATACGGGGTAGCTGTTACCATGAATATTGGGTCGGCCGTAACAAATGAAGCGAATAATAGCAATGATATTTTGGTCGGTCCGTACTGCTTTTTTTGGACCAGTCATTGATTTTGGGCGGTGGTAGAACAGTAAATACGGATAATATGATGGTTGTACACAACTGTAAAGCGGGTCGGTCGGGTTCTTACCTAGTGGCATTTTCATAAATAAGTTTAGGCCGACCCAAATTCTATACTCCATAATTATGAGACTGCCACTACCCCCCAAACTACACATATAAATAGCCCCTTTCTCCACACTTGAAGGGACCGATTTTTGGACCATGAAGGGCTGCCCAAATCATTTCTCTACCATTTTCAAACACTTCAAATTCCATTAATGGCTTCTTCAATTCGATCAAGCTTCATTCAATAACAAAGTAATCAAATCATTGTCATTCTTCATTAGAAAGCTCTCCGATTCAACTCTAGTGATCTTCAATCTCCATCATTCTCCTCTCAAGCCTAGATCAAGCAAAAAATCACTATGAAATCCGCAAAGATCGTCCAATTGGTAAAGTAAGCACTAATCTATGCATCCACTATCACAAACCAAAAGATCTCATCCGTGATTTCAAGCAAATTAAAGTGCAAATTGGAGAGATCATTTTGAAAAGAGAGTAGATAGAAGAATGAACAATATGGATAAACTCATGTGTTTTGTAATCGCCAAAGTGCTAATGATAAAAGTGTTCAAAGTGGACGTAGATCTAGAATGATCGAACCACTATAAAAACCCCTTGTCCCTTACTTACTTTTTCCCTCTTTTACTTGAATTTGTATTTGTGGCCCCATATTCATCTTGCATACCGTTTGGTGAAGTGTGATTTCACACCATTGGTGTTTGAACCTTTTTGATTTAATCACCTTCAGCTAGATAAAAGATTCTAGATTATATTAGATTTTGAGAGACTCTAGACACTGGCGGTCGTTACTCCTTCTAGAACAACTCACTTCTTCACTTTTTATCTCCGCCAAACTTTTTCTAACGAATTGTAACTATGTATTTAGGATAAATTAGTTGTCATTTGGAGAGACAACCAGATTTAACCAATAATAAAATTGATTGAAGCAGATATAAGGTGAACCACTTTAGAAATTCTGTGTCATATTTTTTTTCCCGCTTTTATTTTACTTTTATATGGAATTGGCACTTTTATACTTGATATTCGAGTATTGATCCAATTTTTTGATTAACCGATCACAAATTATTTTACCAATTTTTGGAAATAGTTAGAGAGCTCAATCAGACTTAGATTATGAATTATTGAAAATTTTCCTCAGCAAAACACAGCTAACATTCAAAAGACATTCTTTAAAGGATAGGTGATAACCCTTTTTTGATCAAAGCATCTCAAACTGGACTTATAGAATTTAAACGAAGTCATCTTGACTAGAAACTTCATAGATGCAATTAAAAAAGACCAAGGATGGACTTAGAAAAGGTTGGATTTCATTTTGTTAAGTTGTTTAGACTCGAGGACTCGTTTAACCAACAAGGAGGCATGTCCCATAGGGCCCCATTATATGGCATCCTCAAATTCGCATACTTAACATTCTACTTTACTATATCATACATGCCTAAGTGATTGTATAGAGATTAGATAAGAATTTGTGAACTATACTATGGATTGGATTAACAATAAGTTTTAAGAAGAAGGAGAAGCAATTCCACTTGAAGATAACTTAAGATTGGGTCAGACAACTCAACTATAAGGAGGAAAGATGATCCAAAAGAAAAGGGATCAAATTACACTATGTGTTTGGGTCGATTATGGGTTATTCTTACTTTTATATGGAATTGGTACTTTCATACTTGATATCCCATTATTGATCCAATTTTTGGATTAACCATCACAAATTATGGGCTATTCTTGCATTTTAAGATAAAATTCCTTACATAGAACTAGCAAAATCCATACCGGAAACATTCCTTGGGTACAACCTTTTCCATTTCTTAGTAACATTAATAGCTGGAAGTCATATAAAGAAATATAAGAAGTTGATATTATCATGAAAATGGTATAATTGTGTGAGGATACAGACATTTCTAGATGTAAAAGCATGACTTGTGCTGGTATTCAGAAGAATTTTAAAAAGTTCAAATTAAACTTCAAGCAAGTACTATAAGTACAAATATATATATATATATATATATATATATATATATATATATATATATATATATATATATATATATATATATATATATATATACATACATACACACACACACACATATAAAAAAAATAAAAAATCAAATTTGTCCTTTTGACCGTGCTGCTTGGTGCACTTGGTGCAATAATCACTCAATACGAGTTTTATTGGTTCGACAGGCTTAATTACTAACCTTCCTTCCAATGCCGACATCTGCTTGGTAATAATGCATAATTCATCCAACCTTGCATACTCCACGTCATTCCAAATTTATAGTTTGGTGACATTCAATTTTGACGATATTTCTAGTTGTATGGACCTTATCATCTCTTTATCTAGTCGAACAGGCTTTTAAAATGGTTTCCTCAATTTTTTGTCATCTATGAAGGTGTCAATGTATAACCTTTGTCATGACTTACAATGAAAAGAAAAGAAAAACATGTTAATAGATTAATTATTTTACAACAATGCTATAAGGCCCGAAAGTAAGCTGTCATTTTGTGCGGCAGCAAATCCCGTGAATGACGTGAATCCATCCAATGGCTGTTTCCATTTCCGCACAAAGCCGCACCTGTTTTTCTCGGGCCTCATAGCACTGCCCATTATTTTATATATTCTGGGTTAAAGAACAAAGCAAAGGACATAACATAACCAACTTATTATGCTAATAGATAAGTAAAACATATTACACTTTCGGCAATAATAAAAGAATGAAATATTATACACAGGTGCATACAATTCCATGCCACCTAGCTAATTAGTATTGTTTTTTTCTCTCACAAAATGAAAGCTCAAGTAAGCAGTCCACTGGAGTAAGGAACACCGGTCTTTGGCAACCAGTTATCACCCAACACAAAGCCCATCACCGTGTAGTTAACCGCATCGGTCGCATTTAACATGTCCGTATACCCCGCCCATGTAACCCTCGTACTGGTATCCGAACCTGGCCCATTGTTATCATACTCCGCATAATACAAAGTGCTCAACGCAAAGTCTCCATCCCAAGCCAGCCACCCAGCCGGATCGATAAGACTATCCATAAACGACTGCATAATAACAGTCCTCGAGTACAATTTCCAGGGCCTGCCCAAATAAGTAATTGTGGTTCCATTATCCGCGGTCAACTCAGCAGCCGCTAGAAAGTTACAGTTTTGAATCGAAGTGCCCGTGTTCTGCCCGGGATCAGTACGGCCCTGTGCTGTTATGGTGTTTTTCTGTCCCCGCATTGGAAGCCTGGAATATATGTTACAGTCCTGGAACACTACCGCTGCGTTTCCAAATATGAAGTCGACTGTTCCATATATGTCGCAGTCCTTGTAAAACTGCCTCATGGAATGAGTGTACAGAGTGTCTTGGTAGCCTTCAAAACTGCAACTGTAGAAAGTTGAGAGATCTGCACCGCTTCTGACAGCCACTGCCTGGTGCTTGCTCGGCCCTGCTGTGTTTTGGATGGTCATGTTTATCCCTACGAATCCTTGCCCTACCACAGCTGCTTATATAATATTTTACAACTGTTAGCCCATATATATATTATTAACCAGGAACATTTTTTTTGATAGATGATAAAATGGAAAAGATATTGAAGATCCAAGGAAGATATGAACGTACCAAGTGTAGCGGAGTTGAAAGTGGTCCATCCATCGATATTATTACGACTGCCTGTAATAACTGTCTGATTGATACCATCACCAATCATCATTATGTAATTCGTCTTTTTCGGAATATTCACATACTCTTGATAAACTCCAGCCTTCACGTAGATCAAGTAGTACCCGGTGGTACCATCTGTCTTGTTCGGGGCAGAAGAAACCGCTGCAGATATAGTAGTGAAATTACCAGTTCCATCCTGGCTAACTACGACCATGTCTCTAATCAAAACTGCGTCAGAAGCTTGCAACAGTTTTCTCCCGGTTCTTCTCTCATACAGAGCTCGGTTTGCACTACTCATTTTTAATGGCAAGTTATCATTTTTACTGACCTCTACTTCGTGAAACAGAAGCTTTCTGCCTCCTTCCTTAGGAGTTCTTCCAGGCATATTAACATTATGGGATTTCACTCTTTTGTTTCTAGGAACGAAAGCTCGATTGAACAAAGAAAGAGACATGCTATAAAGCTTTGTCCCGTTCTTTAATGGCACAGACAAGCCATTGCGAATACTGAAGGCAGAAGCAGTGGCTTGCAAGCCATCAAAGCAAGTTTGCTGATTGGTGATTAAAGCAGATAGCAGTGTTTGCAGCTGATCGGTTTGGTTATCTACTAAGACATCAGAGGTGTTCAGGGTGGTGCTTGCGGAGTTGATGAAGTCGATATTGAGGCCTGAAAGAAGCTGGCAATCTTCAAGAGCCCTGACTGCTGTCATAGAAAGTTGAGATTTACCAGCCAAGTACTGGTTTATCATATCAAGGAATTTTTGTGCATTGGATATTGATTTAGCCAAGGAGAAGCGAGAGTAGGATTTGAGGTTTTGGATGCCTTTGGGAGGGAGGATGGTCTTACAAAATGTAGGGTCAGTGGTGGAGTTGCAGGCGTTGGTAGGGGTTACCGGAGTTGTTGGTAGAGGGACGTCGGAAGCTGCTGAGAGAGATAAAGATATGTGAAGTATGAAAAAGAATGCAAGCAATTGCCTAGAGGAGTTTATATAGGAGTTATGCAAAAAATTTATGTAAAAAGATATGAGTTATATAGGACGTCGGAAGCTGCTTTAGTGGACATTTTATTTTTAGGGGTGAAGAGATATGAGTTAAGCGTTGCCTAGAGGAGTTTATATAGGAGTTATGCAAAAAATTTATGTAAAAAGTCAATGTCCATGAAGTCTAAGCGCGTAGAGTTGAGTACTTTCGCTTAGCTGGAATTAAATTCTAAAACTGTTGGAATTTTGGCAGATTTAGACGTTGAGACGAATTTGAATTAAGATTGGGTCCTCTTTGAAAACCTACGTTGTTTGTGATCACACCAAGCAGAAACAAATAGTTGGATGGTTTAGTTCTTTTCTTCCGACCATCAAAGAAAAGGTAACTGGAAAAGAAAAAGAAAAAAGGTTGGATCAGCATTTTGTCTCAAACATTTTAGATGTAACTAAGCTCTCCGCTAAGATGTTTCATATTCCATACACAAATAGGTATTAGTCTTTTATGTCGTTTTGTAAATGTAAGCATATACTTGCATTAGATTCGGGTGATTATTTACCTTTATGTAAAGTTGTCACATTAATCAAACGGACTAACGGTTTGGAGATATGGCTAAAGTAAGGTTTGAAAGATGAAAAACTGCTTAAGCGGGCTTAATAGGGTAATTAGTGGATGAACTCATAACACATTTCGGGATTAGGGTTATGGGGAGACTGAAATGAGTTAGGAAACCATCTTATTTCATTTTCTTAGCCGCCGCTTTCATTTCTTCAAACCTAGTAATGACTTTCACTTTCTAAACTACCTCCTAATCATTTTCTAATCCAATATTAAGCTAATCAACATCAAATCAGGGCAAATTAATATCAAATTGGAGGTAGAGCTACTGTGTTGCATTGGGATTCCAACCAAATCAGAGATATTTTCAGATCTGAGATTTATTTGTGGCTAAAGTGAGTGATTTGCACATTTATTCACTAATTACGACTAATTAGAGGTGATTAGTGATAATTAACGAACTTATGCATCATAAAAATCTAGAAAAATATGACCAACAAGCAATGACTTGAGTGAAGTCTTAGGTTCCACACGTAAATCAAAAAAAAAATCTAGAAAAATATATAGAAATTCTAAATATTATTTTATGCCTCTGCTAGAAATTTGCGTTAATTTGGATTAAGTTAGCTAATCATATTGTTATATATAGTTAAACATGATTAAGGGAAAAACATGGGTTTTGGGTATGTCTGATCCATATTAACATGTTAAATTGTTGTTTTGGCATTTACGGTTGATCCTAAATATTATTACTACAGTTTGGAATGTTTCATGATTGTTTAGCAACGTTAGAACGGTCGAAAACGCCGTCATATGGCGTAAATAGCTCACTGGAAAAGTTGCGGGAAATTGGTTAGACCCCCTCTCCCCGATTGTGAAGCACACCCACTAGCCTAGATGGAGACCACGAGTCGATCGCCTGGAGGTTGACCACGATTCGCCACTGCAAGTCACAAATCGGCATTCACGAATGGAGCACCACGACCCAGGTGGGGTAACGACCCGGATGTGAGACCCACGAACCGGAGCATCACCACGAGCCGCGCCAAGGGGGCGAACCGCGAACCAAACTGGAGCCCCACGAGCCGAGGAAGGAGCCACGAGCCACCTGCATGCATGAGCCACGAACCGCGATGATAACCAAAACCCAAGATGCAAAGGTAGTCCAAATAAGAAGTTAGAACTCAGGATCCAAATGGGAACCAACGAGTTAACTTCATGAGTTGGACTTTGATGCGGGACGTGTGCAAAGGGGATATCGGTATCTATAGCTTTGATTCACCACTGAGAGACGGATGATAGGATATGGATCAGTGCAGTGGAATAGTCATGACTCCAAAGGACAAAGTGATCGTAGCATGGCTATGAGCCAGTGCAGTGGAGTCTTAGTGATTCCATAGGGCAAAGTGGACATAACAAAGGGTTATCGACTATAGACCAGTGTAGTGGGGTCTCCATGGCCCAAAGGTACAAAGTGGTCGTAGTAAAGGATTTGGTGACCAAAGTGGTGGATATCGTATGCTTTACGCACTGAGTGAGAGATGTGAGAATGGTTGCTATTTTTGATGTTTTCTATCACCATGGCATGTGCAATTCCACTTTACACTTTATGTTAGTGTTACCTTAGAGTGTTGTACACTTTGTTGTGCTAACTCTTTGGTTGCTGATCCAGGTTCAAGTATGATTAATTTATGTCTGTTATTGTTTTGTTTTGCTGCTATCGCTCATACCAAACTTTTGTCTGACCCAGCGATTTATATCTCTTCTTATTACTCTGGGTGCTCCTAAACGAGCAGACTAGAGACAGGTTAGGTGGTATGCATGAGTAGCTGTCCAGAGACGAGCAGGAGGCTTCCACGTACTATTTACATATATTCTCCCTGTATTGTTTCTGAAACTTTCTTTGGGTATTAGTAGGCTACCTTTTCTATTTTTCTTTAGAGATAGTATTTTGAAGTTGTAATAATGGTTTGGATCATAAGCTGTATTTTGGATTCCGCTGTTATGATGGTTTAGTTTTCAGCTTATGCACTATCTCGCCTGTTTTATTTCAAGTTATGTTACTATTATATTTTATTCAATGCGTTGTGAGATATACTAGAGGTTCTTTGGTGATTCATAGTTTCAAATCTCTTTCTTTTGACGACCGTCCCGTGCTAGTCGAGCATTGGCACAACGCATTTCAGGGGAAATGTCGGCTGGTCCAGGGCGGGCCGTCACACTTGGTATTAGAGTCAGGTTGCGTAGTTAACTTAGGGGAAGACACCAGGGAGAGATAGTATAAGTATATGTGAGCACGTATTTGTGATATTTTCGTTTCCAAAAGCTATATATATACTATTAGTATATCTAAGAAAGAAGTCGCACTGCACTGGCACTGCTAAGGAGATGGTTAACCGTTTTCTCTTTACAGATTTGACGATGAGCCGAAATATGAGGAGTACAGGTCAAGGGCCAATAATAGGAATGCCCCTGATATGAGAACGATGTTTACCACATTCATAAGGGAGATGCTTAGGGATGTTCGGGGAGCAGCTCCTAATGCTGCTAACGTTGGTGGTGCAGTAGCGTAGGCTCCTAGAGCCGATTTCGCCAAGCGTAACAAGAATTATACTAGTCTTGGTGGGAAGTCGTTCCATGGAACGGAATTGGCTACGGTGGTTCAAGATTGGCTGGATAGTTATGAGCGCTTCTTCGAGGATTTGGGAATCGATGATGCAATGAAAAGAAAGCTAACATCGCGTCAACTTCAAGGGCGGGCTATAAATTGGTGGAATGCTATTAAAACAGCTACTCTTGAGGATCAAGTTACTTGCAATCAGTTTAAGACTCGCTTCAGTGATAAGTTTATTCCAACTGCTCAGAAATCAGAATTGTTCAGGAAATTTTCGGAACCTTAGCATAATGGTAGGGCAGTCTCGGAATATATTGCTGAATTCAATACTTCATCGAAATATGGATTATCTCTTATCGATATTGCCGAGAAGAAGAACGAGAAGTTCATAACTGGCCTAGATGGGTACTTGGGGGAAAGATTTATAAAACATATCGATGAGACATTCGAATTTATTGTGGGGAAGACATTGAGATAGGAGAGCCTTTAACCTAAGTCGAAGGCTGAGGTTGCTATTGCATCTGCGGGAGAGCGAAAGTCATAGGCAAGCGGTGGAGGTAAGAGTAATTCCTAGAATAAGAGGAAGCAGAATCAGACCAAGGATGGTCAAAAAAAGAAGGATAGGAAAGATGTCGAGTGTTATAGCTGTGGCAATAAGGGCCATTATTTTAGAGATTGTAGAGCCAAGCCAGCGGACAGGAAGTGCTTCAATTGTGGCCAAGTGGGATATCTCAAGGATAAATGTCCGCAACCCCCTAAAAAAAGAAGTTTGTGAAAGCATTTGCTATCAACACTGTTCCTTTTTCGTCGAATGCCCCAACTACGGCGCAAAAGGGAAAGAGCGTCGTCATTCAAGGTATGCTTTCTATTTATGATGTTCCCATTCAAGTGTTGTTTGATATCAGGGCTTCCCATTACTTCATATCTAATGACCTGGTAGATAGGTTGGAATTGGAACCCAAGATAGTCGATAAACCTTTAGTTGTGACGAACCCGATTGGTGGTTCTACTAGCCTTAGTATGATTTGTCGTAATTTGGTGTTATTGAGTCATGGATGTATGTTTGCTTGTGATTCCTTTGTCTTGGGTTTTACTGGGTTTGACATTATTTTGGGAGTCGAATGGGTCCAAAGGTATGGGGCGGTGGTGGACTGTGAAGGGTCTTCGGTGACCATTAGAGCGGATGACGGGCGAAGGGTAATGCTTGGTAGCCTACCTAGTGATGGGGTGATGGCCATTTTTCTAATTTCCCTCGACATCCTGCATGATGAGTTGTCAAATGTGCCTATTGTTGGTGAGTATCCAGACATCTTTGGGAAGTGACCGGACTTCCACCACACCGTGAGATAGAGTTTCAGATTGATTTAGTGAAAGATGCTAGACCTATAGTGATGCTTCTTCGTCATATGGCGCCAAGGGAGCAGCGAGAGCTCGGGGTGTAAGTAAGCGATCTTTTGAAGAAGAGATTTATCCGAAGAAGTGTTTCCGAGTGGGGAGCACCAGTTGTGTTTGCTACTAAGGCCGATGGTTCCCTTCGCTTAGGTGTAGAATATGGCGAGTTGAATAAGGTGACTAGGAAGAATAAGTATCCTCTTCCACGGATGGATGATTTGTTTGATCAACTGGATGGAGCAAGAGTGTTCTCCCAATTGGATCTCGCGACAGGATTTTATCAGCTCCGAGTGGCAGCCGAGAGTATAGCTGAAACGAATTTTCGGACGTCGTCTGGATTCTATGAGTGTTTGGTCATGCCATTCGGGCTGACCAATGCGCCAGCATATTTTGCAGATCTTATGAATAGGGTATTCAGGGATCTTGGGCCATGTTGTTTCAGAGAATGGTATTGTCGTGGACCCTGCGAAGGTGGCTACAATGCAAGATTGGTCAATGTCCAAGAATGCAACGGACGTGAGAAGTTTCTTAGGGTTAACTGGATACTAACATAAGTTTATCCAAGACTTCTCCAAGATAGCAGCACCGTTAACTCAGTTGACCAAGAAGAATCAAGCTTTCATTTGGGACGAAAGGTGTGAGAACGCATTTAAGAGCCTAAAGGAGAAGTTAACTTGTGTGCCAGTGTTAGTAATTCCTAAAGGGAACGAAGAGATGACGGTATACACGGATGCCTGTGGTACCGGACTAGGTGTTGTACTGATGCAAGGATGTAGAGTTGTAGCTTATGTCAGTCAGCAACTGAAACCGCATGAGAAATGATATCCTAACCATGATTTGGAATTGGCAGCGATCGTGTTCGCGTAGAAGATGTGGAGACACTATCTTTTTGGAGAAAGATTCGAGTTGTTTACCGATCATAAGTCATTAAAGTATCTTTTCTCTTAGAAGGATTTAAATCTTCGTCAGTAAAGATGGTTGGAGTTCTTGGCTTCGTATGTTTGGAGTTCTGCAATGCGGTAGCTGATGCATTGAGTAGGAAACATGCCAGTTTAGGGGCTATGTTTCTGGAATGGAAGCAACTGGAGTATATCACAGGATATGATTTCAGACCTAAGTGCGAATTGGATCCAGAGATGTTAGCAAGTTTGACGATCAGATCGACTTTGATTGAGCGGATTGGTTCCAGTTAGAGGGATGATCCTAACCTATTGAAAATCATCTCCAAGGTAGAGATGGATATCGATGGCGAGGAAATGAACAAGTATGGAATCGATCAAGAAGGATGGCTTCGAAAGAATGGGAGGCTAGTTGTACCCAATGTCAATGGATTGAGAGATAAAGTGTTTAAAGAATGTCATCACCCGAACTGACTATACATCCCAGTGTTAACAAGATGTATCGAGACATGAAACAAACATACTACTGGGAAGGGATGAAGAGGGATGTTGGGAAGTTTATATCTAAGTGCATGAACTGCCAGTTAGTTAAAGTCGAGCAAAAGAGACCTAGTGATTTGTTACAACCGTTGGAAATTCCCGAATGGAAATGGGAACAAGTCTCAATGAATTACATTGATGGTTTACCAAGGACCAGATCAGGTCATGATAGTGTTTAGGTGATTGTGGATCGATTGAAGAAAAGTGTAAGGTTTATACCAGTCAATTTGAATAGCACGGCGGCTAAGTTCGCAGAACTGTATATGAAGTGGGTAGTGAGATTTCATGGAGAACCTAAAGCTATTGTGAGTGACCGAGATCCATTATTTACTATTGGATTTTGGAAGAACTTACAAGAGGCTTAGGGTCAGAATTACATCTCAGTACTGCGTACCATCCCCAAACCAACGGTCAAACAGAGAGGGTGAATCGTGTATTAGAGGATCTCCTGAAAGCCTGTATATTGGATTTTGGAGGTTCATGGGATGACCATTTACATCTGGTTGAATTCACATATAATAATAGTTATCAATCCAGTATTGGTATGGCTCCATTTGAAGCTTTATATGGAAGACCTTGCAACTCACCATCATGTTGGTTGGAAACCGGTGAGAAACTTGTGCTTGGACCAGATGTAATAAGAGAAACTTCAGATAAGATCAAGGTAATCCAACAGTAAATGAAGGCTTCCCAAGATAGGCAGAAGAGTTAAGCTGATAAAAGATGAAGAGAATTGAAATTCTCCGTTGACGACTTAGTATTCATCAAAATTTCTACATTAAAGAGTGTGATTCGATTTGGTAGGAGAGGTAAGATGGCACCAAGGTTTGTTGGCCCATTTCCAGTTCTCGAACAAGTTGGGAATTTAGCGTATAAAGTTGAATTATCAAACAAGATAGCGGGAGTGCACAACGTATTTCATGTTTCCCAGTTAAGGAAGTTCGTGCAGGATTCTGAAATGACTATCTCACCAGATCAGTTGGATGATAACGAGGCAGAATACGAGGCAGTTGGGAGCCGCAGGATGATTCGTATTGTCGGACACGATACGAAACAACTTCGAAGTAAGACGGTGAATCTATCAAGGTTCAGTGGAATGATAATGAGAATGACTGTACTTGGGAAACAGAGGAGAACAAAAGGAAGTCGTATTCAGAACTCTTCACCTGGTAATGTTTTAATATATAGCGATATAGTTACTCCATTATTAGTAAACTGCATGCTAGGATAAGCTTACTGTGTTATTATGTATGTTTGATTGTTGCAAATGGTTGATTGCCATGCGGGACCTTTTGTATGTTTTGGTTAAGGAATTTCGGGAGCGAAATTTCTTAAGGGGGGAGAGTGGAACGACCCGCATTTTACGCATCGGAGGATCGTAAAATATTTATTTTATTTTCATATGAAGTCGTATGGTCGTGTAACTTTGGGGAACGACTATTGGCGTCATTTCCCATGTTCACGATTTTTGCCTAATTTTAAATGACCGTTTTATCCTTGGCGAATCTTGTTTTGCCTATAAAATTTGATTGGTATGGAGTTTTGACCTGAAAATACATCCATTAGATTCGAATGATGGTTTACCTTTCCGTAAAATGGTCACATTAATCAAACGGACTTAACGTTTGGGAGATAAGGCTGAAATAAGGTTTGTAAGGTGAAAAACAGCTTAGTTAGGCCAAATAGGGTGATTAACTACTAGGCCCATAACTTATTTCGGGATTAGGATTATAGGAAGGCCGATATAGTCTGGAAAATTAGTTTTACTCGGTTTTCTAGCCGCCACTTACATTTCTTAAACCCTAGCAATGGCCTCCACCTTCTAAACTACCTCCAAATCACATTCTAATCCAATATTAAGCTAATCAACATCAAATCAAGGCAAATTAACAATAAATTGGAGGTAGAGCTGCTGTGTTGCATTGGGATTCGAACTAAATCAGAGATATTTTCAGATCTGAGATTTATTTGTGGCTAAGTTAGTGATTTGCACATTTATTCACTAATTACGGCTAATTAGGGGTGATTAGTGATAATTAACGAAATTACGCATCATAAAAATATGGAAAATATGTAGAAATTATAAAATATTATTTTATGCCTCTGTTAGAAATTTGGGTTAATTTGGATTAAGTTAGCTAATCCAATTGTTAGATATAGTTAAACATGATTAAGGGGAAAACATGGATTTTGGGTATGTTTGATCCATATTAACATGTTAAATTGTTGTTTTGGTGTTTATGGTTGATCCTAAATGTTATTACTACTGTTTGGAACGCTTCACGACCGTTTAGCAATGTTAGAATGGTCGAAAACGTCATTGTATGACGTAAATAGCTCGTTGGAAAAGTTGCAGGAAATTGGTTAAACCCCCCTCCTCCGATTGTGAAGCACCCCCCACGAGCCTAGATGGAGACCACGAGCCGATCGCTTGGAGGTTGACCACGATCCTCCGCTGCAAGTCACGAACCGGCATTCACGAATGGAGCACCACGACCCAGGGTAGGGTCACGACCGAATGTGAGACTCACGAACCGGAGCATCACCGCGTGCCGCGCCAGGGGCGAACCGCAAACCGAACTGGAGCCCCACTAACTGAAGAAGGTGCCATGAGCCACTGCTTGCATGAGCCATGAATCGCAATGATAAACAAAACCCGAGATGCAAAGGTAGTCCAAATAAGAAGTTAGAACACAGGATCCAGATGGGAACCAACGAGTTAACTTCATGAGTTGGACTTTACTGCGGGACGTGTGCAAAGGGGATATCGGTATCTATAACTTTGGTTCACCACCGAGAGACGAATGATAGGCTATGGATCAGTGCAGTGGAGTAGTCATGACTCCAAAGGGCAAAGTGATCGTAGCATGGATATAAGCCAGTGCAGTGGTGTCATAGTTATTCCAAAGGGAAAAGTGGACATATCAAAGGGTTATCGACAATGGACCAGTGTAGTGGGGTCTCCAAGGCCCAAAGGTACAAAGTGGTCGTAGTAAAGGATTTGGTGACCAAAGTGGTGGATATCGTATGCTTTACGCACTGAGTGAGAGATGTGAGAATGGTTGCTATGTTTGATGTTTGCTATCACCATGACATGTGCACTTCCACTTTACACTTTATGTTAGTGTTACCTTAGAGAACTGTACAACTTATTGTGCTAACTCTTTGGTTGCAGGTCCAAGTTCAAGTATGATTTATTTATGCATGTTATTGTTTGTTTTGCTGCTCTCTCTCATACCAGAATTTTGTCTGACCCAGAGTTTTTTGTCTCTTCTTATTACTCTGGGTGCTCCTAAAGGAGTAGACTAGAGACAGGTTAGGTGGTATGCACGAGTAGTTGTCCGGAGATGAGTAGGAGGCTTCCACGTACTATTTACGTATATTCTCCCTGTGTTGTTGCTGGTCACTGCTTTGGGCATTAGTAGTGTACCTTTTCTATTTTTATTTAGAGATAGTATTTTGAAGTTGTAATAATGGTTTGGATCATAAGCTGTGTTTGTGATTCCGCTGTTATGATGGTTTAGTTTTCAGCTTATGCACTGTCTTACCTATTTTATTTCAAGTTATGTTACTATTATATTTTATTCCGTACACTGTGAGATATACTATAGGTTCTTTCGTGATTCGTAGTTTCAAATCCCTTTCTTTTGACGACCGTCCCGTGCTAGTCGGTCATTGACACAACACATTTCAAGTGAAATGTCAGCTGGTCCAGGGCAGGCCGTCACACTGTTGCTCGAGCCATTTCCGTGCTATTGCCCACGAGTTGTATGTTGTTGCTCGGCCTTCCATTAATCCGAGCAAAGAAATTATTCATCATATCTTGTTTCTTCTAAATAATCTCATTCTGCCATGTCAGTTGGCTTTTCAGTTCAACGAGAACGCCATCCATTTCATCTTGAGTCAAGTATACTGATAAATCACCATCACAGGAAGCCTCCTGGCTTGCTTCGTTTCTTGCGCCTTCAGTTCCACCTTCGTCGACATGAGAGAAGGTTCCATGTTTCTTTCGTTTGATCATCGATCCAATAGCCAAGCAATCCGCATCCTTTTAAGCTAGAAGAATAAGTAGTGTCGTGTGCCCCTACCTGGCGTGCCAAAATGTTAGACCAAAAAATGGTAATAACACCAAAATGCAGTGTGAGATCCTTACAATCACAGTTCACAGATCATAGAATGCAGAAAATAATAAATAACAGAGACACATGAGATTTTTATAGTGGTTTGGCTCAAACTAAGTCAACGTCCACTTTATAGTTTCTTAAGTCCTAAAAATTACAAGTACAATGTTGTCTTACAATCCATAAGATTCATTCATATACAACATCCTTGTATTTTCATGAAGAATAGGAGAAAAGAGAATGATTTTATACACGAAACCTCGTGTTAATGTGGAGATTGGCTTATATGTTATGCAATGGCCTTGCTTAGAACAATAGTGGAAGCCCTCCGGAGTTAGTGCTAAAAGTCCTTGCAAAGTGCCATGTAGTGGGGTATTTATAGGTGTGGAAAGGCTTCGAGACGGATGCCACGTGTCACGCCCGGAGGAGATCTCGAAAAGTAGTGGAGCATGCTCTCAAAATCGTGTTATGCCAGATGGAAGTCGATCCACGCATGTAGAAGGAAGTTATACCCTAAGAACATGTCAAAATTGATGTGCAACAGTAGGTCAAGGGTGACCTGATTCAGGGGGCGACCTGACCCAGGGGGTGACCTAACCCAGGGGGTTTACCCGATCCATGGAGCAACCCGATCCTTGGGGCGACCCGACCCAGGGGGCGACCCGAGCCAAGGGGCTACCCGACCCGGGAGGGCTACCCAATCCAGAAGGTCGTGCAATCCAAGTCCATGATTTTATATAACTTTGGTACTTCGTCCAAGTGTTCTGCCAGTCGGTGCCAATTGGATTCAAGCCCTGAGTATTTCTGACGATGGATTTTGAGTTGTGACAGCTTTACCCAAAAAGCATGTCAATATATATATATATATATATATATATATATATGTGTGTGTGTGTGTGTGTGTGTGTGTATATCTCTGTGTGTGTGTGTGTGTTAGTTTATTGCATATTTGTTTGGTTTTAAAATTTTATAAGTATATGTGTTAGATATATTAGTATGATGATTTGTATATGATAGTGATTCAGGCAAATGAAAACTGAAATGAAGAGAATTAATTTTTGATGTTGATAAGAGAAAATGATTATTGATTCATGTATTCTTTTTATAGTAAAATATAATATTTTATATGGACTTGGTAGCCCAGCTGGCCCAATACCACAATGCATATTGTCATGCTAATAACATCTTCACCACCCCCTTTTCTGCTTCAATAACGGCGAACGTTTGGATTTGCGTAGAAAATGAAATTGAAGATAGCAATTGCACTGACATTCTTCCTCCAAAATTTCTTCAATATCGGGTGAACTTTACACTCTGATGAAGGATGAAAAAACAAGAAATTGATGAGAGCGACAGTCAGCACCCAAATCTGAGAGGAAAATGATTAAACCGCAACAAATTGGAAGAATTATTCTGGCAAGTAAGTGTGAAAGAGTCAAATATGTTCTTCTTCTCGGCTTCATTGGTATTGAGCTTAAGCTTGAGAGGAGTGTAGTATGTTCGGACAAAGGCTATGTAAGTATGTCTGCCTTTTGATGGTTTTGAAAGTGTATATCAAGTCTTTAGCTTATCCTGCATAACTCGTTCACGAATAAAGTAGAGACTCCATCCTATGTGTTTTGTTTTCTAATTAAGTACGAGATTTTGGGGTAGAAATAGCACTTATGTTGTCATACCAAATTGTAGATGATTGCCGACTTGAAATTGATAGATATATTGTGAATAAGTTGATGATAATTTTAGAAGAAGTTAACAATTTACATCGTGCGAAAATATATCTTACGAAAATTTGTATCGTGCTAATTCATATCGTGTTAACAATTAAATCACTATTGATGTCTACATTTTAAATTCGCGATGGTCGAACATATAAATTAAATATATTTAAAACGAGCTCGTCGCGCAACAACAATTCGTAATTTTACAATTTTAACTTTTAATGACTGTATATGATACAATATAAGTCGAAATATGATACAATATAAGTCAAAAATGTTTAAAATAAGAATCTTCTGAAACTATTGGATTATACTTTTCTAATGGAAGAGAAAAATTAAGATTTTATCTAGCAGATTTTGGATTATGTCAAAATCAAATTTTAAAAAAATTCGTAGTGTGATAACTTTTGAACTGTAACGACTTATTTAATACAATGGAAGGATTTTAAGAAAATAAAATAGGAATTTATAGGAAATTATGTTTTAAGGTTTATATTTTAGTAAATAAAAATCGTATTTAAATCGATTTTCTAAAAAAATTAGAAATGATTTCAATAAGTGCACATATTATACTAAATTCGTTTTCCTATAAAAAAGTTGAAAATATTTTAAAAATAGAAAATACTGTAATGATTAGACAGAAGGTGGTGTGTAGGAGAGAAGTAAAGTGAAGTATGTACGATACGATAGTGTGGTGTGTAAAACCTTTAGTCTCAAAAAGTTTTACTTTATTTTTATTTTTAGAATATGAACCCCTTGGATGCAACTAATGCGTATATGAGAAATATTACGAAGCGCTGTCGAAATTTGATAGAGGTATGGTGAATGTGGAGCTTTAGTCCCAAAAGTCTTTACACTAACATATGTATATATTTTCGAAATCACTAACATATATTTTGAATCAGGAAAAATGTTCGATTATTATATCAATCGTAGTTGGATGTATGAAGCTAGTACTAGAATGAAAGGTTCGGTGAAAGCACATCTATACAATTGTATAAATTAACTAATTAGATTTGTAATAGCTAATAATTGAAATTACGAGGTATTCGTTGTCCGTGTAGTAAGTGCAAACTGATGAGGTTATGGAAACCAGACACCATAAAAATACATTTGTATAAATTTGTTGTGTGCCAAATAATTATTTATGGGATCGTCATGGATAATATATTTCACTTGCAGTAAATCCTGTAGTGTCAGGGTGGAATTAGTTACAATGAATCCAATAGAAAATATAGTGGAAGATGCAACACAGTCAATGTTCCCTACCAATCAAGATAATGATGATTGTGTCAATATTGAAAAAGAACCGAATGTGGGTGCAAAAAAATAAATCATTTATTAGCTTTAGCTAAGAGGTCGTTGTGGAATGGATTTACAAGTGGAACTGAATTATCGGTAACTGCTGAATACATAACTATGAAATAAAAATTCAACCTTATAGAAGCTGGATTTATAGCAGTTGTTCAAGATGCAAAAAGACATATGCCACCCGATAATCTGATGTGCGATAGTCATTACAAAGTGAATACACTAATGTCAGCTTTCGGTCTGTCATACCAAAAAATAGATACTTGTATATGAGGTTGTATGTTGTATTGGAAAGATTATATTAATCTTAGGAATTGCAATATATGTGGTGAGGAAAGGTACAAACCTACAAAAAGGAAGGGTAACGAGGTTCCGTACAAGAGAATACATAATTTACCCATCACCCCTAGACTACAAAAGTTATATGCATCCTCAGTCACTACATGTCATATGCGACGGCACAGTGTGAGAACACCAGCAGATGGAACTTTGACACATCCATCGAATGAAGAAGCATGGAGAAATTTTGATAGGACATATCCTATATTTGTCGCAAAGAGCCGTAACGTCAGACTTGATTTATATATGGATGGGTTTTCACCATTCTTTCAGTTTGGTAGTAAATATTCATCTTGGCCTATTATCATTACTCCTTATAATTTACCTTCATGGATGTGTATAAATTCTCCATATATGTTTCTCACTATTGTCGTTCCTGGCATTGATGATCCAACACAGGGCATCGATGTTTATCAACAACCATTAATAGAAGAGTTGAAAACACTAGGTATGAAGGGGTTGAAACATATGACGTTTTATAAAAATTTGTATGTTCGCTTCTCTGTTATGGAGTATTAGTGATTTTCCTGCAACTGAGATGCTTTCAAGTTGGAGTTCCGCCAATCGTCTAGTTTGTCTTCATTGCATGGAAGAAACATGAGCATTTCCTTACGATATAGGAGGATGGTTTATTGGTTTGATTATCATCGTTGTTTTCTGCGTCCCAATCATACATTTTGAAGAGATAAGAACATTTTCAAAGATAATAGAGAAAAGGATATGAAAGCAATAAAAAATTGGTCAGGTGATGAAATATACAAAATTGTAAAGGAGTATCCTGAGATACATGAAACTGGAGTACAAACCGAAATTCACAATAAATATGGCGTTCATAATTGGTGCAAGAAAAGTAGAATCTAGGAGTTACCTTATTGGAAAAATCTCCTGCTTTGGCATAAAAACAACATGATGCACAATGAAAAAAACATGTTTTGTAATGTGTTTAATATAGTTTTGAATGTTAAGAAAAAAACAAAGGACGATCTAAACTCAAGACGTGACATGGAACACTTTTGTAAACGTCCTAAACTTCATATGAAGCTCAATGACAACAAAAAACCCAAAGCATTCTATGAATTAGACAACAAGCAAATAAAATTCGTATTAAAATGGTTTGAGGGGCTAAAATGTCCTGATGGTATTTCTTTTAATCTTTGTAAATGTGTTGACTTTAAAAACAGTAAATTGAGTGGGATGAAAAGTCATGATTGTCATATCATGATGGAATATTTTATTACTAGCGGTGTTCAAAGAACCACAGTCTATTAAAGGGGGGAGTGTTATACCAGAGTTAAGTCTATTTTGAAAACAACTTTTTTCGACAATGTTAAAAATTGATCGTTTACGTAAACTTGAAGTAGAAATTCCAATAATGCTTTCCAAATTGGAGAAAATATTTCCTCTAGAATTCTTTAATGTAATTAAGCATTTACCTGTTCATCTTCCATCCAAAGTTATTCGTCGAGGGCCAGTGCAATATGGATGTATGTATCCTTTTGAGAGGTAACAGAAAATATCAGTAAAATTTATGTAAGTTTAAGATTTATACTTACATATAAACTGAAATCATTTTGTAATGGGTATTTGAATGTTTTAAAGAAAAAGGTACCAAAAAAGATTAAGAAGAAGCTTCATTCTTTTTTCTCATTACTTCAGTAATAATGTGAAGTTATCGTTTGTAAGTGGTCCTCGTAATGATGAAGCGGTGGAACACGATATTTATTTGACAATATTATCTATTTTAGGCAACATGGGCTATCTTCTGGAAAAAAGTATTGAAATATGCTTAGATGATAGAGATCACTATGTAGCACACACATATGTTCTTTTAAATTGTGTTGAAGTTGCACCATTTGTTAGGTATCATAAATTTCATATTTATTTCAGTTGTATCTGCGTTAAGTGTTAGCTAATGATCATGTATTTTTGAAGTATTTGCGAAACACAGAATCCATATCGAGATCTTAGTAAAGATTTAACTAAATGGTTTTCAGAATACACTTACGATCTAGTAAACTGCGCCAATGATGAGGATTTGCAATATCTTGCACTCGTAACAAAAAACATGTTAAGACTTATCCAATATTCTTCGTCAACGGATTTAAATTCAATACCAAAGATCGTGGTACTGATAGATTAACATACAAGAGTGGTGTATTTTTCAAAGGTAGTAATGATCCAGAAGAGCATATAAAAGACTTTTATGGCATCTTAGCACAGGTTTTAGTGTTGACATATTATGTATAACCTATTGAAAAAGGTGGCCAATTTGGCAGTAAACAAGCTATATGACAAGGTGACCCTGTTTCGGCTTGCCTTTTCATTATTATTATGGAATTACTCACGAGTTTGCTTAATGATTTGGTTGACGATAGGGTGTACATATTACACCCCAAGTGTAAGGATCCTAGAGTTACCTACCTAATTTTTGTTGATTATCTCATTATATTTTGTAAACCTGACATTGTCACCTTGCAAAATATTATGAATACACTGGATAAGTTTTGTTCCATGACTGGGCTGCAAATCAAAATAGAAAAATCTGAGTTTATGGTTGCTGGTATCAATCATGAAACTATTGCACTTATACATAATGTTACTGGGTTGAGTTGCAATGATTCTAGCATTTCTTACCTTGGTTTGCCTCTTGCAACTTCTAGAATCACTACAGCTCAATGCCTTCCCCTATATGAGAAAATTACTGCTAGAGTGGAGTGTTGGGCGAATAAGGTGCTGAGTCAAGCCGGAACACTCATCTTAGTAAAAATATATAATGATCTATATGTATGTTTATTCAGCTCGGACTTTCATACTGCCCCTGAAATTGCTTCATATGATAAGAACTTCTTTTATGCGATTCTTATGGAAGGGCAGTATACACATAAAGTACCTATCCCCTATCTCTTTTGCCTATATTGGAAGATCTATTTTAAAGGGTGGCTTTGGAAATTTTAACACTTCTACTTGGAACAAAGCAGCTTTTGGAAAACATATTGATAACAATTTGAGAAAGAAAGTCTATGGGTTGCTTAGTCCTATAAAAATGTATTAAAAAACATGAGTTTTTGGTCTGTGTCTTCCACTCAAAATATGAGTTAGATATGGAAAAGCATCATTAAACTAAGGAGTATAATACTCCTTTACTTCAAATTTGGGTCAACGATATTTTCAAGAATATATATTCGGGATGACCCTTGGGTTGAGTTTCGAACTATTTTAGGTAATGACATTACCTTTTATGAGAAAATGCAATCAGGAGTGAACAACAATGCCACTGCTGACAATGTTATTCATGGTAACTTGTGTATTACCCTTCTTTAAATCGAAATATCAACCAACTTTGGGACAAAGTCAAAGCCAAACTGTCGTCGTTTAACACCACTATTACTGTTGCCTAGAATGGGCCAGGTGAGAAGTTCTTACTATTAGATTTAGTACATATTATGCAGTCGTCTGATTACCAATTTATAAATTGTGGGTCCCTAGCCGCTACAACATGGATTTAAAGATGCAATCGTTGTGAGTAAATGTGACAAAATTTGTAACTGATCTAATAGGGGTTGGATTATACTACCACTTGTATAACCAGGTTACATTTTCTTTCTATCATTATGTAAACATTTCTCATGTAAAAGGCACCTTCTTAGTTTGTTTAGAGTAATTTTTTTGAGAAACATTTCAGTTCATATCCCCTTGGTTCTGGTATGATGGATATTTTATATTATACAATTATACATGAATATTCTCATATATTATTTGAGAAGTTAATTTACTTAGTCGATCTATATTTTTACATAGAACATGAAGCTCAGGTTATTATTATATAGAACATCATATTTTTATGTACTCATGTGCAATCCTTTGCACAATAACTTATATTGATATACATGCTTGAACCAGGATTCTGATTTTGGGATAGCAAGGTTAGCTATGGACGCGACAACTCATGTGACCACGCGTGTCATTTAAATTGTAAATTGTATTATATGTGAACAAATCATTTTTTTTAGACCGTCTATATGTATTGGTCAAGAATCAAGTGCAATATATATCCTATGAATTTGCAGCCTACCATACTCCCTACTTGTTGTAATGAATTTGTTTTAATGAAGCAGCTAATTATGTTTTTTTATTTTTAAATTTGATACGGCCATTAATCAAATCAAATTGAGAATTTGATACGGCTAAAGACTGTATTTTTTTTTAATTTGATACGGCCATTAACCGTATCAAATTGAGAATTTGATATGGCTAATGGTCCTATCAAATTTAAAAAAGATATGGCCATTAGCCGTATCAAATTTTGAATTTGATACGGTTAATGGTTGTATCAAATTGACAAAGGCACCAAAATTTGATACGGCCCATAGCACTGCCAAATCGAATTAGATACGACCATGAGCACTGCCTAATTGGCATTTCTGGTGTAGTGATATATATTATAAAATTTTATAAACTATAGACATATTTATAGTATTTGAAATCATAAGTAAAATCATAATAATTTGAAATCATTTAGAATAGGAGTTTGAAATTATTTTGAAATTGATTTGAAAAGGAATTTGAAAACAGAATTTGAAAGTGCTAACCAGAGTTTTACATATAAACTAGACTCTATTACTTGATAATCTTGAGCTCTTGAAATATTGATATTCTTGATTCTCATGAGTCTTGAACTCCTTGATATTTTGAATCTCTATTACTGTATACTCTTCAATATTTATATCATGCATATATATCCTGTATATACATATATATTCTAGAAAAAGATGTTAGTATACATTTTATAACATTTTATAATTAATAATGTTATTAATTGAAATAAGGTTGTTGTCATCAAAATTCCATTCTCCAACAATCTTCCCCTTTTTGATGATAACAACCTTAGTTTATAAAATATTTATACTTGATGTTACCTGTTGATCTGATTCCTTGATTACTCCCCCTTTCACCATGAAACTCTTATGACTCCCCTTTAAACTATGCCTACATCTTATTTTATAATTTCTCCCCCTTTGTCATTATCAAAAACTATCCTATACTAAACTATATTATACTAAACTTGACTAAATTAAATTATACTCCCCTTAAATTTATGTTATAAATATATCTAAATAACTCAATCTAAGTAACTCCCCCTAACTCTATGACAATACTAAAGAAACAAGGGTATATCCGAGCAAATCAATAAAGAATTTACTAACAATTTGTTTAATATTTACAATTAATCTATCCAAGTAGTTCAAACCAAACAATATATAAATATTCAAACAAATTCAAATAAATTCAAACAAGACATACCAATCAATTCAAACAAATTTAAACGTCTCTTGGAACTTCCACCCATCCACCTCCTCCAAAGATTGGATCCTTCTTGATGACTTCCCAGTCTTCATCTTCTTTGGTGGTTGGTGCTTTTGCAAGGTTGTTGTCTTCATCTCTGAAAAGAGAAGAGATTAGCCAACGAATGGCATCAAAGTGTTTCTCTTAACCTTCAACCATCCTTATCTAACTTAACTCTAGATGACAATGATTGTGAGTACTATTGAAAGGATATTCTTAAACAAATTGAGTGTTCCTTTGATATTCTCACTCAAATTGTCAATAGGATTGGCCATTATTTGATTATATAGATAAGAAATGATCAAAGAAGAAGAAGAGAGTTTAAACTAATTTTTTCTAGAGGAAAAGGGTATTTATAGAGTCTGGAATTCGTTTAAATGAAGAGATATAAGGTAGTTATTTGAAATTTCAAATTTGAAACAATTTGAATTTCCTGACAATTATATATCGACATGTGCATTTCTGCATGTTGACATACCCCTTTGACTTTTGTGTATTTTGATTTTTATCACTTTTTTAAGTTATTTAATATTATATTTTATTAATTTATTTAGTCTTAATGTGTTTTACCAGTAAACTAAGGGTTAATTTGACTAAAATAAATATCATTCATTACTAGGAGAAAGAAAATACATTCAAATGATACAAGGTACTAAATACGAGATTCAAAACGAAAATACCAGAAAATAAGAAAGGTTAACTTAAACTAATGAACATAGACTTCAGGGGATGAAGATGAGAAAGATGACAATCCAAATTTTATTTCTACTTTACTAAAGAACTTGTTCATCTTATAAGATATTTGGCTAAGAGTCTTCTTGATCTTTTTTTGGTTCTTGGTTACCTTGGCATAGTTTTAGACAAATGTTTCTTTGGTTATGGTCCTACAATTTGTTGGACATTCTATGAAACAACCCAAACTTCCCTGTAAAGGAAATCCCGAATTGAGTTGAGAACACGACAAATCAGAGATTAAATTACATTACATAGCAGTAGAAAATAATACAAAACACAACTGAAAGAGATAAACCAATACAGAGCTTTCCGAATATCGTTCCAGCCGTAAACCAGGATCCTATGAATATAAATCTGCAAAAGAAAAACTACTAGCTGCCCGTGTGGAAAATAGGGGCACCCAGAGTTTAGGTTAAAACAATAAACTTCAGGTCAGTTATGTGACTGGTGTGAGAACTAAAACCGTTATTTAAAACTTTACTTTAAATTCAGATATATAAAGGGACCACATCGTATAACACGGAACGAGTTTCCTCCCAAGAATACCAGTGCATATAACAAAACAATGCAATGTTTTTTTTTTGGAAAAATGAAATATTATAAGACCCAGGTCCCATCACACAATGCAACGCAAGCCGGAGGATAGGGCTATCCCTTATAATAGCCAAACATGCTTGGTACATTAAAAACAAATCATTTGATACTATTATAAGTGCATAGTGTATAAAACATCTTCAAATATAAATTTATCAACCCTAGGCGGCATGGGTACCATATATCATATCGCCAATACAAGGCTCTACAATTAAAACCGCAAAGTCACGTATTGGAAGTTGGATTTCCATCTGTGAACCAAGGCAAGGGATCGTCCTTACCACTACGAGACTCTCTAGCCCGAGCCTCAGGATTAGAGCTCGAGTGACCCTTGGATCATTAGGGTCGGTCCACCCGAAGTGCAAAGGTGAATTAAAATGCCTGAACAATATGTTTCCCCGCCCTATGGGGCGTAAAATTGGTATGTATAAAGACCATACCATCCATCGGCCCCGCTTTGCCGATATATCCGAGGCGCTTCGCTATCCATCATCCACGTAAGTAAAACGCTTGGGCGTGCAAAACCCAAACACCATTCCGAGCTAGAAGGAAACGCATGCCCTCTCTGATGTCCTCTCACGTTTATGGTTCACACCGGGGTGTGAGGCTCGCGAATCAACGCTATACACAATGCTATGCTATATTAAAGTCGTGCTTTGATCATCAACCACAAGACTCTGCTTTTCAACAGAAGCCTTGATCATTTGTATCTCAGCATGCCACACAGGCCATTCACGCTATGCAACCGATGTCTACCAATCACACAGAATGAAGTCGGATGTCAGACACACATCCATTTACAAGTTTGTTCTGGGTCTGAACGAAACTGGAGGCACCTTATTCCTCGTCCCATATGTCCAATACAGGAGAGAGGCCCTCGCATACCCGTCGATCTCCAAGTACATATGGACGATCACCACTTATTACCTCGTCTTGGGTGTACATCCCAATCAAGACATCAGTAATCATCCAAACGATGTGAAGACCTACGGTCTTCAACCACCGTCTATATCGTCGACTCATCGCCGATTCAGTTACTCACAATGGGATAACCCTAGTCTTTCTGAATAACTCACGTATATAATAAATAACTGCTATAAAAACACAACATACGCCTTATTCCAATTCTGAATATTCTTTTATTTAAATATTCATATCTTTGGGGAAAGGTTCCCATTAATTTTATCAAAGATAAATTCTTTAAATTTATTCTTTAATCTTCCTTTGGATATCATTTCAAACTACATTAAGGTTTTCCAAACTAGTCGGGATTAGCGCACCTTACCGAAGTAATCATTTGTTTAATTTCCCAATCCCAACCTATTCATCCCATGAAGTAAAACTGGTAATACTTCATATCTAACACCACGATGTTATCGATAAAATTGATTACCATTTCAAGTTTAAATCTAATTAAAGATTTAACTATCACCTTGAGTAAAACTGGTGATACTTCATTCTCGATCATTTCTTGAATTTGATAATTTTAGTTATCAAATTCACTTTTCAATCTTTTTAAAGATTCATTAAAACTCTAATTCAGATTTAATTTCCAAAAATCATTACTTAATGATTATTCAAAGTTAAGAAATTAATCTTATCTTTAACAGGGTTAAAGAACTAATGTCATTTAAAACACAACTCACAATAAACCCAAAATCACATTCCATTAACAATGAAATCTTCATGGAATACCTATTAATATATATAATTGATATGAACTTCCATATCCAACCGATAATATAAATGGAATAACGGAAAAGACTTTTAAATTCCATATATAGTAACAGCCTTCCTCCGTAGAAGTTCACTTCGATTATTACTGAATCGAATTCCATTCCATTCCAATTTATTTTATTAAACTGGAAACCTTTTCTTTGGAAATTTGCCCTAAATCTTAATTAAAAGATTTATAAATTCCAAATCATATTTCACTGTGAATCGGGTTAAAGAACAAATGTCGTTAAATCACAGTTCACAATAAACCCAATTCACATTCCATTTCAAATTCAATTAAATGTTAATTAATTGGTAATTCTTCTCTACATATTAGTTAAAAGATTTATTCTTTTCACACGGGGTTTAAAAACAGTGTTACTGAAGACCCCATCCCATCAGTCTCTAACCGTAAATTAGTGAGAGAACAATTCCCTAAGTATTAATCCCGAAGGCCGAAACTAGCATCGGATCGATACCCAGGATACCTATTCAACTTAGATAATCTCTAGTTAGTTACTAATTTTCTTAACTCCATTGGGTTTAAGAACAGTATTATTAAAGATACCATTCACGACATACCCAAAATCTCATTCCAATGTTAATCGGGTTAAAGAACAAGTGTTATTTAAAACACCATCCACGATAAACCCAAAAACCAATTTAATATTAAATATAAGCCTCTGAATAGAAATTAAATCGGCTTAAATTCGTTATCAAATTCTGAAATCCACAAATATTGTATTGGGAATAAGGATATATATATATCTTCCAAATTCCTCTACAATATCTGTATAATCACGGAATCCAATATCGAAATATTCCGAAGATGATTTCGATTCAAATCCATTCCAATTCATATAATGGAAATTCTGGTTAATTCTAAAACCATTTCAAACCCAATTTATTTATTTAAAAATATTGGATTTATAATTCTAGTTCATAACCAGTTCATTTCGATAAAAATATATTTTTATCTTTTCAAATATGTGATTTTTCATCCCAATTCTTTCCAAATCATCAATTATGATTTTACACAAATTATTGATATTTTTAAAAAAATTATCAAGGCCCGTACAGTCGATTTCCACAAACGGCCATCGAACTGCACTTACAGCAACCTTTCCCAAATTTGATTTGGACATAATTCCAAATCCAACTGTTAGATTCAAAATTTCTTATATTCGTTAAAAAGCTCTTTTCGATATGAACCCAATGGTTCCGGTCTTAAGAGAATCCGACGGTCAGATCTCCCGTAATATCAATTCGAAGTCAATGGTCGAAATTCGGGAACTACCGCGGCGCGTTCTATTCAAGCCATTAAATATATATATATATATATAATATTATATATACTTCGTCGATTTCCATTTAAAACGTATTTTATAAATTGTTTTAAATTCGTTTCAAAAACGATTTCAACTTCATTTCAAATTTCAAATCAAATTTGAATATTCCATAATAAATTCGTTTTAAATTCATTTTAAAACGATTTCAATTCCATTTCAAATATCATATCAAATTTGGATATTCCATATCATTTTAATATTAAAATGATAATATTTTCAAAATATCGAATTTTGAAATCACTTTTCGATATTCATTATAAAATGAATAAAATCGACAAAATTCCCGTTTGTGTTAAAATGGCGTGTAACTACGGAACACGACTTCACATTTCAATATTCACTGAATATTATTTTAAAATATTCGTTAATTCTGAACTGGAATCAGACATAGTCAACTGTCATATAATTTTATTTATATGGATTTCATACACACATGTACACAACAATAATTAAACACGGTCAGCCATCATCTAAAGTGCATTACTCAACAGCATAAGCGTTAAATATAAATAATTAACGTTTACAACAGTCTTTCTAAAAATCGATTGACGTACAACTAAACAATTGGGATTAGTGTATGTCAAATATCATCCCAATACCCGTGTGAGATTTTCAAACAACAAACACTGATTATTATTTGTGCAGTTGGGCGATGCGTAAAATTTATCGTCCCAATCAATATCAGTCAAATGTGTGTACATAAACAAATCATCCGATTTGTAAATGAATATTTATTTTATTTATATACACGTTAAAAATTATATTTTAACATATGAATATTTTATACAATTCATTTATACAATAAAAATGATATTTTTATTGTTCTAACATTTTTAGAAAATTTCGGCAGCACAACGGCGCGATATTAGAACCGGAATAAGGCCTAGCCTTATCCCTCGCCTACTAATGGCTCACGCCATGTACATACCAATTCTAATCAATTCATTTCACCCAAACAACCAAATTCAAACAAATAATCCAATCAACCACACAACCAAACAAACAAGTCGTCCATGGTCTGTGGACGACGGTGTCGGGTGCTGCTAAGCACCGTCTGCATCATAGTATATATTTTAACTAGAAAATAAAATTAAAGTGAGATTTTCTCACCTTTGGGATCCACTCCTCCATTCCTTATTTCTGAACGGTTCAGATTTGGATTTGATTCCAGTCGGTTCCGTCGCAATCCGCTTCACACGATTTTTATATTAAAAAACATATTTTTAACATCGCTAGCATATAAATAAAAATCATAGTTTTATTTCTACTTCATATATATAAAAATCGAATTTTTATCGCTACTTCATAGATATAAAAATCGAATTTTTATCACTACTAAAATATTATGATTCATACGATAAAAATCTCATTTTTATATTTTTTAAAATATCATCTTTTCTGCAATAAAAATCTGATCTTTTTATATTTGAAAATATAACCCTTTTCTATTATAAAAATATAATCTTTCCATTACGTAAAAATATAATATTTTCATTATATAAAAATATAGTCTTTCCATTAATAAAAATATAATCTTTCCATTATGTAAATCTACTTTTAAAATTCAAAGCTTTATGTTGCAAAAAATCAAAGCATTTTATATTTAAAAATCATCTCTTTTTAAAATTGAAAATATTCTCTTTTTATAATAAAAAATAATCTCTTTTTTATAATTAAAAATAATCTCCGTTTATAATTAAAAATAATTTCTTTTTATAACTAAAAATAATTTCTTTTTATAATTAAAAATAATTTCTTTTTATAACTAAAAATAATTTCTTTTTATAATTAAAAATAAAAATCAGATCTAACTAAAAAAAAATCACGAAAGCTTACAATTTTCTATCCGAGGATGGGGCTGACGTGGCCGCCGGAGGAGGGATGGTCGGAGGTGAATAGAGGGTCGGGGCGGCTTGTGGTGGTGGAGCCATAGGCGGGCCCCCCATTGACTGGCGGCACGGTTTTTTTTGAAGAAGGGGGGTTTCTCAAACGCGAGGGGGGGGGGGGGTGGACGAGATGAGTGGTGCGATCGGCTGGAGAAGGGCGGGCAGTGGTCTCGCGTTGGCGGAGTGAGGCGATGGGCGACGTTGTGGAAGGGGGATGGGGAGCGATCGGAATCGGTTTTCATTCTTTTTTTATTTTTTTATTTTTTTTTCTGTTGACTTAGAAAGAGAGAGAGGGGTAAGGGAGGTTATATTATATATTATTTATTTATTTAATTGATTCCATAAAGCAACTTTTTAATTCAAACTCCAAACGAGACCCAACGACTGTCGCCCTTTGCAAATTACCCCCATTCTAAACACAATAGGATATGTCCCGCTAGCCAATTCGACCGTTACGATCAGTTTTCATCATAATCTATAAATCAATATATATTGAATTTAAACGCACATTTTAATTTACCAGGGCCACATACGGACTCCAAAAATTCCAGAAAATTAAATCTGGCTATGTTTTGACGATACAGTCCTAAAAAACTAATTTTGTCAAATTTGGAGACCGTTTGTAAAATGACCATTTTTTGGTCGATCCAAATTGACTAAAATTGACAAAACAAGTTTTCTTTTGCCATGCTCACATATTGATCCCAAAAATAATGAAAATTGGAATCTAGCAATAATTTGACATTCCGGATCCAACAAAAGTGTTTTCATCGAAAACGAAGGTCATTTGCAAAATCGCTATTTTTAAGGGCTATATTTATTCCATAGCGATTATTTTGAATATTCAACTGGCCATAACTTTTGATTCCCACTATGAAATTTTAATTTTTCAAATTCTTTGGAAAGGTATTTTCGAACAGATTCAAATAATTTTGGTTTAACCGAAATCCGGTTTATCTTGAATCCTGTACATTCAATTGAAATTTGAAATTGAATTTTCAAACTACCGCGCCATTTCCAATTCCTTTTATAATTAAAATAAATATTTATATTATAATTTTGATTTAAATAAATTTATACATTCTAATTCTGTTCAAAATAAATTTCTAGTCGTTATTATTTAAAATAATTCATTTTAAATATTCAAAATTCATTAAAATTGCCAAAATAAAAATTTTAAATTGGTCCTGATTTTTCGGGTTGTTACTACCTCCCCCACTTAAAACCTTTTCGTCCTCGAAAAGGAACAGAGCTGAAAGTTGTTTTACTAATCAATCAACTTTCATTCTTTAACTTTTCAGTTTCTAAGAATTTTCAAAAATTTCAAATTTTTTGCTAACACCCTAAATTTTCGAAAAATTTCGCTATAACCTCCTTTGTATGGGGAGCTCTGGGAAAATCCACGAACTGCCACACAGGCCCTCTCATCTTAAAAAGAAAAAGAGAAAGTCAAGCGGCTAGCCAATCGGCTCAAAAAATCATCCAAACCCAATAAATCGGTAAACATGTACCTATTTGTCGGGCATACAATTTTATTCCTCTTCTCTAGCCTCCTTGCTATGACCTGTTCAACGTATATACATGTACATGCATGCAATTTCAATCAATTTTTAATTCAGTTCAACATTTGGTTCAATTTGGCTAAATTTACCTTTCATTCACATGTTGGTTTAAATGAATAATCATACAACACAAACATCAATCAATTAGTTGATTAGATTTTCCAACATGGATCTTTTTCATATATAGTCAAAATCAAGTTTTTGATGCCAAATCACAACAAATAATCCTATCTAATTTTGGTTCTCACACTAGTCAATTGGAGATATATAGATATCCCACTTTCGAAACTCGAACACAAATGCTGATAATGTCGCGACATCATCAGAATCATCCCCGGGCGACTAGAGTGTGATTCTATATCTACCCAGTATATTTGAGGCTTCGAATACACGTTAATTACGTGTATATTCAAAATCTTCATATTCTCGAATGTCCAAAATCAATATAAAAATAATATTCAAATACGTATAACAGAATTTAAATTTTCAAAACAAAATTTGTTTTCAGTTTTTTTTAAATAACGCTCTTCACACTCGTTCTAGGATACTGATGATCCTATCTCTAACGAGTCATTCTCTTTGGATATTACTAATCCAATCTCAGATGAATTCTTTTGTATAGTTCTCATGTGTCTTGTTCTCGAGCTCTGTAAACCAAAGCTCTGATACCAAACGAAACAACCCAAACTTCCCCATAAAGGAAAGCCCGGATTGACTTGGGAACACGAAGAATCAGAACACAAACAGAAAAACATTTCATTGCTTATTACAACAATTTACATCAGAGTACAAGAATATACAGAGTATGAATAAATTATACATCAGAAAATATCAGAGATTAAACTACATTACATAGCAGTGGAAAATAATATAAAACACAACTGAAAGAGATAAACGGATACAGAGCTTTCCGAATATCGTTCCAGCTGTAAACCAGGATCTTGTGAATATAAATCTGCAAAACCAAAACTACTAGCTAACCGTTTGGAAAATAGAGGCACCCAGAGTTTAGGTTAAAACAATAAACTCTAGGTCGGTCATGTGACTGGTGTGAGAACTAAAACACTTATTTAAAACTTTACTTTAAAATCAGATATATCAAGGGACCACGCCGTATAACAAGGAACGGGTTTCCTCCCAAGAATACCAGTGCATATAAAAAAACAACGCAATGCTTTTTTTTTTGAAAAATGAAGCTATTATAAGACCCAGGTCCCATCACACAATGCAACGCAAGCCAGAGGATAGGGTTTTCCCTTACAATAGCCAAACATGCTTGGTATGCTAAAAACAAATCATTTGATACTATTATAAGTGCATAGTGTATAAAACAGCTTCAAATATAATTGTATCAATCCTAGGCGGTATGGGTACTATATATCATGTCGCCAATACTAGGCTCTACAATCAAAACTGCAAAGTCACCTATTGGAAGTTGGATTTCCATCTGTGAACCAAGGCAAGGGATCGTCCTTACCGCTTCGAGACTCTCTAGCCCGAGCCTTAGGATTAGAGCTCGAGTAACCATTGGATCGTCAGGGCTGGTCCACTCGAAGTGCAAAGGTGGATTGAAATGCCTGAACAATACGTTTCCCCTCCCTATGGGGCGTAAAATTGGTATGCATAAAGACCATACCATCCGTCGGCCCCGCAGTGCCGATATATCCGAGACGCCTCGCTATCCATCATCCATATAAGTAAAACGTCCGGGCGTGCAAAACCCAGACACCCCTCCAAGCTAGAAGGAAACGCATGCCCTCCCTGATGTCCTCTCCCGTTTCTGGTTCACACCGGGGTTTGAGGTTCGCGAATTAACGCTATACACAAAGCTATGCCATATTAAAGCTGTGCTTTGATCATCAACCACAAGACACTTCTTTTCAACAGAAGCCTTGATCATTTGCATCTCAGCATGCCACACAGGCCATTCACGCTATGCAACCGATGTCTACCAATCACACAGAATGAAATCCGATGTCAGACACACATCAATTTACAAGTTCGTTCTGGGTCTGAACGAAACCGGAGGCACCTTATTCCTCGTCCTATATGTCCAATATAGGAGAGAGGCCCTCGCATATCCGTCGATCTCCAACTACATCTGGACGATCTCCATTTATTACCTCGTCTTGGATGTACAACCCAATAGAGACATCAGTAATCATCCAAACGATGTGAAGACCTACGGTCTTCAAACACTGTCTTTATCATCGACTCATCGCCGATTCAATTACTCAGAATGGGATAAACCCGGTCTTTCTGAATAACTCGCGTATATAATAAACAAGTGCTATAAAAACACAACATACACCTCATTCCAATTCTGAATATTCTTTTATTTACATATTCATATCTTTAAGGAAAGGTTCCTATTAATTTTATCAAATATAAATTCTTTAAATTTATTCTTTAATCTTCCTTTGGATATCATTTTAAACCACATTAAGGTTTTCCAAACTAGTTGGGATTAGCGTAACTTGCCGAAGTAATTATTTTTTTAATTTCCCAATCCCAACCTATTCATCCCATGAAGTAAAACTGGTAATACTTCATATCTAACACCATGGTGTTATCGGTAAAATTGATTACCATTTCAAGTTTAAATCTAATTAAAGATTTAACTATCGCTTGGAGCAAAACTGGTGATACTCCATTCCAGATCATTTCTTGAATTTGATAATTTTAGTGATCAAATTCACCTTTCAATCTATTTAAAGATTCATTAGCACTCTAATTCAGTTTTAATTTCCAAAAATCATTACTTAATGATTATTCAAAGTTAAGAAATTAATCTTATCTTTAACTGGGTTAAAGAACTAATGTCATTTAAAACACAGCTCGCAATAAACCCAAAATCACATTCCATTAACAATGGAATCTTCACGGAATACCGATCAATATATATAATCGATATGAACTTCCATATCCAACTAATAATATAAATGGAATAACGACAAAGCCTCTTAAATTCCATATATAGTAACAACCTTCCTCCACAGAAGTTCACTTCGATTATTACCGAATCGAATTACATTCCATTCCAATTTATTTTATTAAGCTGGAAAACTTTTCTTTGGAAATTTCCCCTAAATCTTAATTAAAAGATTTATAAATTCCAAATCATATTTCACTGTGAATCGGGTTAAAGAACAAATGTTGTTAAAACATAGTTCACAATAAACCCAATTCACATTCCATTTCAAATCCAATTAAATGTTAATTAATTGGTAATTCTTCTCTACATCTTAATTAAAAGATTTATTCTTTTCACACTTGGTTTAAGAACAGTGTTACTGAAGACCCCACCCCATCAGTCTCTAACCGTAAATTAGTAAGAGAACAATTCCCTAAGTATTAATCTAGAAGGACGAAACCAGCATCAGATCAATACCCAGGAAACCTATTCAACTTAGCTAATCTCCAGTTAGTTTCTAATTTTCTTTACTCCATTGGGTTTAAGAACAGTATTATTGAAGATACCATTCACAACAAACCCACAATCTCATTCCATTGTTAATCGGGTTAAAGAACAAGTGTAATTTAAAACACCGTCCACAATAAAACCAAAAACCAATTTAATATTAAATACAAGGCTCTGAATATAAATTATATCGGCTTATATTCAATATCAAATTCTAAAATCCACAAATATCGTATTGGGAATAACAATATATATATATATCTTCCAAATTCCTCTACAATATCCGTATAATCACGGAATCCAATATCGAAATATTCCAAAGATGATTTCGATTCAAATCCATTCCAATTCATATATTGGAAGTTTTGGTTACTTGTAAAACCATTTCAAACTTAATTTATTTATTTAAAAATATTGGATTTATAATTCTAGTTCATAACTAGTTCATTTCGATAAAAATATATTTTTATCTTTTCAAATATAGGATCTTTCATCCCAATTCTTTCCAAATCATTTATTATGATTTTACACAAATTACTGATAGTTTTAATAATTTTATCAAGGCCCATACAGTCGATTTCCACAAAACGGCCATCGAACTGCACTTACAGCGACCTTTTCCAAATTTGATTTGGACATAATTCCAAATCCAACCGTTAGATTCCAAATTTTTTGTATTCTTTAGAAAGCTCTTTTCGATACAAACTCAACGGTTCCGGTTTTAGGAGAATCCGACCGTCGGATCTCTAGTAATATCAATTCGAAGTCAATGGTCGAAATTCATGAACTGCCACATCGCGTTCTATTCAAGCCATTAAATATATATATGTATATATATTATATTATATATACTTCGTCAATTTCCATTTAAAATGTATTTTGTGAATCGTTTTAAATTCGTTTCAAAAACGATTTCAACTTCATTTCAAATTTCAAATCAAATTTGAATATTCCATAATAAATTCGTTTTAAATTCATTTTAAAATGATTTCAATTCCATTTCAAATTTCATATCAAATTTGAATATTCCATATCATTTTAATATTAAAATGATAATATTTTCAAAATATTGAATTTTGAAATCACTTTTCGATATTCATTATAAAATGAATAAAATCGACAAAATTCCCGTTCGTGTAAAAATGGCGTTTAACTATGGAACACGGCTTCACATTTCCATATTCACTGAATATTATTTTAAAATTTTCGTTCTGAATTGGAATCAGACACAGTCAAGCACCATATAATTTTATTTATATGGATTTCATACACACGTTTACACAACAATAATCAAACACAGTCAGTCATCATCCAGAGTGCATTACTCAACTTCATAAGCGTCAAATATAAATAATAAACGTTTACAACAGTTTGTCAACCAATCGATTGACATACAACTAAACAATTGTGATTAGTGTATGTTAAATATCATACCAATACCCGTGTGGGATTTTCGAACAACAAACACTGATTATTATTTATGCAGTTGGGCGTTGTGTAAAATTTATCATCCCAATCAATATCAGTCAAATGTGTGTACATAAACAAATCATCCGATTTGTAAATGAATATTTATTTTGTTCATATACCCGTTACAAAATTATATTTTAACACCTGAATATTTTATACAGTTCATTTATACAATAAAAATGACATTTTTATTGTTATAACATTTTTAGAAAATTTCGGCAACACAACGACGCGATACTAGAACCGGAATAAGGCCTAGCCTTATCCCTCGCCTACTATTGGCTCGCGCCATGTACATACCAATTCTAATCAATTCATTTCACCCAAACAACCAAATTCAAACAAATAATCCAATCAACCACACAACTAAACAAACAAGTCGTCCATGGTCTGTGGACGATGGTGTCGGGTGCTGCTAAGCACCATCTGCATCATAGTATATATTTTAACTAGAAAATAAAATTAAAGTGAAAAGTTCTCTCCTTTAGGATCCACTCCTCCATTCCTTATTTCTGAACGGTTCAGATTTGGATTTGATTCCAGTCGGTTCCATCGCAATCTGCTTCACACGATTTTTATATTAAAAATCACATTTTTAACATCGCTAGCATAGAAATAAAAATCATATTTTTATTTCTACTTCATGTATATAAAAATCGAGTTTTTATCGCTACTTAATATATATATAAATCGAATTTTTATCGCTACTAAAATATTATGATTCATATGATAAAAATCTCATTTTTATATTTTTAAAAATCCCATCTTTTCTACAATAAAAATCCGATCTTTTTATATTTGAAAATATAACCTTTTCTGTTATAAAAATATAATCTTTCCATATATAAAAATATAACATTTCCATTACGTAAAAATGTAATCTTTTCATTATATAAAAAATATAATCTTTTCATTATATAAAAATATAATCTTTCCATTAATAAAAATATAATCTTTCCATTATGTAAATCTACTTTTAAAAATCAAAGCTTTATGTTGCGAAAAATCAAAGCTTTTTATACTTAAAAATCATCTCTTTTTATAATTGAAAATAATCTCTTTTTATAACTAAAAACTAATATCTTTTTATAATTAAAAATAATCTCTTTTTATAATTAAAAATAAAAATAAAAATCAGATCTAACTAAAATAAAAAAAACAGGAAAGCTTACAATTTTATGTCGGAGGATGGGGCTGACGTGGGCGTCGGAGGGAGGAATGGTCAGAGGTGAAAAGGGGGTTGGGGAGGCTAGCGGTGGTGGAGCCAGAGGAGGGGCCCCCAATGACTGGCGGCGCGGTTTTTTTTTTTTTTTTTGAAGAAGAGGGGTTTCTCGAACGCAAGGGGGGTAGTCGAGGATGGGTGGTGCGATTGGCTGGAGGTGGGCGGGCAGTGGTCTCTTGTTGGCGGAGGGAGGCGATGGGCGACATCGTGGAAGGGGACTGGGGAACGACGGGAATCAGTTTTCATTCTTTTTTTTTTCTTTTGACTTAGAACGAGAGAGAGAGAGTGGTTAGGGAGGTTATAATATATTATTTATTTATTTAATTGAATCCATAAAGCAACTTTTTAATTCGAACTCCAAACGAGACCCAACGAATGTCGCCCCTAGCTAGTTACCCCCATTTTGAACATAATGGGATTCTTCCCACTATTCAATTCGACCGTTACGATCAGTTTTCATCAAAATCAATATATAAATCTCTATATATTGAATTTGAACGCATATTTTAATTTACTAGGGCCGCACACGGACTCCAAAAATTCCAAAAAAATAAATCTGACTACGTTTTGATGATACAATCCTAACAAAACTAATTTCGTCAAATTTGGAGACCGCTTGAAAAATGGTCATTTTCTGGTCGATCCAAATTGACTGAAATTGACAAAACACCTTTTCTTTTGCCACGCTCACATATTGATCCTAAAAATTATGAAAATTGGAATCTAGCAATAATTTGACATTCCGGATCCAACAAAAGGGGTTTCGTCGAAAACGGAGGTCGTTTTCAAAATCGCTATTTTTAAGGGCTATATTTATTCCATTGCGACTATTATTGAACTGGCCATAACTTTTAATTTCCGCTATGAAATTTCAATTTGTTAGATTCTTTGGAAAGATATTTTCGAACAGATTCAAATAATTTTGGTTTCACCATAATCCGGTTTATTTTGGATCTTGTACATTCAATTGAAATTTGAAATTGAATTTTCCAAATACCGCGCCATTTCCAATTCCTTTTATAATTAAAATAAATATTTATATTCTAATTTTGATTTAAATAAATTTATACGTTCTAATTCTATTCAAAATAAATTTCTAGTCATTATTATTTAAAATAATTCATTTTAAATATTCAAAATTCATTAAAATTGCAAAAATAAATTTTTTAAATTGGTTCTAATTTTCCGGGTTGATACATTCTACACTTTCCAAAGAGGGTTCTTCTTCTTCGTTGAGTTCCATTGGATTTTCTTCTTGTTGCATTCGAGCTTATTTATCCTCAAATGTTTCATAGGGCTTAAAAATTATTGGAATTTGTATAAGGTTTATATTTCCCGAGTTAAAAACCTTTATTGACACAAATTCTTCTCCTTTGAGATCCACCCCAAAATACATAAAAATCCAAGTAAGATAAACTCCATGATAGAGAGTGTTTTATTTGGTAGACATTTCTTTGGGTTTAAATTCTTTCAAAATTAAATCGACCCAATTAATATCATAAGTGCCAAAGATGACAAAAAGAGCTTTTTGGACCTTCAAGGTTGGGCTATTGAAATTTCAGGAGCGGGGAGTGAGAGTATGCTGAAGAAGCAGGTTGATGATTCTTGCTTTTCGGTGGAAAAAGCAATTTTTAAATTCCATATGATCATCACTTTCAAAGATGTGATGAAAAGTTTTCAAATCCGTTTCATCAATTTCAAATTCCGAAAAATCTGAGCCAGTACACTAACAATTTAAAATAGTACCCAAAATTTCACAATCCAAAATGATTTGAGTGCCTTTTATGCTACTGTGTACTTGATTCTCATTTCCTTCGGGAAATCCATGATTCGAATTCTTATAAAACATTTTGATGAGGTTCGGATAACATACTTCACCATTATCCCGAGAGCCAATCAAATTTAGAACTTCATTTTGATGAAAAAGGGAATGAAGATCATAAGAAGGAAACTCTTCAAAGATAGCGAAGGTTTCTATATTAAGTTTTCCATTTGCCATATAGTCTACATAGGTATGAATAACTTTCAGACCATTACAAAGATGACCTTTGAGAGTTTTGGTCAATCTCATGGTTTTCGGTATGCTTGAGGAAGCCATTAGAGATAAAAGATAGTTGTTTTGTATTCTGGATGAGAGGTAAAGAGAATAGAATTGAATAGATAAATAAATAGAAAATGAATAGACATAACTTTTCTGAAAATAAAGACGCCTTTTCAGACCTTAGGAATTAGTGAAAAGTTGGAGGGTAGTTCGTAAGTTCAAACTCTTGTAATTCATAATTTGAATTTCTTTTACTAGCACATATGTTGACACGTCCATTTAGGCATGTGGACATATATGTGTAGTTTTCAAAAGACATCTTAAATTTTGATTTTGTTTTATTATTTTGAAGTTTTATATTTTCAGATTTATTATTTCTTGAAATAATATTAATACAAACAAACATCTAAATTTAATGTTTATTATATTATTTATTATTTTATTATTATTTTTAATTTCAAATTTGAATTTTATTGTTCAAGTTTGAATTTTTAAATTAAAATTTTATATTCAAACAAGGCAAGCAATCAAAAACATCAAAAAGCATCCATTCAATCAATTCAATCAAAATTAATTATGTTGTGCCTGGTTTTTAATTAGATCCATTTCTACAATATTTTCTGAATTTGAATCGCTGTGAAGCATATATTCGAATTTCCTATTTCTGGTTCTTCATCACTTAATGATGAGTCTGAATCATCTAAAGTTGCTGCATATTCCCTTTTCCTCCTCTTTGACGAATTATTATTATCTGTTTTTTGATTTGATTTTTTTGAATGTGGACACATTCTCTTTATATGGTCTAGTTTGTTGCAGTTGTAACATCTGTTATCATTTCTTCCCAAACTTCCTTGATTAATTTCTCTGAAAATTATTTCTCCTTTTATATCTCAAAAATTTTCTGAAATTTCTTGTCGTTAAGGCAATTGCTTCATCATCCTCACTATTTGAATCAGAACCGTAATTTGTTCCTTTTAATGCTATAGATTTATTTTCTATCGACTTATTCTCTTTTCTTTTCTATAACTGGACTTCAAAAGACATCAAATTTCCTATTAACTTTCAATCTTTATTTCACTAACATTATTTGCTTCTTCAATTGCCAGTATTTTCTGATCCCATTCCGAAATTAGTGAATTGAGATTTTTTCTGACTTGATCCACCTCAGAATAAGTTTTCCCAAAGCCATTAATGAATGCACAAATTTTAAAATATGCAGTACATATCAGAAAAAAAAAAAATTAATTTTGATTCATTTTAAATAACTCAAATTGATTAGTTAACATAGATATCTTGGTCTATTTAACTTATTTGTTCCTTCATGAGTAACTTGCAATGTTCTCCATATTTCATAAGCAGATTTACAAACTGACAATCTATTAAATTCATTTCTATATAATGAACAGAATAACATATTCATAGCCTTAGAATTACTATGCGCAGCAGCCTTTTGTTCATTAGTCCATTGTGCAAAATTAGTAGTGGGTTCAACATATAAATTTTGTGTATTATTCCAAGTGTCTAATCCTACGGATTGCAAATATATTTTCATCATACATGCCAGTATGAATAATTACTGCCATTAAATAATGGTGGTCTAACGGTGGACTAGCCCTCTACAATATTAGAAATTTCAGCGTTAGTTGCCATTTAATGTTTCCAAAACTCAGATGATGAACTTTGAAAACCTAAACTTTGATACAAATTGTTAGGGATGCGGATTAAGGATCTTAAGGCAGAATTAATACTAGAAGGGGAGGGGAGGGGGTGAATAGTGTTTGTAAGAAATTTATACAAATATTTAACTAACTTGAATTACTATATGAATCACACAATGATTATCACACTGGAAATGATCACAAACACAGAAACAATCACAGACACAAATATAAGTAAATATAAAATGCAGAAAAGGAAAGAACGCATCGGGTTTTATACTGGTTCGGAATACTCCAACATCCAGTCCCATGCAACGCTGGGTTGCGCCAAGTTTTATTAATACTAGTATCAGTCTTACAACACCCTTGATTTCACGGCTACAAGGTTAACACCGATTCCACCACCCTTCATTCCACAGCTACAAGGTTCACACCGCTCCCTTTCCTTGATTTCAGGGCTAAAAGGAACACACCCTTTCCCAAATGATTACAACAGCCTTAGAGCTTTTCAATAGCACTTCCAATTAAAGAGTATTTGATAGAGATTAAGAAGAGAAGAAGTTTGATATAATTTGAGTAGAAATCGACAGAGTATAAGTGCAGAAATCAAGAAATTAATGGTGGTTAGAGACAGGATGAAGATGGGGAAGAAGAAGTGATAAAAATTCGAATTTAACCCCAATTTATAGTGTTTGAAAGGTTGCAACGTTTCTAAAAATTTTCAAATATGAAAAGATACTTCCTTTGAAAATTGAAAATATGACAGTTATATGTCAACTTACTCAATTATGTATGTCGACATATGTCTTCTGTTTTTATTTTCAAAATCATTTTTAAATTGTTTAAATCAATATATATATTTTGGAAATTCTTGAATCAAAACTAATGTGTTAAATGAAGTTTCCAAAGTATAAAAACATAATGATATTTAATATAAACATATTTATAAAATTATATAATATAAAACATATATATTATAAAATATATATTATAAACTTTATAAACTATAAACATATTTATAGTATTTGAAATCATAAGTAAAATCTTAATAATTTGAAATAATTTTAGAATACGAGTTTGAAATTATTTTGAAATTGATTTGAAAAAGAATTTGAAAGCCTAATTTGAAAACAGAAATTGAAAGTGCTAACCGGAGTTTTACATATAAACTAGACTCTATTACTTGATAATCTTGAACTCTTGAAATCTATATATTCTTGATTCTCATGAGTCTTGAATTCATTGATATCTTGAATCTTTAATACTGTATAGTCTTCAATATTTATGTCTTGCACATATATCCTGCATATACATAAATACATACATACATGCATGCATGCATACATAAATATATATATATAATCTGGACAAAGAAGTTAGTATAAATTTTATAATTAATAATGCTGTAACGAACTGGGATTTTCGACTCCGAAAATCAACATCAACCTACCATGTTGACCATTCAGACATCGAACATTCCAGATCATTAATAGAAAGAAGTTAGAGGGTGAGAATAGATAAGGTAGAAATATTGAATAGAAGAAGAAGAAGAACACCACACAGAGTCTCACATCGCAGCGGAACAAAATATAATACAGAAATAATCTTTATTGAAAGCTTTAAAATACTTACAGTATCAGAGTACATCATACCATGGGACAGTTATAATAGCATGTTCCCATATACAACACACAGCGGAATAGTAGTAATATCATACGTCTGGACTATTCCAGCTCGTCTCTTCATAGCAGTCGATAACCTGAACCTGTACAACCCGGTCTAACCCGAGCATTTACAAAACACTGGGTCAGTCTGGTGAACCAGAGTGAGATAAACCCGCACAGTAATAAGGGTGAACCATCCAATCATGATTTTAAAGTTCAAAATCTTTTCAAAAGAAAAGGATAATCGTAAGACCAAATCCACACATAAACACGGACGGTTTTTACCTTACGATAACCCAAAACAGTTTTGAAACCAATATCTTGTCTGATATTATAATAATGTCTAAATTCAAGTAAATAACAATCTAGTGGAACGCTTGCATCTCACGCTCCACATATATAGTATACAATCAAAACCCGCAGGCGCTTATTGGAGATTGTATTCCAACTTGACAAGGTATGGGACCACCTGCCGATAGTGTATCTCTAGAGACGAATACACTGGGTTCAACAAGAACATCTTGCAACCCGGCCCTCACATGACCGACCACTCATTTCGCTTGAGTGTATCGAATGTATATCACCGACGGTTGGGATCAGCAACCGTCTGCCCGAAAAGGGACAGCATTGAACATAGATTAAAGAAGCAAATAGGATTTCTCTAGATAGGTGATTCTACACCCTAATGGGAGCGACCCACATAGCCATGCTGCCTGCCCGATTTTTGTCATTTCCCGGTTGATGAGGCTTGAGGCCAGAATTAACTCTTGACATCTGGTCGCCATTTACTTTGAATGCCACATCGTCAAATCCATCAGATATCACTAATTGATATCCCCAAAAATACTCTAGCTGGAAGCTAAGAGAGCGGCAATTCTCCGCCAACAACCATAGCACGTTTGAAGAAATCAACGTACGTGATCCTTTGGAAATACTCTGTCAGACATTCGTCCATATACGTCATCCAGGAACAGGATGAACCGAAGGCACTCCCCTACAGCATCCAATATAGGAATCACCCCATGGATCAATAGCAAGAAGTCCTTGCAACCCGTTGATTCCAACCACGACAGAATCACAGCTTTCCTCTGCTTGCCAGGCAGAGAATATTAGTGGTTCTTCCGTTTATGAAAACCCACGGTCTTCAATGCTCCATCTCGATCATCTTCTGAGATCTTCACGTATTTGTTGGACGGAATGGTTTTCGAATATAAATTCGATCCCGGTCTTTCCATACCAACAATCGTATTGGGAGGGTTTGATAGTCGGTGTTTTAACTATCAAATATATACAGTGTTTCAATCATGACACTCCAATGAGTTCACTAGTTCAGTATTCACCATCACTTGGCCTTTAACAACTGATTTACTTTTGTTAAATTAAAAACTTCTAATTCTTTAAATATTCAAAAATACGATATTTGAATAACTCTAATTCGGTTTAACTCTAGTCGATTAACTCTAATTGATTAACTCTAACTGGTTTATTCTAACGGACTAACTCGACTTATTTAACCCTATCGATTAACTAATATTCGACTTAACTCCATTCGCTTGACTCTAGGTCGCAGCGATCACAATGGTTACGCCTGATTCCCTCAGGAAACATCCGTGCGCCGTAGGCTATCTGCAGCCCTGCGAATTACGCTAGCAGTCGTTCGAAATGGCACTCATCTTGAAAAAAAATATGTTTGACTAACTCTAGCTCGAATAACTATATTCAATTTCCCATTTAAATCTTCCTTCCAATCATCTTTTAAATTCGGAAATCCATTAGTTTTAACAAAGAAATTTATAGCACATATGTTATACAATAGCGTTATAATTACTATTTAGATTTACAAAACAACAGCGCTATAATCGCTGTTTAGGTTTACAACCCATTTACTATAGCAAAAGCGCTACAATCGCTATACTAGATTTCCAAAACATATATTATAACAACAGCGCTAAAATCGCTGTTTAGATTTTCAAAACATATCCACTAACGTCTCTTACGATTACCAACTAATACTATCTTCAGATAATGCCGATGTTGTTCAAGTTGGGGTATTTTAATTACCTCTCAGACCTTGATCAACAACGTTCTTATCCTCCGATAAACATAAGTTGTAATCAAATCAATATTTCATTCTAGTCTCAAACCAATTCCATTTCACTATTGGATTTGGTTATACAACTCTATAACTCAGTTCTTTACTCAGATTCGCTTATTTCCAATCTCCTTTCAAAATTTATTCGACCATTTCCCTATTTTGAAATCTCATTTAAAATTCTCCTTTTTACTTGATCTTGTTTTCAAGTAACGTTAAATAAAATTAACGCCTTAACACATTAAACCTCATTTACACGACCCTGGTTTATATAAACCCTTTACCTTAATTCACATAATTAAACAACACTTAAATTTAAGTTATCGTCTTCGCTTGAAATCCTCTTTTTAACATCATTATAAACATCTTAGCTTTAAATATAAAACCCGCTCATAGATTCCTTTCATAATCCAATTTGGATTATACTTCTCTTCGATTACTTTTCAAAAGTAGTCTTCTAAATTCTTATTAAAACAAAAAATTTCTTTACTCATTAACTACTTCAGTAGTTAATTTCTTTATTTACTGAGATAAATAGAAAATCCCTTTTAAAGATCTTATTTAAAGTTAAAACAATATTCTTCAACTATTTCATTTCGCAATTTCGAAACAAACTAATTTGATATCCGATTCCAGTTTAAATGGTCAATTTTGTCAAGTCAAAATTCGATTTTTCTCGTAAACTAATTCCAATTAACCTTCACTTTAAATTAATTAAAAATATAATTAATTTAAATTATTTCCATTAATTGTTTTCTTTTCAAAACAATTATCAAAGTTTAACCATTCGATTCATTCTCTATTCTCATTCTTTGTAAATCCGATTAACATCAGAATTTACTTTATAAAATAAATTACTAACAAATCAAATCTTGAATAAATAAAACATTTATTTAATTCTCTTTAATAACTTTTGTTCAGAATAATACATTTTTCCCAAAACCTAACTCCAGTTATAAAGTAAATTTTGTAACTTCAACTCTATCGATTCACCTGACGGTGAATCACTGTCTATAACCCAATTGATTTTAAAGGCCATACTCTGCCAAACACTTAACCAATATCACCTATTGGTTCAAACCAAACAGATGTTGAATATTCAATTAATAATCAACCATCAAATCAATCACACAGACATATCAGTTCATATATGATAATATGAAAATAAATAATACATTTGAGGGATCCGGTTGGGTCCCTCCAACCTGTTCTTCCCTGTATTCAAATGGTTATCTCAAATCAGACCATTCAGTTTTGTTTAACTGATAACACTAAATAGCAACCATTCAACATCAACCACAAGCAATTCAAATGATTCAACCATTTAAACACGTTTATAAATAAACGTGACCAACCAAGGTGAGTTACCTTTATTGGAACCAACCGTTAAAATAACGATTTGGTAATTTCACTGAAATTAAACACAGTTTAATTTCATCAGTTAAATCAACAAACAAGTGTATAACTAGCAATTAGGCAACCATCTGCAAGCAGAGCACACAAAATAAAATACCCAATTTATATAAAATATAAATGGGAAAACTGAGTGAGTTTAACTCACCTTGAGTTGATTCGTCGTTGACAACAGCTCGTTTTAATTAAATTAAACGGTTGTTTAATTTAATTAAAAATTCCAGTTGATTCCAATTCCTGTCCAGTTATGTTCCAAGACATAGTTCTCGGCAATGCGATTCCAACGTATCTTGGTCAGTCCCATTCGGTCGATCCTTATCATTCCTTCTGCATTGTCAATTTGGTTCTAGGTTCCTTCTTCTTCTTCTTTTTTTCTACATGAACAATTACTATTTTAATTATAAAAAATATCCTTATTTAATCGTAATTAGAGTTATAATTCACGAGTTACATTTAATATGTTGGCCGATCCAAATATTCATGTCCAGGTCCTTCCTGTTTGTTCTCTCCGAACTTCTATGGACCTTGATTCCTACCTGGCATGGTTATAGACGATTTACGTTATATATTTTAGATTATTAGATAAGATTCCCTAACAAAGTTTAATCAATTTAATTGACTTTGTTTATACCCAAGCAACACCGACTTTTCTTCCTGCCAAACCATTCTATCAATCCCCTTTGTTCTTCGTTTTGGATACTAGAAAATCAAGGCCGACCCCGATAATAATTTGCCAAAACCCTTTGTCATTTTCTCAACTTTGTCTTTGTTCTAGTATGGAACCTCCAAGCTCCTATAGGTTTCCTGAATGCAAATTTTATGTTAAATCTCTTTAATTATATGATTAAATATAAGTATTACTAAATTTAAAACTTAACTATCAAATTATTCCCGTAATTACCGTTAAAACCACATTACACTGTAAACAACGTGCTGACCCCTTCTGTTTTTGCGAAACCAGACCCATAAACCTCGCTCGACCCCCTTTCATCATCGCAGCTCCGCCTGCTGACCACCAGAGTCGATTATCAGACCGTCATTCGAAAACTGGGCGCAACCTCTTCTGATGACTGGAAATCCGTGTGACTCGAGATTCCCCAAGGCCCAGAAACGCTGCTTGAAGTGGACGCCTTTAGGCTTCAATTTCCGGCGATAGACCGCGTTGAAACCCATCGCAGCCGTTCAATCTCCCCAGCTCAAGATGCCGAATCATCTTGTATTTAGAGGTAATGATTGGATCAAAGGATTTCGAGAATTTTGGAAGGGAAAACGCTGAATTTTTGGACGTTGTTTTGTTTATGTGGCGGCTTGGTTAGGAGTTGACCAGGTGAAGATGGTTTGACGAGGGTTTCAAGGGCATGGGTATATATAATGGGAAGATGAAAAAATATATTTAATTAAATATTATTTTACGAAACTTTACGGTGAAGTAACAAGCAGAAACCCCCACAAACAACTTCCGTCTACTGATAAAAAAACTAATCTCAGTGTAAAAAGGTATTCCGGACCCAATGGGACAAGTTTCATCGAAATCCGACTTCGTTCGAAAAAAATTCCCTTATAAAACCAGAAATAAACACGCTTTTTAATTTACCATGACCACCCGCTAAATCGAATCAACTTGAAACCTTGATATCTTGCAATAACTTTTCGATACGAACCCAACGGCACTAGTTTCGTCGCATTCTGAGACTGTTTGCCCGATAGGCTGTTTTTACCCCGAACCGCAATACCCCTTTTAACACCAAATTTCTCGATCTCTAAAAATAACAAACTATATACCTATCCTGACTCTAATCGACGATACGAACTCAATGGAACTGGTTCCGCGGCCTAATTCGATCGTCTGCTCAAGTTATGCTCAAATACCCCTTTATTTATTTAAATACGCGCTATAGAAATTGAACGGGCGTTTACGGCTACCGTGGTCACATACGATATCGGTTTTCCACGCAATTCACCACCGTACAATAATTTAGCGATACGGTTCTAATGAAACTGATTTCGTCGAAATCTGAGTCCGTTTGCAAAACGGCTATTTTAACGGCCGATAATGATTTCCACAGCGTTTTTTCCAAAATTTGATTTAGCCATAACTCGCAACCAATAACACGGAATCTGGATTTTTCTCTTTCATATGAAAATTATCGTCAATACGCTCCCAATGTTTCTTGTTTCACAGAAATCCGACTTATATCGGACTCTATATTTCCAGTTGAAATTCAAACTCGAATTTCCAAACTGCTGCGCTATATTTCAAGCTCTATTTATAATTATATAAATATATAACGTCGAACTTTGTTTAAATAACGAATTCAATATTAAATACCATTAATATTTCCAATATAATATTTAAAACTAATTTAAATATTCAGATTCATATGGTCGGAAAACACGGGTCGTTACATTCTTCCCCCCTTAAAATAATTTCGTCCTCGAAATTGCTAAGGTAAGAAAGAACGTTATAAACTCATTAATTTCAAATCTAATTTTATATTAAATTAGAAACTAATTCAATACTGTAAATAAATATTTTCAAAAATATCGAAAATTTTCTAACACTTTAAATTTTCGAAAAATTTCGCCAGCACCACCTCTGTACGGCTCAATCGGTACAACTCCAACTCGCCTTTCTAGGCCTTTTCCAATTCAAAAGAAAATGAAACAGCCAAGCGGCTTGCTAAATAGGCTCATAAATCTCCAAATCCATATAAAAATAAACGTGTACCTTTTGTCGGGCATATCATTGTATTCTTTCCATCTGCTGCCTTGTCAGCATATACAAATGCATTCCCAAACAAAATTCCAATTTTATCCTTCGAACTAAATTCTTCACGTGTCCAAGCCAAATTCCATTCTTGACTCAATTTCCATCCATCATCAATTTCGACTCTTAACTTACCAGTCCAATACCCTTTCAAAGTCTTGTCTCATAATTCAAAATCTGATTCGAATTGATATTGTTAGCCTACTTTGTGAACTAGGCAACACAAAGTCAAGAAACCAACAATCGAAGAATATTTCAAGATATAAGACTCCGGTTCGGATCGGAAGGAAACACCACAATTCAGATTGATAGCAGCATATCGGTTCGGATCGGGTAGGATTCTCTGTTCGGATCGGATGTCTCTTACTGGATAGATTGGCAAAGCATACCTGATCGGATCGGAAGGCCAATAAATCTCAGGTGGATCGGAAAGTCATCTGCTTGCCACGACGCTGGAGCGGAGCGGAGTATGATTAGAGAAGGAGAGACGTCCAAGCTACTCCGGTTCGGATCGGGTATTCCGATCCGAGCCCCCAACCTGCACGTTTCCGACCCGCACCCATGATCCAGGAAAATCTCCTATGAAATCGCCTGGAGAACCGGACCGGATATGACTAATTCCTACCCCTAACGTCTGTCTCTTTGATGTGTTGTCAGCTTGATAGTCCACCCGAACCCGAAGGGAGTGCAATGGATGACACGTGTTCCGACCCGAATTGAATCTCAGGCAAATTCACACCTATAAATACCCCATCTGGAGACAAAGAGAAGGATCTTTTCAGGACTTTTGAGAATCCAAGTACCTCCATCATCCGAATTCCTTTACTCCCGGAAAATCCAAACCATCTTTCATTTTCTTGTTTTAATCATTTGAGTGAACAAAAGTGAGTTGTGAGTGAATCCTACATTGCCTTTGTAACTGAATTACTGAATATAGTTAGAACTAAGTGGACGTAGGCATTTCTTCGCCGAACCACTATAAATCTTGTGTGTTCATTTTTATTTCTGTTTTATTTTATCTTGTTTCTAATCAATTTGGGTGTTAGAACCATGGGTCTAACATTTTGGTGCTTTCACTGAGAATCCTCATCTAAATTCTTTATTTTCCGGGATCTCTTTCTACTTTTTGGACCGTTGAGTTCAAAGAAGTGAATCCTTAAGTTTCTCCACTTTCTTACATTCGTTGAAGTAATTGTCAAAGACTCATGGCCAGAGGAAAAGGCAAGGAAGTCCAGTCTGTTCATGGAAATGGAGCTGGTGAAGATCAGCAACATGCTGTTGTAACAAGGTCTAGGGGGCAGAGTTCAGCAGCAGGGAGAATCAATGCAGGAAATCCGAACCGACAGCAAGGGGAAAGTTCCGATCCGATCCGGGTTGGAGACTCTGAAGCAGTGCACTCCCCCAGTCTGAACCGACCCGACTTGCTCGCTGCACACCGATCCGACCAGGCACCCCAGCTCCGATCCGACCCGACTTCCTACCTCCGATCCGACCCGATGCTTGGTGAAGCTGGAACATCTACTCGAGTCCCCGCGAATGCTCCAATTCCAGCTGCCAGGGTTGGAGACCAGGTCAATCCATCTGCTCCCATCACTCAAGGAGATTTCTCGCGCTTGCTTGATATGCTTGAGAGCACGAGGGAAGCTATGAGAGTTCATGAGCGCACCAATCTCATGATGCAGGAAAATATGAGGCTCATGAGTCGGGAAATCAATGAGCTCCGCCGGCAAAGAACTCCGTCACCAGTTCGTCATACACCAGTAGATCAATCTTCATCTTCTGAGGAAGAGAGGCCCCGTGAACGAAGGCCACTCGAACGACCTCAGAACGTGGAGCAGCTAACGTTTGGATCTTTGGGATCTCGCGAGGATATCGCACGAGCATTAGGAAACGATAGCCCCTCTCGGGGGCAAAGACTCCAGTCCCCTCCTCCCGAGATCGACCGGGAACGCAGGGAAAGGAATCGAGCAGAGGCAGCTCGAAGAAGAAGGGCGTCTCCTGAGCAAGAGCCCCGGAGGAACTCGGACACTAGGGCCAGGGAACCTGAGCAGCCCCTAACTAGTGCCGATGTGCAGGCGATGGTTCGTCGAATTATGTCCGAAAGCCGGAATTATACAAATGAAGACTATGGCATTGAGCGAAGCCATACGCCGTTCACTGACGACATCCTAGACTTCCAGTTCCCCCGACGCTTTAATTTGCCACAGATGGATAAATATAACGGAAGGACTGATCCAGGACAGCACTTGATGCGGTATTCGTGGCTTATGAATGCCGCTGCTGCCCCCGATGAAGTAAAGTGCAAAGCGTTCCCAATCTACCTAGAAGATGTGGCTTTATTTTGGTTTACCCGACTTCCTCCTCGTTCAATTTCTAATTACAAAGAACTAAGCGAGCGTTTCATGAACCAGTTCCGACTACATGCTCGAAAGTCCAAGAGTGTTATTGAATTGTCGAGGATCAAACAGGCACCAGGAGAATCTTTAAGGGCATATTTAGATCGTTTTAACCAAGCTGTAACTGAGGTCAGTGACCCACATGAGCCCACTATTCTGATGGCATTGAAGGAAGGAGTCGATCCCGAATCTGAGTTTGGAGACTACCTTTCTGGGAAGACACCCCCCACAAGGGCGATATTCTACGAAAAAGCCGATATTTATTTAAGACGAGAGGAGGCCCGGGCAAACCGGAAGAGAAAGTCTGAGACAGCTTCAAAGGAGAATGTGCAGAGTAATATTGCCGTGAAGCAGTCTGGGGAAAGTTCTGGCAAGGTTGAAGTAAATGTAGGAAACAAGGGTGGAAACAGCAATACTGGAAGCGGGGGAAACAACAACAACCGTAATTCGAACGGTAACAGGAGAAACAGAAATAGGGGAAGCGACCCAAACAAAAGGCCCCGATTCCAGAACTACGAGAACTACACACCATTGAATGACACATTGGAAAATATTTACCTGGACACGTATAATGTGTTGCAGTACAAAAGACCGCCACCTCGTGATTCGACCGAGAAAGAAATGGCGACAGGGAAATTTTGCTTGTTTCACGGAACACATGGACATTCGACCAATGAGTGTCGACATTTGAGGGATGTAATTGAAAAGCTGCTGCGTGAAGGAAAGTTGGATGAGTACAAGGTTGCCCCGAGGGACAGGGGGCAAGGAGAGCAGGCTCCAAAGCAAATCCTACCTGCTCCTAAGCCTACCGCGCAGCAGAAAGGTAAAGGGATCGTCATCAACTCCATAGTAGGCGGACCTCACCCGGCAATCCGAAGCTTTAGGTCAATGGACCAATATGTGAATGCTGCCAAGCATCTAGATGTGAATGAAGGTGACGAGTTGGAAGATGTCACCCCCATCAAACAACAAAGAACCATGTTCGATGACGTGGTGTTTCGCAGCCGAGACAACACGGGAATACAATCTCCCACCAATGATCCGTTGGTTATTACTACCACTATTGGGCCGGCTTTGGTCCATAAGGTATTAGTAGACAACGGAAGTTCCGTTAATATTTTGTTCAAGAAGTCATTTGATCAGATGAAGCTTGAGCCCGAAGATCTGAAACCTTGTGAAGGATGGATTAGAGGTTTCAACGGAGCGACGACAGTTCCTATGGGATATATAGAGTTGCCTGTGACCCTAGGGCAAGGAGAACGTAGAAGAGTGCGAATGCTTCAGTTTGTAGTACTGGACGTAGATTCGCCATATAACGCATTTTTAGGGAGGCCTGCCCTCGCTGAATTTAGAATTTGTATCGCCCCTTGGTGCTTGTTACTAAAGTTCCCAACCGAAGCCGGGACTGGAGTAATAAGAGGGGATCAGGTTTCTGGACGGGCCTGCTATGTGGCCGAACTGAAGATGTTGATGAAAGGAGTTAATGCTGAGAGTAAGGATGCCTCATCTCCCTCAAAGGGGGGCTCGGCATAGCAATTAGAGAGATTGAACCCAAGGGAGTTGCCCAAAGGAACGCCTGAAGACCTGGATCCTAGAAAAGACGAGGAACCAGAGGCTAGGAATGCAACTCCTAATGAAGCGACAGTGGAAATTCCTGTTGATAAAGCTGATCCGACGAAAGTTTTGAAGGTTGGTTCCCAATTGGATCCACGTCGTGCTGAAGAGCTGACAGACTTCTTGAAGGCAAACTTAGATGTGTTCGCCTGGACCCATGCTGACATGTGTGGGATATCGCCTTCCGTTATCAGTCACAAATTGAATGTAAATCCGAAGCATCCGCCTGTGAAGCAAAAGAGACGCATGCTGGGCCCAGAGAGGTCGGCTGCTCTCAAAGAAGAAGTAGAGAAATTGAAGCAAAATGGATTTGTTCGATATTCGACTTATCCCGCCTGGATATCGAATCCTGTCTTGGTAAAGAAGCCAAACGGAAAGTGGCGAACTTGTATTGACTTTTCAGATTTAAATAAGGCTTGCCCAAAAGATAGTTTCCCACTTCCCAGAATTGACCAGCTTGTAGACTCGACAGCAGGTCATGAACTTCTCTCTTTCATGGATGCATATTCTGGATACAATCAAATTCCTATGCATGTGCCAGACCAAGAGCATACGAGTTTCATTACGAATTTGGGATTATATTGTTATGTTGTAATGCCGTTCGGATTAAAAAACGCTGGAGCTACTTATCAACGATTGGTAAATAGAATGTTTTACGATCAGATAGGAAAAACTATGGAGGTTTATGTGGATGATATGCTGGTTAAATCAAAGCAGTCCTCCAATCATACGCAAGACTTAGCAGAAATGTTTGGTATCTTGCGAAAATACCGTATGAAATTGAATCCTTTAAAATGTTCATTTGGAGTGGCGTCGGGAAAGTTCCTTGGCTTCATTGTGAGTTCCCGAGGAATTGAGATCAACCCTAGCCAGATAACGGCGATCAGAAATATCAAAGAACCAAGGAAAATTAAAGTCGCCCAAAGTCTGGCAGGGAAGGTAGCGGCGCTAAGTAGATTCATCTCCAAAGCCACCGATAAATGTGTTCCATTTTTTGATTTGATAAAAAGGGGAAAGAAGAACTTCCAGTGGACCCCCGATTGTATTGAGGCTTTTCAAAATCTGTTAGAGCTGTTAGAGAAACCGCCAATCTTATCAAAGCCTGTAGATCACGAAGAACTATTTGTTTATCTAGCAGTCTCGGCTCACGCTGTCAGCACAGTTCTGGTTCGAGAAGAAGACAAAGTACAAAGGCCAGTATACTATGTGAGTAAGAAATTAGCAAAGGCAGAGCGCAACTACCCAAAGATCGAGAAGCTCGCTTACAGTCTCCTGATTGCATCCCGAAAACTTCGTCACTACTTCCAAGCTCATCCAATAACCATATACACTGATCAGCCGTTAAGACAGGTGTTGCAGAGACCCGAAGCGTCGGGAAGGTTGATTAAATGGAACATAGAACTAAGCCAGTTTGATTTGAATTTTCAACCACGAAAGTCAATCAGGGGGCAAGCTCTAGCAGACTTTATTGCGGAGTTCACCATTCCAGAGGAAGAAATAATCAATGACCGAGTGGTTAAATCCGAGGATAAGCTAGAGATGAATTCGTGGAAATTATATACAGATGGAGCTAAAAATGACCGAAGATCCGGAGCTGGAATTGTCTTAGTTACTCCGGAGGGACGGTCGATATATTACGCCCTGCGATTAGAATTTTCGGCAACAAACAATGACTCTGAGTATGAAGCCCTGATTGCCGGGCTGAAACTCGCTAAAGACCTCGGAGTAAAAATGATGGACATATTTTGTGACTCTAAGATTGTTGTTTGTCAAGTGCGAGAGGAATTCGCGGCTCGAGGACCTCGACTTGTCGCTTACCTCAAGAAAGTGAAAGAGCTATTAAATAGCTTAGAGCGGTACAACATAACACATATTCCCAGAGTAGAAAACCAGAAAGCGGATAGACTAGCAAAGTTGGCTAGTTCCGACAGTCCAGAAGAGACTGAGGTAATTCCAATTGAAACGTTGGAATCGCCAAGCTTTGAGTCGATGGAAATTGAATTTGTTCATGAAGCGGAACCAGAAAAGGAGTCATGGAGGACTCCAATTAAGAGTTTTCTTAAGAATGGGACTCTCCCATCGAAGAAAAGTGAGAAGAGAGCTGTAGTTCGCAAAGCTGCCAGATATGTTATGCAAGACGATACCCTCTATAGACAAGGATTTTCTATGCCCCTGTTACGATGTATCGCACACGACGACATCAAGCGTGTACTGAGAGAAGTGCACGAAGGTGAGTGTGGAGATCATACAGGAGGTCAAACTTTAGCAAAGAAAATATTGCGGTACGGATACTTCTGGCCTACGATCAACAAGGATGCAGCTGATTATTCACGACGCTGCGATAAGTGCCAGAGATTCGCCAAAATCCCCAGGGCACCATCAACCCAGCTTAAATCGATGGTGAGTCCTTGGCCATTTGCCACATGGGGAATCGATATCATTGGAGTTTTACCGATTGCTAAAGGGGGAGCTAAGTATGCCATAGTAGCCGTGGATTATTTCACAAAGTGGGTGGAAGCTGAACCCTTGACTAAGATCACCACAAGAAAGGTGATAAGTTTTGTGGTCAGAAATATTATATGCCGATTCGGGATCCCAAGAACGATTATTACTGATAACGGGACCCAATTTGATAGCACTGAATTCAGAGATTTTTGCCAGAAATATAAGATAGACAAACGATATACTGCAGTTGCCTATCCACAATCTAATGGGCAAGTAGAGGCGATAAACAAGGTAATAAAATCCATCCTCAAGAAGCGGCTAGAGCGTGCAAAGGCAAAATGGGTTGATGAATTGCCCCTAGCCTTGTGGGCATATCGAACAACGTTTAAAACGGCTACCGGTCATACCCCTTTCTCTCTCTCCTTTGGCTCAGAAGCAGTAATTCCGGTTGAACTGGAAGTTCCTTCCCACAGGGTGACGTATTATGACCCGATGACGAATCGGGCACTTTTACTTGAGTCCCTTGATGAAATCGAAGAGAAAAGGGACGAAGCAGACTTGCGTGCAGCAAGACATCGGCGTCAGATGGCACGCTATTATGACAAAAAAGTTCGCCTTAGAACTTTTGAACCAGGAGATTTGGTGCTAAAGAGAGTTTTTCCGTCTCTTCCTCACCTCGGCCCAAAATGGGAAGGACCCTTTGTCATCCAACGGAAACTTGATAAAGGAACATTCAAGTTAACGACCGTAGATGGCGAAGAAGTCCCTCGAGCATGGAATGCCCAACACTTAATGCGATATTTGGATTAGAAATGCTATACTTTTTGCTGTTCTTTCTCTAAACTCTGTAATAAGGCACGACTTGTCTTGGGAAAATCTGATGATATGAATAAAGGACTATAAAGTGGATGTAGGCTATGACTTAGCTGAACCACTATAAAAATATTGTGTGTTATTTAATTTTATGCATTTACATTCATTAGCTGTTCTGTTGTGATTATAAAATACAGGACAACTGAGAGCCTAAACAAAGGTTGAAAACAGTCTGGACATAAAAAGAAGCACAATGATTATTTGTGCGATAAGACGAAAAAGAATGAGAAAACGACATTCTAACTCTAACTCTCCAGGGAAAGAGAGAGAGTGTAAAAGCGTCTCCGACTGAGCGCTGAGAAGGAAATTCTATTCTGAACTCTAACTCTCCAGAGAAAGAGAGAGAGTATAAAAGCGTCTCCGACTGAGCGCTGAGAAAGAGGTTCAACTCCGAACTCTAACTTTCCAGAGAGAAAGAGAGTATAAAGGCGTCTCCGATCGAGCGCAGAGAAAGAAATCTTTTCCCGTTGAACGACCGGGGAATAAACAAATAACCGAACTCGAACTCTAACTCTCGAGAGAATGAGAGAGAGTATAAAAGAAATGCCAGGAAAAACAACAGGCATTGATGACATAGGAAATGCCATTCCGTTAGAGAATCGGAAGTATTCAGATTGCATGGTTAAGCACTGAATAACTTATGGAGATTGACTGGGGATACCTGTACATACACATATCTCCCCTCTCCACAACTTTGTTTCATAACTATAGATATGCATTTTTACATAAGTACAGAACTGCTAACAAATAAACATTGCAAAAAGTGAATTATCTTTATTTACAAATGAATGAATTTGTACAGGGAAATAACTAAAAAAGAAAGTGCAGGAGCTGCTGTGGTGGCAGCACTTATTGATTCACAAAGATGCTAAAAGGACACGGAGAACCCACTATTTGGGTTTGGGATGAGCCTTCGATTTCTTGGCAGTTTTTTCCGCATCTTTTGCTTCCTTCTCGGCTTCAGTCAAGATCCGCTTTGATTTCTTTTTCCCCGAGGATGTAGTACTGGAGCCAGCAGACTTTTTCCCGGAGGGCGGGGCACTGGAATCAAGAGAAGATTTTTTAGCAAGTTCTTCGGTAATAGATCTAGTTGAGAGCTTAACAACTAACCTTGAACCTGCATCCACAACTGCAAGGGGCTTGAGGACCTCAGGGTCTAATTCTTCAGCCTTTAATTGCAAGCGCTTGTCTTGATCAGCCTTCATGGCGGCCTAGGTAATGTCATCAGCGCTTTTCGATTCCCCAGTTATTACAATCTCCGGTTCCTCATCATGCCCCTCGTCTCTTCCGTCGTCTTTTAAAGCTGCAATCATTTCTTCATCATGGGGAGTAGTGACCTTAGTTGGTTCACTTCTTTCCCCCAGGTCTGTGGAAGCAGCCTTGTCTTCCCCTTCTCTGACCCTATCAGCGGGCTTTGTCCCAGTGGTAGCTCCTTGAACTACATCTGTCTTCGCGGAGGATTCAACGCCTACAAAATGAGAAACATCGGTTATCAACTCAGGCAAGAGCAAAGGATTTCTCATCGAACGTTCAGTCATGTAGCCAAAGGTAGTGGTAGCCTTGACAAATTGAGGAGAAAAGATGGGGATACCTTCTGAAGACTTTTCAGCGGGGGTGACTACTACCTCTGGAGTTATTTCAGGAATGGGAGATAGTAAAGTTGTTCGGGGAATTCCCGGGTTTTCGGGATCATACCCTTCTACTTCAGGAGTTATAGGAGCAGAAGAAGAGGAACCAGCTTCAGGAATGGTTTTCTGTTTAGACTTCCGCCTCTCTTCTTCCATGGCCTCAGCAATTAGACGGCGACCTTCAGCTAGGCGCTCCGGTTCGTCGTCTCTCAAGTACTTCTCCATCAACTTATCTTCATCGAGGGAATCGACCTTAAGCTCTTCTTTTTCCCACTCGACGATTTGATTCCACACATGAACCAAAGTGGATGGATAGTCCTCGATCCAGGAAATGTTTCGACGACGAATAATGTGCGCGAAGAATTCGATCATTAGCTCGCCGAAGCCCTGAATATCGGCCTCCGCCTCTGATAATTGTTTGCGGGTTTCCTCCGCAGATTTAATAGCGCATTCAACGTTGCCCTCAGCCAGAGCAGCCCTGTTTTCCGCCTCTAACAATTTTGAAGCCAAGTCGGCGTTTTTCTTTTCTAACTCAGCACTCCTTTTCGCTAACTCAGCATTTTTCTGCTCAAGCTCAGCATAAGCGAGACGTATCTTAGCAGCCTCTGATTTGGCTTCGTCGGCTTGCTTCTTCAACTCGGAACGTTCCTGAGTGTGGGATTCTAGCAAATCATGATAGCGCTTTTGCATGTCCTCAAACTGTTGTTTGAAGTTAGAAGCGTTCTTCTGAGCGATAGCTAGTTGAGCTTGAGTATCTTCTAAATTTTTTCCTAAGGTTTTTAGGGCCTTAGCATCTTCCTCTGCCGTTTTGTGCATTGAGTCAGCATTTGTCATTAGCGTGCGAATGATTCTAGAAAGAGTGCGGGAATACTTGAACATTTCGGTATATTGTTTTTCCACCAAATCAATCTTTGCTCTGGCCTCCTCTGCCCAATTAGAAGAGATAGGTTCAAGGGAAGGTAGAAAGGTCAGAGTCTCGAAGTAGTGCTCGGGAAATTGCTCCTTTAGGTATGCCAGCCTTACTGCGGTTCCCGCATCTGGTGGAGGAGGGGCGAGGACTGTTAGTTCAGTGTCCCTTCCTGAAGAAGATTCTGTAGAACCCTTGTCTATCCGAGGTCGCTTAGTAGCAGGGACTTTTTGCTTGCTTCTAGACCCAGTTTCCTTTGGAGGAGTCTTCTCTCTACTCCGCTTTTCATGGGAGGAAGTGGAATCCCTGGATTGTGGTCTATCCTCCTCCCTACGACCTTGATAGCTTTTGTATTTTTCTTGTTCCGGTCGAACTGGTGAGCGGGAGCGTGAGGATCGAGATCGATAAGGATCATAGGGTCTTCTTTCCTCCCTACCACGGTCATCTCGGCGATTATACTCAGCATCCTGAGGAGGATTGGACATGCTGCGGCGAAGCTTTCTTATATCATAAGAGGATCGAGACATTATACCTGCACGATAAATTAAACAAAGTTTAGAATCGACGGATCCATGGAGAAAGAAGTGCAATGAATGCTAGTGCTACGGTGTAAAGTGCATCCTATGTGGTGTGTGTGTCCCCCCAACCAACCCGAGTCTGAAGCTAGACTGGTGCGGGCACGCTCTTTGGCCTTAGCAGGAGTAGTCTCTTCAGAAGAAGTGAAGACTAAAGGGTCCTTTCTGAAATCTTCCGAAGTATATATAGTCTCGGGTAAGGGGAGATCCCCCAAACCTTGAAATATGTGCTCGTCGGTGCTAGGAACATCCCCTTCGGAAGCGTGAAGTGGCGACCCTTGGGGAGATTTTGATTTGTCTACCAAGGTAGTTTCCTCGGGGGCAATATACCCTTCACGATGTTTTTTGGCCAGATTAGCCAGTTCATCATCTTGAGTGGAAGAGGGAGAGGGTGAAGTTTGAAGAGAAGCTGCAGGAATTCCCGAGCCTTCTCCTATTTCTGGAACTGTTTCCACTGGAGGAATATATGCATAAGGGACTGTCCCATGACCAATGCTACGGAAGACGGATAGCAGCCCGTGAAAATGAAGGTACTCATCCTTAAGAACCTCGTCAATAGTAAGGAATTTTTGGTCGCCATTGAGGAGACGGTGCATTCGATCAAAGAACACTTGGTCTGATACCTGTTTGGGATTATCGACTGCAAATAAAAAGGAAAACAGGTCAGGGTGATGATTCAAGTGTATAGAGTCCAGGGTCAGAAACTCAGTGCTTTACTTGATTTTGTCCATCTTCTGGCGCATCCAGACTGCTGCTTTATATAGAACCATTCCAGTCTGGAATCTCCAGCCTTGCTGCTAAACGGCGTAGAGATTATCTTCCTCTTTGGGACCGACTCAAAGTAACAGAAAGAAGGGGTTTCCCTAGTCCGATGTTTGAAATTATAGAAGAAATGAACATCGTCAAACGTAAGCTCCACGCCTAGAATTTCACGATATGCTATGAATAAGGTATGCAGATAGGCATATGAATTGGGATGCAGCTGCATGGGGGCAATCCGCATTTGTCTTAAGAAGTCGACGATGAAAGGCGAGAAAGGAGGAATGGCGCCAACCATGCACATCAGACGAGTGACCGTCATATATCCTTCTGGAGGGTTATGTGGACGGTCAGAACGTGAGGGCACTAGAGTGTCTCTCTTCAATATTCCGTACTTCAAGCAAATTCTCACAAGTCGGTCATTGTCAATTGTTGATTCTACGGAATCTGGAGGTGATTCCAATATAATGGCTGAGTCAAATTCATCGGGTGCTCGGTTGTCACCAATCCCTCCTTCCTCCTCAAAGCCTAGGGAAACTTCGTTTTCTGAAGACATTTCATCGCTTTCCCGATGGCCAACTCCGTAATCCGGACCCTCGCTGTCCCATTCTGGGTCAGATGAAGAAGATATATCCTCGAGAATGGTTTTGTTGGAAGTTTCTGGAGCTTTTTTCCTCTCAGCTAAACGAGAAGAGCGTCTGGGCCTCATTGTCATGGAACTATTGAAGAAGCAATAGCACGGATTAGAGTGAGTTATCCCGTGTCCCCTTTTTTGTGTATGTGTGTGAACTAAAGTGTATGCAACAAATGTGGGAAATACAAAATAGAAGTACAGCAATGCAAGACGAAGCTTTAAAGAGAAAATAACAGTCAGATTTGTCCTTGATTCTCGTTTATGTTCGCAAGGCACTATCCTAACTGTTCGCGAAGCATATTCATCTAGAGTAAGCGTTAGTTGAATTAATTGGGTAGTCTTTATGTGCCAAGTTTGATATGTTCGGATCGGTTCGGATATGCGTATGATGGCTGGCTCAATGCAAACACAGATAGTAATCGGTTCGGATGCGTCATTAGAGCAGGGCCAGTTAAAGACAAGGGAAGCAATGGGTTCGGAGGCAGGACTGATCTGATCGGATCGGATGGCCCGATCCGAACCGAACTAGCACCACTCAACCGATCCATTTACTTCGACCTTCACTTCCCCGACCCGAACCGACGTTTTCTGTCCTCCCTGTCTTTCTAAAGTGTGAAACCCGGACCGATCCCTTATCCTACTCCTTCCTTTCCGCTCCTTCGTCTTCTACCCGAGCCGACTCCACTTGGTCACCACGCTCCTTGTCTTCTTCCTCTTCTCCCCCTTTCCCACGAACGAGTCCGTTTCATCGCCAAAGCTATTGTTAAGGGCAGAAATTTGCCCTCTCCAGCCTCGCGACGCCTCGGAGTGACGGCGCATCCACCAGTGACGACGTGGAATTCAAGCGAAGCTCTGTGTCTAAACCGTTCCAATCGACCGTAAAGTGAAATCAAGAACGTTTATTACGATGTTATTCGAGATTAAAAAGCTACCTATGTGCTTGATTTGAGGAATCTACAAGAAAGGAGTTCGGAGTTTTAGAGTTTTTAAGGTTTTCGATGCTTGGGTCCGAGCGGCAATAGAAACGAAGAAGAAAGAAATGAAGACGGTGATGGGTTTATATAAAGAATGGAGTTGACTCCTCGTCTCCCTATCTTGTCTCGCCCGATCGGACCGGAGTGGAGGCCCAGTAGCACAACTCTCTCTGAAGGCCCAGTGTCTAAGAACCTAACCCACGAAAACGCTTCGGATCGGAATCCGAACCGAGTGGAAATTTCACACGTTGATTTAGCATCCGACTCGAATTGAAGAGAAGGAGAGTAAAGGAAGAGCATACCTGCAAGAAGCATTACATGGCGAGAAGAGTTCCCAAATTTGCTCAGAAATGAAGAAAAGGTACTCGGATCGGACACCGAACCGAACAGAAATCTGTGCATTACCCCTGACAATTCTGGTTAAACGACATCAAAGCACGCTTTGTACAACGAAAGCATCCTTTGAGGGGGCAAAATGTTAGCCTACTTTGTGAACTAGGCAACACAAAGTCAAGAAACCAACAATCGAAGAATATTTCAAGATATAAGACTCCGGTTCGGATCGGAAGGAAACACCACAATTCAGATTGATAGCAGCATATCGGTTCGGATCGGGTAGGATTCTCTGTTCGGATCGGATGTCTCTTACTGGATAGATTGGCAAAGCATACCTGATCGGATCGGAAGGCCAATAAATCTCAGGTGGATCGGAAAGTCATCTGCTTGCCACGACGCTGGAGCGGAGCGGAGTATGATTAGAGAAGGAGAGACGTCCAAGCTACTCCGGTTCGGATCGGGTATTCCGATCCGAGCCCCCAACCTGCACGTTTCCGACCCGCACCCATGATCCAGGAAAATCTCCTATGAAATCGCCTGGAGAACCGGACCGGATATGACTAATTCCTACCCCTAACGTCTGTCTCTTTGATGTGTTGTCAGCTTGATAGTCCACCCGAACCCGAAGGGAGTGCAATGGATGACACGTGTTCCGACCCGAATTGAATCTCAGGCAAATTCACACCTATAAATACCCCATCTGGAGACAAAGAGAAGGATCTTTTCAGGACTTTTGAGAATCCAAGTACCTCCATCATCCGAATTCCTTTACTCCCGGAAAATCCAAACCATCTTTCATTTTCTTGTTTTAATCATTTGAGTGAACAAAAGTGAGTTGTGAGTGAATCCTACATTGCCTTTGTAACTGAATTACTGAATATAGTTAGAACTAAGTGGACGTAGGCATTTCTTCGCCGAACCACTATAAATCTTGTGTGTTCATTTTTATTTCTGTTTTATTTTATCTTGTTTCTAATCAATTTGGGTGTTAGAACCACATTTGGGTCTAACAGATATATTATATCCCGATTCAATTTCCAGTTAATTGGTTTCAATTCACTTCATATTTGCTTTTACAAATTCTATTTAATTTCGCCTTTTGTTCAAATAATTTCCTTGGGAGTTTTTAAATAGTTCAACTCTTTCAAAAATCAAATATTCCTTTTCAGGATTCAAACAACTCGTTTTTTCTCAAAGCAGTTCTAAACCAGATTTTTGGTAGTAATCCGTCACTTAGAACTCGGAAATGAACACTGATGATGTGGCCAGCATCCTCAGAGTTATTCCCCAGCAATCGAAGTGAGTTCAATACTATATCACTTATCAAAACCATATACAAACCCTTTCATTTCGAAGTCTATTTCAAAATACCCAACTGAATGTTTGTAAACAAATTTAAAATCTCCCAGGATCTTAAAACTTTCATATATTCAATCCCAGTTCATTTGCAAACACCTTTCTCATTTTCGGGAGTTTTAATTCCAATTTTGATTTTAATTTCAGATTTATCTCCTCTGATTTTCATATATTACACTTATATGAATTCTGATTGGTTATATATATAATCATTTCACAATTTATAATTTTATTGGATTATAATCACAACCAACACATCCAATATATTATAATTCCAATATATATATTTTCTCTATATCAAAATATACTTTGGGTAAAATTATTTCATTTACCCTCTTTTCAAAACATATCGTGACGACCCATCGTATTCGAGTGTTTATAAACCCCTATCGATACAGTGGATCAAACTGATCAATCAGAACTCATAAACAACCCAACCAATAAATCTCCACAATATAAAATAATTTTTATAAAATCTACAAATACGTTCACTCGTATATATACACTCAAACTCAATCTAGGGTATTACTAACCCCATCTCTACCGAGTCACGCCACAGAGCCAAGGTAATCACTTAACCTTCAGCTCTGATACCACTGTAACGAACTGGGATTTTCGACTCCGAAAATCAACATCAAACTACCATGTTGACCATTCAGACATCGAACATTCCAGATCATTAATAGAAAGAAGTTAGAGGGTGAGAATAGATAAGGTAGAAATATTGAATATAAGAAGAAGAAGAAGAACACCACACAGAGTCTCACATCGCAGCGGAACAAAATATAATACAGAAATAATCTTTATTGAAAGCTTTAAAATACTTACAGTATCAGAGTACATCATACCATGGGACAGTTATAATAGCCTGTTCCCATATACAACACACAGCGGAATAGTAGTAATATCACACGTCTGGACTCTTCCAGCTCGTCTCTTCATAGCAGTCGATAACCTGAACCTGTACAACCCGGTCTAACCCGAGCATTTACAAAACACTGGGTCAGTCTGGTGAACCAGAGTGAGATAAACCCGCACAGTAATAAGGGTGAACCATCCAATCATGATTTTAAAGTTCAAAATCTTTTCAAAAGAAAAGGACAATCGTAAGACCAAATCCACACATAAACACGGACGGTTTTTACCTTACGATAACCCAAAACAGTTTTGAAACCAATATCTTGTCTGATATTATAATAATGTCTAAATACAAGTAAATAACAATCTAGTGGAACGCTTGCATCTCACGCTCCACATGTATAGTATACAATCAAAACCCGCAGGCGCTTATTGGAGATTGGATTCCAACTTGACAAGGTATGGGACCACCTGCCGATAGTGTATCTCTAGAGACGAATACACTGGGTTCAACAAGAACATCTTGCAACCCGGCCCTCACATGACCGACCACTCATTTCGCTTGAGTGTATCAAATGTATATCACCGACGGTTGGGATCAGCAACCGTCTGCCCGAAAAGGGACAGCATCGAACATAGATTAAAGAAGCAAATAGGATTTCTCTAGATAGGTGATTCTACACCCTAATGGGAGCGACCCACATAGCCATGCTGCCTGCCCGATTTTTGCCATTTCCCGGTTGATGAGGCTTGAGGCCAGAATTAACTCTTGACATCTGGTTGCCATTTACTTTGAATGCCACATCGTCAAATCCATCAGATATCACTAATTGATATCCACAAAAATACTCTAGCTGGAAGCTAAGAGAGCGGCAATTCTCCGCCAACAACCATAGCACATTTGAAGAAATCAACGTACGTGATCCTTTGGAAATACTCTGTCAGACATTCGTCCATATACGTCATCCAGGAACAGGATGAACCGAAGGCACTCCCCTACTGCATCCAATATAGGAATCACCCCATGGATCAATAGCGAGAAGTCCTTGCAACCCGTTGATTCCAACCACGACAGAATCACAGCTTTCCTCTGCTTGCCAGGCAGAGAATATTAGTGGTTCTTCCGTTTATGAAAACCCACGGTCTTCAATGCTCCATCTCGATCATCTTCTGAGATCTTCACGTATTTGTTGGACGGAATGGTTTTCGAATATAAATTCGATCCCGGTCTTTCCATACCAACAATCGTATTGGGAGGGTTTGATAGTCGGTGTTTTAACTATCAAATATATACAGTGTTTCAATCATGACACTCCAATGAGTTCACTAGTTCAGTATTCACCATCACTTGGCCTTTAACAACTGATTTACTTTTGTTAAATTAAAAACTTCTAATTCTTTAAATATTCAAAAATACGATATTTGAATAACTCTAATTCGGTTTAACTCTAGTCGATTAACTCTAATTGATTAACTCTAACTGGTTTATTCTAACGGACTAACTCGACTTATTTAACCCTATCGATTAACTAATATTCGACTTAACTCCATTCGCTTGACTCTAGGTCGCAGCGATCACAATGGTTACGCCTGATTCCCTCAGGAAACATCCGTCCGCCGTAGGCTATCTGCAGCCCTGCGAGTTACGCTAACAGTCGTTCGAAATGGCACTCATCTTGAAAAAAACTATGTTTGACTAACTCTAGCTCGAATAACTATATTCAATTTCCCATTTAAATCTTCCTTCCAATCATCTTTTAAATTCGGAAATCCATTAGTTTTAACAAAGAAATTTATAGCACATATGTTATACAATAGCGTTATAATTACTATTTAGATTTACAAAACAACAGCGCTATAATCGCTGTTTAGGTTTACAACCCATTTACTATAGCAAAAGCGCTACAATCGCTATACTAGATTTCCAAAACATATATTATAACAAAAGCGCTAAAATCGCTGTTTAGATTTTCAAAACATATCCACTAACGTCTCTTACGATTACCAACTAATACTATCTTCAGATAATGCCGATGTTGTTCAAGTTGGGGTATTTTAATTACCTCTCAGACCTTGATCAACACGTTCTTATCCTCCGATAAACATAAGTTGTAATCAAATCAATATTTCATTCTAGTCTCAAACCAATTCCATTTCACTATTGGATTTGGTTATACAACTCTATAACTCAGTTCTTTACTCAGATTCGCTTATTTCCAATCTCCTTTCAAAATTTATTCGACCATTTCCCCATTTTGAAATCTCATTTAAAATTCTCCTTTTTACTTGATCTTGTTTTCAAGTAATGTTAAATAAAATTAACGCCTTAACACATTAAACCTCATTTACACGACCCTGGTGTATATAAACCCTTTACCTTAATTCACATAATTAAACAACACTTAAATTTAAGTTATCATCTTCGCTTGAAATCCTCTTTTTAACATCATTATAAACATCTTAGCTTTAAATATAAAACCCGCTCATAGATTCCTTTCATAATCCAATTTGGATTATACTTCTCTTCGATTACTTTTCAAAAGTAGTCTTCTAAATTCTTATTAAAACAAAAATTTTCTTTACTCATTAACTACTTCAGTAGTTAATTTCTTTATTTACTGAGATAAATAGAAAATCCCTTTTAAAGATCTTATTTAAAGTTAAAACAATATTCTTCAACTATTTCATTTCGCAATTTCGAAACAAACTAATTTGATATCCGATTCCAGTTTAAATGGTCAATTTTGTCAAGTCAAAATTCGATTTTTCTCGTAAACTAATTCCAATTAACCTTCACTTTAAATTAATTAAAAATATAATTAATTTAAATTATTTCCATTAATTGTTTTCTTTTCAAAACAATTATCAAAGTTTAACCATTCGATTCATTCTCTATTCTCATTCTTTGTAAATCTGATTAACATCAGAATTTACTTTATAAAATAAATTACTAACAAATCAAATCTTGAATAAATAAAACATTTATTTAATTCTCTTTAATAACTTTTGTTCAGAATAATACATTTTTCCCAAAACCTAACTCCAGTTATAAAGTAAATTTTATAACTTCAACTCTATCGATTCACCTGACGGTGAATCACTGTCTATAACCCGATTGATTTTAAAGGCCATACTCTGCCAAACACTTAACCAATATCACCTATTGGTTCAAACCAAACAGATGTTGAATATTCAATTAATAATCAACCATCAAATCAATCACACAGACAGATCAGTTCATATATGATAATATGAAAATAAATAATACATTTGAGGGATCCGGTTGGGTCCCTCCAACCTGTTCTTCCCTGTATTCAAATGGTTATCTCAAATCAGACCATTCAGTTTTGTTTAACTAATAACACTAAATAGCAACCATTCAACATCAACCACAAGCAATTCAAACGATTCAACCATTTAAACACGTTTATAAATAAACGTGACCAACCTAGGTGAGTTACCTTTATTGGAACCAACCGTTAAAATAACGATTTGGTAATTTCACTGAAATTAAACATAGTTTAATTTCATCAGTTAAATCAACAAACAAGTGTATAACTAGCAATTAGGCAACCATCAGCAAGCAGAGCACACAAAATAAAATACCCAATTTATATAAAATATAAATGGGAAAACTGAGTGAGTTTAACTCACCTTGAGTTGATTCGTCGTTGACAACAGCTTGTTTTAATAAAATTAAACGGTTGTTTAATTTAATTAAAAATTCCAGTTGATTCCAATTCCTGTCCAGTTATGTTCCAAGACGTAGTTCTCGGCAATGCGATTCCAACGTATCTTGGTCAGTCCCATTCGGTCGATCCTTATCATTCCTTCTGCATTGTCAATTTGGTTCTAGGTTCCTTCTTCTTCTTCTTTTTTTCTACATGAACAATTACTATTTTAATTATAAAAAATATCCTTATTTAATCGTAATTAGAGTTATAATTCACGAGTTACATTTAATATGTTGGCCGATCCAAATATTCATGTCCAGGTCCTTCCTGTTTGTTCTCTCCGAACTTCTATGGACCTTGATTCCTACCTGGCATGGTTATAGACGATTTACGGTTATATATTTTAGATTATTAGATAAGATTCCCTAACAAAGTTTAATCAATTTAATTGACTTTGTTTATACCCAAGCAACACCGACTTTTCTTCCTGCCAAACCATTCTATCAATCCCCTTTGTTCTTCGTTTTGGATACTAGAAAATCAAGGCCAACCCCGATAATAATTTGCCAAAACCCTTTGTCATTTTCTCAACTTTGTCTTTGTTCTAGTATGGAACCTCCAAGCTCCTATAGGTTTCCTGAATGCAAATTTTATGTTAAATCTCTTTAATTATATGATTAAATATAAGTATTACTAAATTTAAAACTTAACTATCAAATTATTCCCGTAATTACCGTTAAAACCACATTACACTGTAAACAACGTGCTGACCCCTTCTGTTTTTGCGAAACCAGACCCATAAACCTCGCTCGACCCCCTTTCATCATCGCAGCTCCGCCTACTGACCACCAGAGTCGATTATCAGACCGTCATTCGAAAACTGGGCGCAACCTCTTCCGATGACTGGAAATCCGTGTGACTCGAGATTCCCCAAGGCCCAGAAACGCTGCTTGAAGTGGACGCCTTTAGGCTTCAATTTCCGGCGATAGACCGCGTTGAAACCCATCGCAGCCGTTCAATCTCCCCAGCTCAAGATGCCAAATCATCTTGTATTTAGAGGTAATGATTGGATCAAAGGATTTCGAGAATTTTGGAAGGGAAAACGCTGAATTTTTGGTCGTTGTTTTGTTTATGTGGCGGGTTGGTTAGGAGTTGACCAGGTGAAGATGGTTTGACGAGGGTTTCAAGGGCATGGGTATATATAATGGGAAGATGAAAATATATATTTAATTAAATATTATTTTACGAAACTTTACGGTGAAGTAACAAGCAGAAACCCCCACAAACGACTTCCGTCTACTGATAAAAAAACTAATCTCAGTGTAAAAAGGTATTCCGGACCCAATGGGACAAGTTTCATCGAAATCCGACTTCGTTTGAAAAAAATTCCCTTATAAAACCAGAAATAAACACGCTTTTTAATTTACCATGACCACCCGCTAAATCGAATCAACTTGAAACCTTGATATCTTGCAATAACTTTTCGATACGAACCCAACGGCACTAGTTTCGTCGCATTCTGAGACTGTTTGCCCGATAGGCTGTTTTTACCCCGAACCGCAATACCCCTTTTAACACCAAATTTCTCGATCTCTAAAAATAACAAACTATATACCTATCCTGACTCTAATCGACGATACAAACTCAATGGAACTGGTTCCGCGGCCTAATTCGATCGTCTGCTCAAGTTATGCTCAAATACCCCTTTATTTATTTAAATACGCGCTATAGAAATTGAACGGGCGTTTACGGCTACCGTGGTCACATACGATATCGGTTTTCCACGCAATTCACCACCGTACAATAATTTAGCGATACGGTTCTAATGAAACTGATTTCGTCGAAATCTGAGTCCGTTTGCAAAACGGCTATTTTAACGGCCGATAATGATTTCCACAGCGTTTTTTCCAAAATTTGATTTAGCCATAACTCACAACCAATAACACGGAATCTAGATTTTTCTCTTTCATATGAAAATTATCGTCAATACGCTCCCAACGTTTCTTGTATCACAGAAATCCGACTTATATCGGACTCTATATTTCCAGTTGAAATTCAAACTCGAATTTCCAAACTGCTGCGCTATATTTCAAGCTCTATTTATAATTATATAAATATATAACGTCGAACTTTGTTTAAATAACGAATTCAATATTAAATACCATTAATATTTCCAATATAATATTTAAAACTAATTTAAATATTCAGATTCATATGGTCGGAAAACATGGGTCGTTACAAATACTATTAATTGAAACAAGGTTATTGTCAGCAAAATTCCATTCTCCAACAGGAACAGCCGGGGATGTGGCTGTTACCTACAAGGGCGGTGGTTCAGGCCCTCGTTCTAGTGCCAAATGTTAACGATATTTTTCGTCTACACCGGAATGAGTGCTAAGAATGTGGACCTAGGATAATTAAGGGAATATTTAGTTTCCACAAGCTTGATTTATTTCACTGTTCCTTAGATATCAAGGTCTTAGCCCTGAAGATTGATTTCACTCCTTTTAAGAGGTGAGTATCACACTTACGAGACTCAAGAATCAACAGTTATCTTAGGATAAGGGTTCCTAAGCGCAACACAAGTTAGGAAGCTAAACGGCTTGAGGAAGGATATTTTAGTAATTCGGCTTATGTGGGAAGCATTGTTGTGATGTGGTAATAAGGAAATTAGCAGCATAAATGATAAGGGCATTCATGAATTTAATCGCAAGTACCAATTCTCTCTTTATTGATTACTTTATTGATTACATAGAAGTTTCTTAAGTAAGATTCCCAAATTGGTTTAGAAATTAGGGTTTACTCTATATGAAGAGATTAGAAGATTTGAGAATGAGAAATGTCCCCAAAATGAGAACCCTGGGGTCTTATTTATAAGAAAAATGAGCCTCTTTTTGGTAACACTCAGCGGAAGCCGCTTTCAAATTCGACAATGAAACTGGGTATCGGCCGAATTGGTGGCTTTCGGTGCCGGCTCTGGTTTCGGCCTTCTTTCCACTTCTGAGCTTTGTTACCGGATCTTCTTTGATTTTGGAATATAAAAAACACCATAGATTGCATACTACAACGCCAAAGAAATGATGCAGGAAGTGCCAAAAAATGTTGCTATAGTCCAAAAATAATCTATGGCAAAACTTTCTCGGTATTTCATTTTGCCGTGTTGCCTTAGAGTCAAAGGCAATATCTTTACGACCCTAGGGCAACATTTTCATGGTGTTGCCAAAGATACTAATTTTTCCTAAAAGTGAGCCCTACATTATCTATATTAACACTTTTACCATTCAATGGAAACACTTTTACTCTCCAAAAACGATGCTATAGATATTTCATCTCTAACACAATTTAATATTTATTTAATAGAATACTAATGCATAGAATTTGAACTCAAATAGTGTTTTATTAAATGAAATAATTTATATTAACAACTAAAATAGTACAAACTTCTAACTCCAACTATTTACAACTCAATGATATACTACAAGAAGTATTATTCATATATACAGATATTCCTCACTACATCACTCAGTTCAGTCATTACATATGCAGTTTTAATTTATACAGACACTTACACTGAAAATATATGCCGAGCCAAAGGCGATGTAAGTGCCAAGCCGAAGGTGAGCCGAGTAGTGGGTCCGGACACAGTGCAAGTGGGGGTTCGAGGCCCTACAATCCCGGTGGTGATCGACTTAACTTCCGGTTTTGGACAACCAAGCTTTCTTTGAAACGACATTGTTTTGTTTCAAACTTCCATCAACACACTTGTCCATTATAGAAACACACACAGTAAAAGATGGAGGTGAATATATATATATATATATATATATATATATTAGTCCAACACTAAATGTGCTGATAAGATAAATATAAGTGAGTAAAGATGAAATATGAAAAAATAAACAGTAAGAAAATTATGATGTGCACTAACCTTGGATGAGTAAAGCAGGATTCGTATATCTTGCATTAGTTAACTTATCAAGATAAACAAAGATTGCTTCATTTTTACCTATGCCAATGGATAAACATAACTAATGTGGCCAGTATTGCTCCAGTAATACACAGTGTGGTTAAGTAATATAGTGACTAATACCTCATTAACTGCATTGTCTACCAACTCTGCAATTGTTGTAAGAACAATAACGCATAAGACAATAGATAATTAAGGTATAAAGATACTTGTGCAACTGAGAATCCAAAATCTTAACTTTATCAACTTCAAAAGCTGTTTGTCAGTATCTTGGTAGGATGAAAAATAGCTTTGAACTGACCACAACTACTGTGACCCATACCAAAATCCATAACAGTTCCTTATACCATACTAGAAGTCCACTTTGAACCGACCTTTCCCATCAAACAACATAGCAGCCTTAAGAACAAAACTCCGTCCATACATAGCATCATCATCTCATCTCTTTCATCACTAATAGTACAACACATCCAACTATAACCATCCTACTTCCTACATCCTCCTACAATCATCACCCTAAAACTCATACAACTCCACCCTATAAAAACTTTTCACTCCCACAAACTAATCAACAAGCTGTCATGAACCACTTCTGCCATCAACCCTTCATCTTCACTTCACCAACAACTTCAAACCCGCAACTCCTCCTATTAATGCTACCTTCTATGAATCCAACCAACTCCAATCACGACCGTGCCTAAAAACTGATAACCAACCCTCAAAATCCTGCACAAATTCCTAAATTCCATCACAATGACCCAGGAAATATATCTAGAGCACAACACACCAACAAATACACCGACGCAGACAATAAAATACCAAATGAAAATGTCCAATCGTACCAGCGTTCGATCACTAGGCTAGAATGATAAAGAGTGACAATCCTAAGCAAACGTCGCACCCATCTAATATAATCACGATGGACAAATTGAAAGGGTGGAGAAGTTGCTGTTAGGGCAAGAAAGCAGATCCTATGGTTATTCGCAAGATCATTCAATAATAAATCATCAGAGAGTATAGGAGAGGGCGACAACGATTTAGAGAAATGAATGTTTCAATTTCTGAAAATGAAACAAAATAGGTTGAAGAATGGATGGAGACACCTGCTTTGACTAGCGGTTGGTAACCCTAGTCTCCATCGATGGGGAAAGCTTCAACTTTGTGAGATGTTAATGAATGAAAATTACGAATTCCGATTTAGGGAAAAGAACGAAATGAAAAGTAAACGGGTGAATGAAAATAAAAGTGGGAAATAAGATTGGCTGAGGTGTGGATGGATGGTTGAGATTTTGTTTTAATTAATGTGTGGATCACTAAGGTGCAATCTTTTTTTTCAAAAAAAAATATATATTTAAAATATATCTAAAGCTACTGCAACACATGTTGATATCTATGTTAACACATTGAAGCATGTGTTACAGTTGACAAAAATCAGCATAGCTATGGTTACATTGTAGCTAGAAACACCTAGAATTTCCGTTGCAGTAAGCCATCTATGGCATAGTGTTAGCCTCTAACCATAATGACTTGTTATTCAGGTATTGCTTTCGGATAGTGTATCGATACTAAGTAGATTGGTTTGGATAGCCTCCCTATCTAGTCTCGGTTTCGGTGTCATAGTTCTGATAGCAAATATTGCCTCAAATACTTCTGAGTGCTTCCTGGTGTCGGTATCTATACAAAGTAAATCGGTATCGATGGCCTGTTTCGCTTTATCCTAGCTTGGTTTTGTGCTTCCTTTTCCATGGTTCTGCCATCCCGGTTTCATCCTACATGCCTCGACTATTTCCCATTATTTACTTCCGGTGTCAAATTGTAAGCTCTCGGAGCCAACTCCCGGTAGATCGCTTTCGGTGTTGAAACCGGTTTGCTGCCATCTTCTGGTATCGGTTCCAAGATTTCGTTCTTATGTTGGTACTGATATCACATATTTTGAATTATTTCCCTTCCTGCTTTCGGTACCGGCTACTTCAGCAGTTTGGTGTCAGTCATGTGCTTCCGAATCACTCTCTTTGTGTCAGTTGTGCTCCGATATCCCTTCACCATAATCCAGTTTTGATGTCGGAATTTGGTAGTAATAAGAAATAAATAAATTATAGAGAAAAAAATTCTTATATAACCAGTTAATAGGAATAACGGTTGTTGTTAAAAAGAGAAATTTATTTTAGTGCATGTAATTCGTATGTATCCATGTTTTGGATTTAGCTAAGTTTTAACTGCATAGAGTAAAACAATATTTTTTTATTGTCAATTATAGAAATTCATTTCACTGAATTTTTCTAGTCTTTCACCATGCGATAAAATGATAGTTATTGGTCTTGTCGACAAGGTGTTGCTCACTTGAGTCATTATCACAAAATAAAAGTCCTTTATAACTGATAGACAACAAAAAAATATCATTTCAGGAGTTATTGCAAGTACATTGATCAACAAGAGAACCGAATATTAAGAATTAGAACTTGTTGTAAGGTCAAACGAAACCAGTTTACGGGCTGCTTTAGTCCATTTATAGTCTTTATAGACTGGTTCATGGTCCATTGTCCTATCGAAATTATGATTGCTCCCATATCTTGGTACATACCTACTTATATTGATATATGCCCAAAGATATGGGACTGTATCCATTATGTAGAGAACTTACAACAGATGCTTCTAGCCTATTCTTATCTTTAACATAGCTCATCAAATTTATATCGGCTCATTTCCTAAACAGATGCAACCACCATAAGAAACCGCGCTATTTCCGATGGTTAAAAACCGTCGGTTGCCGTCGGAAATAGCCGTAGCTTTTAGGGGCCTCAAGGAACCGAGTTTCCGACGGCTATCGACACAGCCCGTCCTTTGCCTTTTCGACGGCTTATAACGGTTGATGTCATTTTCCTAAGGCTTCTAATGGCCGTAGGTACACATGCACTATGCCAATAAACCTCTGTAAGCCGGTGGAAATAGTTACGGATTTGTGGACCTATAAGTCTTCAGAAGTCGTGAAAAACCTGCACTTTTTCTTTTATATTTTACCTGTTATTTATCCTTCAACCTACAATTATCACTCAAACCATCATCTCAGCCACAATGTATAATCTCAACATACCATATACCAAGTAAATATCAAAATAAAACCAATTTTAACTCAAAAAATCAACAAAAACAACGTAAATTTAACCACAAACTCTAACCACTAATTATACTATGCATAAATTTGTACACACCACATAGTCTGTCGTCATAATTAACAAAAATATATCAAGTCTACCAAATCAAGACTACCACAACAAGTCTACCGTCAACATCTACCATTATAATACATACAGAATATTAACACATAGTCATATCAACCCACAGTCATGAACACCGCCCCAACATAAAACATACCTCGGACTCCATCACTGATCATCATCTGCGGAACCGATTGAAGAGGGAAAGTGGTTGTACTGCTGCGCAAACCTCGCGCTGTGCAAACTCTGCCAAGTGCTGATCTAGAAGTTGAGTCATCTCAAGAACGTGGCGGCGATTCTGGTCCTCAAGCTGTGCCATCCTTGCTCTTAATTGCTTAATCTCTGTTGCGTCTATATCAGCTCTAGTCTGTCTTTCCGTCACTACTTCTAGCATGTAACAATTATTTAAAAATCTTTTAGTCATATGCGATTATATTAATAATCTGTAACTCATAAAAGTTATTTTATTTGTAAACTAAAAGTTAAATTAAGGGAAAAATCATTAACCACTTGATTTCCAAAGCCATAACGCCTGTTTCGCGTCGCTGGATCCATCACTAACTGGAATATAATATCCTCCTCGTCAGCCGTGAGCTCCTCTTGTCTAATCTCAGCTAGACGCTTCTGGCACTGCTCCATAAACTTCTCCTACAAGACCAAATAAGAAGGTAAATAAAATTAATATCATGATATCTTATTTTATTATAATTTAACAATTACCACAAATACTTCTACATAAAATGAAATTTTACGTGGCTCTTCCTAGATTTGCCATCATGCCATGTTTATGAGATATTCCCATCTGCATCGACATGCTCGATGACATGTGTACGAGCAAACACGTCCATATACGAGACTAGACTCATTCCCACAACCTCCTGAATTTGATTATTAAATACAATTATTACACATTCAAAATTATATTGCATAAATTTTTTATAAGTCACATTTAATAAAATTTACCAACTCTTACCGATACTGCTAAAATGACTTAGATCCTCCTCGATGAGTGAATGGATTTGCACTCCTATTTGCAGAGTTTCTTTCTAACTCTTCTTGTACATTTAAATTTAATACATTACATATCGAGTAAATATTTTTGGTATTTAAAAAAGATTAGTATGCTTACCTTCGCCTCATCACTCTCCCAATACCTAAGAAATCCATCCCACACGGCTGCTCCCATCCAGCTTGGATTTTTCATGTTCTTCTTCATGGTTGATATGCAATCCTTATAATTCTTTCTCATTTTCTACATCCAATAGGTCTGAGTCAGCTGTAAGTCATGTGTCCGTATATCCACCTCGGCCCGTATTACACATTAAACAAACAGTAGCAATAAAACATGTACACTATGTCAACGATTAAAAAAATTAAAATAGAAAAACATATATAAGAAAATACTTACAAGGACATGCTGTCAAATGACCTCTTGTATGTGAGGTGTGATCAAATCCCACTTCAGCCAACATGAGGGCATCCGAACCTTGTATGTTGCCATCGATGCATTTAAACTAACCTTCGAAGGTTGAAGATCAAATACCTTGTGTTAAATATGATATACATAAATGTATAGTTGGTAAAAAAAATTAACATACTAAATAACATAACACCAGAAAAGGGGATTTCTAATAGTTATTATCGTTACTAATTAATTTTGTAACAGTTATAACTGTTACTACAACATATGTGACAAATTGTTATAACGAATATTGTAACGGTTATATACCGTTATAAAGTGTGTGCATTATCACGGTTATTACAGTTATGAAATCGTTATTATGTAACACCTATAACTGTTGGTGCTAAAAAAATTATAAAATTTATAACTGCTACCAAATTTATTTATATAACACTAATTACCGTTACAAATACGAAATATGTAACATTTATTACTGTTAATATGTAAAACCGACTATTTCATACAGTGAATTTAATAACAGTTATAACTGTTACAAATGTAGATATTATACTAGACTCGTAGTAGGTAACTCGTTTAAACATGTAACAATCATAATATGCTCCAACTAATTTCATAAAACATATACCAAAGAATATACAAAATATAATATAATAATATCTCAAAGCAAATACAACATATCGCAATTTATATTCTAAAGCAAATTTCATTTCAACCAATAGCACAATTTAACATACAACCATTCATCATCCATAACAAATATCCAATAACATCTAAGTATCATAATTTAACATACAACCATTATATAAAACGCAAACTATAAATGGGCCAAATTACAAACCCACCATCGACAAGATTGGATAGTGTATGCATACCATTTTGGGGTGCATCAAAAATTGACGCATCCAGATCTAGAATTTTGGGACATGGGCAAATCAAAGATTTGAAATCGTGGCTTTCGAAGAATAGAAAATAACGTTTTTCGCTGTTTCTCACGATAAAAGGAACTATTGACTCCCGAGAATATATAAGTAACATAATGTGGAAGAACAATCATGAAAAATAGCAAAAAGCATGGTATGAAAGACACACATCATGGAGCAAGGCATAGGACGGAAACTGCACAATTTTAACACTATGACGCAATGCACATGGAAAAGTGCAGGGACTGATGCAAAACAAAAGGTGGACTTGCACAAAAAAAAAAGTGTCTTTTCAATATTTTTCTAATTCAAAATTTCACGATTGAAAAATGCAATTATATTACTAATTATCATTATTATTACTACTACTACAATTATTATTATACTACAATTATTACTATTCCTACAACTAATATTATTATTACTTTCCAATGAATTGCTTTTTATTGGAATCTTTTTTTTTTTTTAAAACAAGAATATGTTCTAATTGACATAAAAACCCTAGTTCTTTAAATGTAATATATACTCAAAGTAAATTGTAAAATCTATTGTGTATTATAAATGAATCAGAATTTGATTTCTATTTTACATGATACTTTATATTATTATTTTGAATTTTGGCTTTTTAAAAGACCGTTGTACTTGAAATTTCATGCTTATGACATTATGTTTGATGGTGTTTTTGTGTGAAATGATCCATAATATTTTTAATATGTGTTTCTAATAAAAATAAATATCAAGTATATTTTCAACTAACTACCATGTACGATACGTATACACACACACAAAAAGCTGTTTGCATGCACCAAGGCACCATGAAACTTTTGTCATGACCGTTAGCGATTATGAGCTTGAACTAGGTTAAAGGTTGAAGATACATTCATATTTCCATAGGAAATATCAACTTAAGTAAATTTTATTGCTGGTTGGTTATTGTACTAGAAATGAAATGTGTATACAAAATAAAATGCATACGTATACATGCATGACCTTACCTTCTTTGCCAAAATGGACCTTTCCTTGGTAGGAAATCTGCTACTGTGTCTACGGTTGAGATTCCAGCAACAAATTGTTTATTAAAGCTGAATTTTTCTTCAAAGACTCCAAATTTGATATCATCAATTCCCATGTAAATGTCATCATTCCCTGAATTCAAACTTACATCAACAAGACACGATCTAGTGCAACCTAGAGTTACAGAAAACCCAGAAAAAAGCGCCACAATTCTGTCAATTCTTAGTACCAAATCTGCAGGAAATGTGTAATCTGGAAAGAAAGAGCCATAGTGAATTAGTGAGTGTCTACTAATTCGTAGCAGTCTTCCAGCCGTGCATCCCGGATGACAATTTCCAGAGGACAGACGGTCGTAAGCAAGTCGACAACAGGACTCACCATGCATATTCCTGGAGTAGACACAATGCCAGGTTTGTTTTTCAAAAGATGACATAAAAAGAAGGGCAAATTGCAAATGATACTTGAGTCGCTTTATTTCAAGTTAAACCCATCTTAAGCAAATTACTACATCAATCCTCCAATTTAACTTGGTCAGATTAATTAATTGTACTATTCAATATGCTAAATTCAAGCATTTCTAACAAAATGGTCTAACCATTCAAACTTATGATGTAAGGGGTAATACTTCAGTGGCAGGGAAGCCATAGTGTCACAGGATCATTATATAAGCTATAATTAAGCTGTTGCAATTACAATTCATCGTCTCCAATGATCTTGTGCAATTTCTACTAGTTAAATTAGAATAGAAGAATGTTTATTTCCCATATAGAATAGCACAGTGCATTCCGCTTTTTTACTTTACAATATTCTAAATGCAGAGAGCTAGAGAGATATTAGGTATGATCAACAATTTATTAAGGTTTCAGTCGTACGTTCTAAACTTATCTAACCCAAAAAAAATTGTATTTGTAGACGATGATATATAACCATAAATGCACATTGCATGTCCCTAATTTAATAGAAACAAAGGCAATTTTTTTCATTCCAGGTTTTAGAACCAATAAAACCTATTTTTAATAGCATGATAAGCATATTTCGTTCGATATCACTGTAACTAGGCATTAATACTCTATGCAAAAGAAAATGCCCTCAACTTAACAACCAGAGGTTAAAAAAATTCTGTTGAATTACTTGTCTACCAACCGGGTTTTTAAATGTTGACTGGGGAACGTTGACTACCAATACCTTCAAAATGTCAAGCACAATTGTAGTAGTTTTACATCCCTCGCTTTAAGGTAATGGTACTTCACAAATTTATTGCATTAAATCATCCGTTTCCTCTAGGGAAATTTGAGGGTGCACAGACCCTTAACCTAAATGCATGAATTTTATGTTCCCACTTGAAGTCTAGTTTTTGCTCCGTTACAACATCGGGCGGTAGTGATTGTGATGTCCTGTCATTAATGCAGATTTGACATCTAACACTATAGTGGAGAATATACTTCTCGGGATTGACACTGGGATCAGCTCAATATCATTTGGCCCCAAAAAAAAAAGTAGCATCGGATACAAACATTACAATCTATTGAAACCTTCCCTAATTCACTATATTAATCATATTCCACCCAACTTTTAGACTCGCCTTCTAAAAAATTAGCACATAAATATATTAGAAGAAAGGCCAACTTTTTCGCATATTGGAAGGTAATTGTACTATTTTTTTGTTACTTTCTTTGTTTTATCATGTTTAACTTTGTTTGTTGTACATATAATGTATGAATCAATCCAAAGTATCATTTCGCATAGTTGGTATAGAACAATCGTTCTCCACAAAGAAATCAACTTTTCAAGTTTTTCCATGGCAATCCATCATTTAAAATTTCAGTTTTTATTGCCGAAATAAAGGCAAGTTACCTTCAGTTCTGGTACTTTCTCCATTAGAATAGTCATTGCTTCTAGTAGTTGTGTTACTGTAAACGCAGGAACATTGGGCTAAAAGTACGAGAACCAGATACAAATCAGAAGTTTATTTTAAGAATGAAACGGGTTACTAGACGTGAGCTCAAAAAATATTATCCATCCATAACCAACTGCTAGTCAATTGTTACCTTGAATATCCTTGCCATTTCTAAAGCAATTAGTTCAATGGTATTTCCTGTACACTTGCATAATTAATAGAAAGCAAAAGCGACAAAAGCATCATGACATTAAGGGGGTGTTCTTTGTGTCCAAACGGAGACGTTGGCTAACGGACGCCTCCGACGCGTCGGAGGCGTCCGTTGGCCAACGGTCCTATTTGGACCGTTGAGCCAACGGCTCAAAATTGAGCCGTTGGCTCAAGACGCCTCCGACGCGTCGGAGGCGTCTTGAGCCAACGGCTCAATTTTGAGCCGTTGGCTCTACGCCTTCATAAACCCCCCCCTCCCCCCCCCCCCCCTTCCTTCTTTTCCTCACTTCTCCTACCTTCTTCTCCTTTCTGCTTCTGCCAAGGTACCTTTTTTTTTATTTTTTATTTTTACGTTTTGTTTTTTGTTCATATTTTTCTGCTTTCCAGTCTAATGGCACATTCGTCTGCTTCTGCTTCTGCTTCTGCTTCTGGCTCTTTCAACGCCCCAAATGCTCTATGGTCAGTGGACCGCACTGAGGCTTTTATAGATATTTGCCTCAACAATATTGGTCTTCGAGGAACCAACAGATTCATCGGTGCGGTGCAGGCTGAGTTCAATGAGATGTTTGAAGACGAATATACGCAGATACAAATAAAAAACAAATGGGACAATCTGAAGAGGGTTTGGACAGCATGGAATGCGCTTTTACAAATACCTGGCGGTTATTGGGATGTTGTGCAGGACCGCTTGGATGGATCAGACGACTGGTGGAATGGGCCTGCACGCTTGTATCAGAAGTTTAGGAGACAACCACCTCTGAAGTTTCGTGAGCAGGACCAGCTTTTTAGGGGCTTCATTGGCGCAGGAACTTGCAGTTATGAGATCCCCCCTGCTCCAGAGGCCAGTTCAGATAGTCCACCGCCGGTTCAGTCTGCACGGAGGCAGTCAGCGCGCGCCACATCCAGTAGGGCAGCTCCTTCCGAACCCGCTCCTCCTGAACCGGTCTTCGTACAGACAGACCGTTTCGCCGCGGCAGTCGAGAAATGCTTTGTCCTTCTGTCGCCCATAATTGATGTAAGCAGGTGGGAGATCGTTGAGATTTTTCGTCGCGACAGGTCTATTATGGAGGTGGTTGAGACCTTGTCTGATTTGGATTTGTTTGGGGTTCATGTCTTATCATCTTTCTATATTCCGCAGACAGTAGTAGTTTGTTGTACGTTTTTATGTTATTATTAGATAGTTGCTCGCATGTGTCTATTATTATGTAGTGAACTAGTATGAAATATTATTATGTACTGAACTGTTATGTATGGTTAAATGTGTTATTTTGCATTAATCATATTGTTAAGTTTTAATCATTTAATAATTAAATTCCGAAATAAAAATAAAATACTCCGCTTAAATGCTCCGCTAAAATTCTCCGCTTAACGCAAAGAACACATTCTCCGCTAACTACTATTCTCCGCTATAATACTCCGCTCAAATTCTCCGCTTCCGCTTGCAAAGAACACACCCTAAGTTAAATGAACGTGAATGGTATTTTATAACTAGCAAAGCAAGCAAAAAATGTAAGCATTAGTGGGCTCCAGTGATGAAATATACATTTAAAAGTTACAAAAGATAAGGGGTACAAACACCGAAGGAACAAAGGAAAAAATGGTCATTGCATGTGATATCCAAAGAATTCAGTCAGAATAAATCAGTTGTAGTGAAAGTAAGCTTTTGACAGTTAGTCTTCTTCCAATTTAAGAGCATACCTAATATTTACGTATGATCCAAGCCCAGAGAAGTAACATCACACACAATGGGATCTGTGATCTGATTTACCATATATTTCAATTAAAAAAGTGTAGTTATATAACTTTTCTATATCAAGTTAACTAGTCCTAACATCACCAAAATAAGAATGGATACAACAGGGTTTGTAAAGGCAAATTATTATCCGGTTACTTATGCTTTAGGCAAATGGGGAGGGGGTGCGGGTGTATGTGTGCGTGAGAGAGAGAGAGAGTGTGTGTGTGTGTACACGTGCGCACTATAAAATTGAGAACAAATATTGTGCAGACATTAATTTCGCGTGAAGTATCGGGATTGAATCACATCACCGAGCTGTAAAATAATATATGTTAAGAAAACATAGATATTTTCTTACATTTTCAGAACCTTGAAAGATTGGTAAATCGTAATTCTGAATGAAAATGATCCTACATACAAACAAGCTTGTTTTCCCCAATAATCCAAGGCATATATAGAATCTCCTAAACAAATAACAGTTTATAATCTACTGTGAAGAATTTTATTAACATGACTCTACGAATATGAAGTGGACATAGTGGTTGAGTGGCATCTCTAATGCACAACTAAAACTCGAATGAACTCTATAAATGTAGCACTCTACAAGCAAAGGACACAAGTAAAGTAACATAATTAAGAATGCACCGCATTTGATAAGTCCAACCACCCGCCAATGCCAACTTCAATAATTGCTGTAACACCCCGTATTTTCTATGAACGTATAAGTAACAAATCAGAGGATAATTAATTTTTAAAATAAGAATCAAGTGAAACGGGTTGCGCCATTGCGTTCGTTTCGGAATTCTGCTTGGAAACGAGTCCGAATTTGCAAGAATCGGAGTCCGTATGAGGGAGATATGACCCTCCGAAGTTTCAGGAATTTTCAGAATCGAAAACAGCTCGAAATTCGAATTTAAAATTCGAATTCAAACCCAGAAGCGGGCTGGGCGGGAAATTTCCCACCCAGGACCCAGGTCGACTGGGGAGTCGAATGGGTAGTCGACCGCCCAGTAACCAGGTCGACTGGGGAGTCGACTGGGCAGTCGACCCCCCGACCAGGTCGACTGTGCAGTCGACCTGGGGGTCGACCTGGTCCCCGAACCTGGTTTTGGGCCTGGGTGCATTCTTATGTATCTGGTCTCGATTTCTGTCCAGATTCATCTGCCTAAACCTATTTAAACAGCCCCAAACCTAGCCTTCTCTACACACAATTCTATTCTGCTTCTACTCTGTCCCTGTTCTAAATAAAAATAAAAATGGCGACGCTACTTTGCTGGAATCAAAACTAGAAGCTAATCAACATCAACCTAAGCAACTCAATTCAAGCTAGAGATTAAAGCTTCTGCAACGATTCTACAACAATTAAAGTTCTTTCTTTAATCCAACCAAGGCAAGTACAGTTATTTTCCGATATAAACGTTAATTCTGATTATGACATGAATTGTAAATCTGAATATGAGGTTATATCTGTTCTGTTCTGTTTAGATCTAATTTATTCTGTATCTCTTCTTCTTTCTATTCTATAGCCAGGCTACTACGAGCCTGCGCCAATCTCCTAAGAGATTAACGCACGAACGCTAAAATGTTTGGGAAAAATAATGAATGTGGCATAATTGGACATGGCTAATCTGTGACTGATTTAAGAAAAATGACATAGGTTGTAAACTAGATTTAGATCTATGCATATTCTGTGAATTGGAAGAAGAGGAACCATGGTATGTTAACATGTGACTTGAGACATTGGACATAACGCATATTTTGAATTAAGATCTGTTATAACTAGATTGTTGGGCATATTGTTTATATAACAATTTATTATTGGAAAGAGAATATGACTTAGGTGTGAAGATCTATATTAAGATTTGATAACTATCAAATGTGAGTAACACCTAAGTAGGAGATTTTTGAATATATGACATGCATTGAAATCGATGGCTATATTTGGTATAATTTATATGTGAATCTTTTGTACTAGGCAAGTTGAACTAAATTGGGACATGTAAATTATGACCATAATCTGTGACATGTAAATTCAATGCAAACGTGGGGTATATGATCATAGTGGGAATCCTGACAACTATTTAGGCATGCAAACTTAGGCCAAATTTATAATTAGGCAAGATATGTTTGTGAAACTTTAAGGAATGATTAAATCTGTTATATTTGCCTAATTTGCTAGTTCTGCTATATTTGCCTAATCTGCTAGTTCTGATATATTGCCTAATCTGCTAGTTCTGTTATATTGCTTAATCTGCTAGTTCTGCTCTACTGCCTAGTCTGCTAGATCTGTTCATCTGCCAAATCTGTCATCTGCTAAGTCTGCTGAAAATGCCAAATCTGTTATATGCTAAATCTGCTGAATCCGTTAAGTCGCCTAATCTGCGAAAATCTGTTATCTGCTATACCTGTTAAGTTGATATATTCAGTCTGTTATTGACATAATCTGAATTAGTTATGAATAATTGACATGTATATTAGGCGTGGATATAAATGGTAAATTATTAATTAATTGGCCGTAAAGATAAACATGGCTAACTCGAGGTTAGAATGAGTTTGCGGCGTAATTCTGCCCGGAACCGCCCGGCACATCCAGTGGCCACAAACAATAGGTTCTAATGTGAGAAGTTAGTCATAACGTGCTTGAAACCCGAGGTTAGACTCAGTTTGTGGCAGAAATCTGGCCGGAACCAACCGGCCTAACCTGTAGCCGCAAACTGTCAGTCTAATGTTAGAGGTCTAGGCATTAATATTTAATTAATGAAAATCTGAGATAAATATGATGTCTAAAACGTGTTGGGCGGATAGGGTTAAACCCACTAGACTGATGAATTTAATAAATCTGTTCCGTGAATCTGTAGGCCCAATTACAAAGTTAGACAAATCTGTAAGTCTGTTAATCTGTAACTGGTTAATCGGTAAGTCTGTTAAATCTATATATCTGATCCGTTAGTCTGAAAACTTGTCTGTGAACTAGTTGATCTGAATTCAGTATGTCTGAACTTGTAAACAAGTTAATCTGAAATCTGTTAGTCTGGGGACACAAGGATTGGAAGGGAATTACTTGTGTCATCTGTTGTTTGGGACCCATATTAGTCAGTAACCCTTTCTGGTATCAAAACTTTGACCCAACAGTAGGTAGGGTCCGGGCACGCTTACTGAACTAATTATAAGTGGTTCATTCTGATAATGGCGAGAGGTGTTGATGGTGCGTTCCAACCAGGTCATGTGCGTGCATGGATCCCAGTCTGCCTCTGAGGATGTAAGACGCCGTGACATCTGTAAATAGGTCTGTGCCAATTGGTTGTCACTTTAGGGAGTGATACACCCTACTGTGGGGCCGACACAGGGTATTTATGTTTAGGGAGCCGATCGCTTGAGGTAGGGTTTTAGGGTACACTAAGTTCTGTCTGTTTCTGTTGGTACCGTATGTTTCTGTTAGGTGGCAACACCCGTCTGTTTCTGCGTGGTACCGTCTGTTCGGGTGGTAAAGGCCCAATTACTAGTGTACACCTAATTCTACATTCTGTTTCTGTAGGGATTAATCCGTCTGTTTCTGTTCGGGTGGTAAAGGCCCATTATTAATATTCTGTTTCTGTCAGTTTCTGTTCTGGTGGAAAAGGCCCATTATCAGCATTCTGCTTCTGTCTGTTTCTGTTCGGGTGGTAAAGGCCCATTATTAGCATTCTGTTTCTGTCTGTTTCTGTTGGGGTGGTAAAGGCCCATTACTAGCATTCTCTTCTGTGGAAATTATTCTGTACCTGTTTCTATTTCAGTTTAGACATTAGGGTGACACCTAATTCTGTTATACTAGTATTAGTGCAGAGAAGTGTAAAGAAATAGCTTTTGTCATTCTGTTCTTCTGTTATATCCGTTACACCGGTTACTGTTATCTCTCATCCAGTTTTATTTTCATGTCATGTTATTATTATCTGTTCATAACTAAAAATCACTGGACTTTCCAGACTTTTTGTCTGACCCTTGTTGTTTCGCCTCCTTTCTTCCATTTCCCCCCAGGTTTTGTAGAAGGGAATACTCTAACTCGATCCAGATTTCTTCCGCTTGAAGTGCTTAAATTATGGCTTGTCTTCTTCTGTGGGGATTATGGTTTTAAACTATGCATTCTGAAGGCTTTTGTACAAGACTGATATTTTGTACTTGAATTCTGATATTGTGATTTGAAAGGATGTAACCAAGCTTATTTCGGTTTCTGTTGTAATAAAGTTATAAAATTTTCAAGTACTGTTTTATTTGTCTTGTAAGTTTCTTTTCTGTTTACTAAAATGCTCCACCAAAGTTAAGGCATTCCCTTTGTGAGTGACCTTAACAGAGGTGGGGTGTTACACTTGGTATCAGAGCCGAAGGTTACCAGATTGGGTAATGTTTTTGAAAACTATTTTCAAAAAGTTTTTGAAAGGAAGTATTTTCAAAAATAAAGCTTATTTTGAAAAACATAATCCCCAAGAGCCATATACCTTTCCTTCAGTCCTTTTTGTATTGAATCTTTCCTTTTTCGTTTCAGCATGTCTGAAGCATCTGAGATACCAGAGGGTGTTCATGTACCCGGTTGGTTTCGTCAATATCTTGAGGCTAGGACCGCCGCCGCAGGTCCAGCAAATGATCCCCCTCCTCCACCCCCTCCTCGTGCAATTTCTTTCTCCAAGATCTGTAGAGATTTTAGGGCCATGGGTGGAAAGGATTTCAAGGGAACTGAATCATTCGTAGAAGCGAGGAACTGGCTCAAAGAAACTGAGGATCTGTTCGTTATCTTCGAGGTGGACGATATGCAGAAGGTACGGTTGGCGGCATGGTTGCTCAAAGACGAAGCTTCCTATTGGTGGGAAGTCACTAACGCCGAGAGACCGGTTGAGACATGGATGGACTTCAGAACAAGGTTTGAGACAAAATTCCTCTCGCAAGCTGAACGAAGTCTACAACTGGAAAAGTTCTTATCTCTTAAGCAAGGAAGTATGACAATCAAGGAATACGTCAACTAGTTCAACCAACTGGCTAGGTTCGGATTGGATTTAGTCAACACTCAGCATAAAAAGGCTCTCCGCTTTGTTAAAGGATTAAACGAGCCACTGCACAGCCTAGCCATGACCCATGTACCCATGGGAGCGAGTTACGAGAAATTGGTGGACATGGCACTACTGCACGAGGAAGACAAGGGCCCGAAAGAGACAAAGAAGGAAGAACCACAGAATAAGAAAGCATGGCCCAAAATGGAAACACAAAAGAAGGATGAGAAGTCTGAAGATAAGAAGGGGAAAAAGTGCTTTACTTGTGGAAGCTCGACTCATCTGAACAAGGATTGCAGAAAAAGGAAGGGAACTTGCTTCAACTGTGGTGAGATGGGACACTTCAATAGGGACTGCCCGAAGAAACGAGGGCAAGGACAGAGGGCAGAACCCACTTCTGGAGGACAGGCGAATGCTTAAGGGACTGGTAGATAGGGTAGAAATAAGAAAATTTTCGTAGAAGGTTTAATTTTCTTATCTGATTGTTGAGTTAAAACTCTTTCTGATTCTGGCATTTTGATTCTGTAATCGATACTCTGCACTTTAATACTAGTATTGTTTCTGATTCCGCTGTAGACCCAAATCCATAAGGGTTATGACTCATCTGTTTGTGATAGATTGGGGGATTGAGAGATATCTGTGTTAGGCGTCAAGTAGGACGCATACATTCTGGTTTTTATCATGCTTAGTTCGGTAATCTGATATGTACCAGTATTCTGAAAATATCTGAATATTTCTGATAAGGTTAAGATTTCCAGTTTTGACATTATCTAAAGAGGGTAATCCTCTGGGTGTCAATCTGATGTTGGTTTCGGTCTTCGGGGCCGATACGTAGGACCCATGTCTAATGGGAACCAAGTTTTTGTTTTATCTGTACTCGCTTCCATTATTCGACTATATCATATCAATCGAATCTTCGAACTTTAGGTAGAAACTAATGGGTGTAAACATGTGTTTGAGACATGTTATGTTTGATGGTTGCAAGTGGATGCAAGTGGTTGCTAGTGGTTGCTCGTGGATGCATATACACACACTAGGCAATAGTGCGGCTCGAAAACACTCTCATACTGCATATGGATGTGTGAGCATTTTCAATTTTTGTGGATGCAAAATGATTGACTCAGCATATGGATGTTGCATATGACTGAATGGTTGTGCACTCATATAGAAATGATATGTATCGAGTAGGAAAATTGCATACAGGTTGGACTCATGGCACTGGCATAATTCGCATTAAGGAGGTCAACTGAATCAGTGGACCGCCTGATCTTTGCATTAGATAAGGAACATATACACACACTTTTGCATATGTTCATACAACATTAGAAGTTTCTAAGGACAATGGATGCCAGTGATTGATGATTGAGTAGATGGATGTTGGATGGTAGGACACATTCTTCTTAACTTGAAGATTTCGGGGATGAAATCCTTTAAGGAGGGGAGAATGTAACACCCCGTATTTTCTGTGAACGTATAAGTAACAAATCAGAGGATAATTAATTTTTAAAATAAGAATCAAGGAAAATGGGTTGTTCATTGCGTTCGTCTCGGAATTCTGCTTGGAAACGAGTCCGAATTTGCAAGAATCGGAGTCTGTATGAGGGAGATATGACCCTCCGAAGTTTCAGGAATTTTCAGAATCGAAAACAGCTCGAAATTCGAATTTAAAATTCGAATTCAAACCCAGAAGCGGGCTGGGCGGGAAATTTCCCGCCCATGACCCAAGTAGACTTGGGAGTCGACTGGGTAGTCGACCGCCCAGTACCCAGGTCGACTGGGGAGTCGACTGGGCAGTCGACCCCCCGACCAGGTCGACTGGGCAGTCGACTTGGGGGTCGACCTGGTCCCCGAACCTGGTTTTGGGCCTGGGTGCATTCTTATGTATCTGGTCTCGATTTCTGTCCAGATTCATCTGCCTAACCTATTTAAACAGCCCCAAACCTAGCCTTCTCTACACACAATTCTATTCTGCTTCTACTCTGTCCCTGTTCTAAATAAAAATAAAAATGGCGTCGCTACTCTGTTGGAATCAAAACTAGAAGCTAATCAACATCAACCTAAGCAACTCAATTCAAGCTAGAGATTAAAGCTTCTGCAACGATTCTACAACAATTAAAGTTCTTTCTTTAATCCAACCAAGGCAAGTACAGTTATTTTCCGATATAAACGTTAATTCTGATTATGACATGAATTGTAAATCTGAATCTGAGGTTATATCTGTTCTGTTTAGATCTAATTTATTCTGTATCTCTTCTTCTTTCTGTTCTATAGCCAGGCTACTACGAGCCTGCGCCAATCTCCTAAGAGATTAACGCACGAACGCTAAAATGTTTGGGACAAATAATGAATGTGGCATAATTGGACATGGCTAATCTGTGACTGATTTAAGAAAAAGGACATAGGTTGTAAACTAGATTTAGATCTATGCATATTCTGTGAATTGGAAGAAGAGGAACCATGGTATGTTAACATGTGACTTGAGACATTGGACATAACGCATATTTTGAATTAAGATCTGTTATAACTAGATTGTTGGGCATATTGTTTATATAACAATTTAATATTGGAAAGAGAATATGACTTAGGTGTGAAGATCTATATTAAGATTTGATAACTATCAAATGTGAATAACACCTAAGTAGGAGATTTTTGAATATATGACATGCATTGAAATCGATGGCTATATTTGGTATAATTTATATGTGAATCTTTTGTACTAGGCAAGTTGAACTAAATTGGGACATGTAAATTATGACCATAATCTGTGACATGTAAATTCAATGCAAATGTGGGGTATATGATCATAGTGGGAATCCTGAGAACTATTTAGGCATGCAAACTTAGGCCAAATTTATAATTAGGCAAGATATGTTTGTGAAACTTTAAGGAATGATTAAATCTGTTATATTTGCCTAATTTGCTAGTTCTGCTATATTTGCCTAATCTGCTAGTTCTGATATATTGCTCAATCTGCTAGTTCTGTTATATTGCTTAATCTGCTAGTTCTGCTCTACTGCCTAGTCTGCTAGATCTGTTCATCTGCCAAATCTGTCATCTGCTAAGTCTGCTGAAAATGCCAAATCTGTTATATGCTAAATCTGCTGAATCCGTTAAGTCGCCTAATCTGCGAAAATCTGTTATCTGCTATATCTGTTAAGTTGATATATTCAGTCTGTTATTGACATAATCTGAATTCGTTATGAATAATTGACATGTATATTAGGCGTGGACATAAATGGTAAATTATTAATTAATTGGCCACAAAGATAAACATGGCTAACTCGAGGTTAGAATGAGTTTGCGACGTAATTCTGCCCGGAACCGCCCGACACATCCAGTGGCCGAAAACAATAGGTTCTAATGTGAGAAGTTAGTCATAACGTGCTTGAAACCCGAGGTTAGACTCAGTTTGTGACAGAAATCTGCCCGGAACCAACCGGCCTAACCAGTAGCCGCAAACTGTCAGTCTAATGTTAGAGGTCTGGGCATTAATATTTAATTAATGAAAATCTGAGATAAATATGATGTCTAAAACGTGTTGGGCGGATAGGGTTAAACCCACTAGACTGATGAATTTAATAAATCTGTTCTGTGAATCTGTAGGCCCAATTACAAAGTTAGACAAATCTATAAGTCTGTTGATCTGTAACTGGTTAATCGGTAAGTCTTTTAAATCTGTATATCTGATCCGTTAGTCTGAAAACTTGTCTGTGAACTAGTTGATCTGAATTCAGTATGTCTGAACTTGTAAACAAGTTAATCTGAAATCTGTTAGTCTGGGGACACAAGGATAGGAAGGGAATTACTTGTGTCATCTGTTGTTTGGGACCCATATTAGTCAGCAACCCTTTCTGGTATCAAAACTTTGACCCAACAGTAGGTAGGGTCTGGGCATGCTTACTGAACTAATTATAAGCGGTTCATTCTGATAATGGCGAGGGGTGTTGATGGTGTGTTCCAACCGGGTCATGTGCGTGCATGGATCCCGGTCTGCCTCTGAGGATGTAAGTCGCCGTGACATCTGTAAATAGGTCTGTGCCAATTGGTTGTCACTTTAGGGAGTGATACACCCTACTGTGGGGCCGACACAGGGTATTTATGTTTAGGGAGCCGATCGCTTGGGGTAGGGTTTTAGGGTACACTAAGTTCTGTCTGTTTCTGTTGGTACCGTCTGTTTCCGTTGGGTGGCAACACACGTCTGTTTCTGCGTGGTACCGTTTGTTCGGGTGGTAAAGGCCCAATTACTAGTGTACACCTAATTCTACATTCTGTTTCCATAGGGATTAATCCGTCTGTTTCTGTTCGGGTGGTAAAGGCCCATTATTAATATTCTGCTTCTGTCAGTTTCTGTTCGGGTGGAAAAGGCCCATTATCAGCATTCTGCTTCTGTCTGTTTCTGTTCGGGTGGTAAAGGCCCATTATTAGCATTCTGTTTTTGTCTGTTTCTGTTGGGGTGGTAAAGGCCCATTACTTGCATTCTCTTCTGTGGAAATTATTCTGTACCTGTTTCTGTTTCAGTTTAGACATTAGGGTGACACCTAATTCTGTTATACTAGTATTAGTGCAGAGAAGTGTAAAGAAATAGCTTATGTCATTCTGTTCTTCTGTTATATCCGTTACACCTGTTACTGTTATCTCTCATCCATTTTTATTTTCATGTCATGTTATTATTATCTGTTCATAACTGAAAATCACTGGACTTGCCAGACTTTTTGTCTAACCCTTGTTGTTTAGCCTCCTTTCTTCCGTCCCCCCCCCCCCCCCCCCCGCAGGTTTGGTAGAAGGGAGTACTCTAACTCGATCCAGATTTCTTCCGCTTGAAGTGCTTAAAGTATGGCTTGTCTCTTCTTCTGTGGGGATTATGATTTTAAACTATGCATTCTGAAGGCTTTTGTACAAGACTGATATTTTGTGCTCGAATTCTGATATTGTGATTTGAAAGGATGTAACCAAGCTTATTTCGGTTTCTGTTGTAATAAAGTTATAAAATTTTCATGTACTGTTTTATCTGTCTTGTAAGTTTCTGTTCTGTTTACTAAAATGCTGCACCAAAGTTAAGGCATTCCCTTTGTGAGTGACCTTAATGGAGGTGGGGTGTTACAATTGCAGCATCAACCTACAAGTAAGATAAGTCAACACCTCAAATTCTGATGATACTAGGAATTTATTCAAAGCTTTAGGTAACTCAGATCAAACAAAAGAGAGTGAAGTATAAAATATCATAGATAATGATAAAAATGACGTACTCTCTTGACGACTTTCAAACAAAAATATCTTAGAAACGTACTTGACACTAATTAGGTGGATAATATTACTTACATACTGGTTAGAAGATGGAAAATAAATGGAACGATATGGAAGGTAATGGAAGCAAGGCTTTTCAATTTTTCAAATATTTTTGTAATGTTGAGATTGTGAATGTATTATTAAAAGCCTTCAGCTAAAATTTGAATGGCAACAACTATTATTTCAGAAAAGTATTGCAAAAAAAATTCTCTGCTTTTTTTTTCTTTTTGGAAACTTAAAAATATAAAATGTCCGGCCTACTCAAACTCTGGAAGTATAATCTATTGTGAAGAATTGTGTTAACATGGCTCTACAAATACGAAGTGGACATAATGGCTGAGTTGCTTCTCTAATGCACAACTAAAACTCAATGGAACTCTATTAAATGTAGCACTCTACAAGCAAAGGACACCAACAAATTAACATGAGTCCAACCTCCCGCCAGTGCCAACTTCAATAATCGCAACATCAATATACAAGTAAGATAAGTTAACACCTCAAATTCTAATGACACTAGGAATTTTTCAAAGCTTTAGGTAACTCAGATCAAACAAAAGAGAGTGAAGTATTAAATATCATAGATAATGATAAAAATGACGCAATCTCTTAACGACTTCCAAACAAAAATATCTTAGAAACATACTTGACACTAGTTGGGTGGATAATATAACTTACATACTGGTTAGAAGATGGAAAATAAATAGACGATATGGAAGGTAATGGAAGCGAGGCTTTTCAAATTTTCAAATGTTTATGTAATGTTGAGATTGAGAATGTATTATTAAATGCCTTCAGTTAAAATTTGAATGGCAAGAACTATTATTTCCGAAAAGTGTTCCAAAAAAAAATTCTTTGCTTTTTCTTTTTCTTTTTGGAAACTTATAGATATAAAATGTCTGGCCTACTCAAACTCAGGAATGTAAATTTAGTTAATGATAAGTACACTGGCACCGAACTTGCTTCATCTAATAATGCTAGCTTTGGTCATTTCTTTTAACAGGAGATTTGCTGATAATATGAGCGACTGATCTTTCAGATATTAAAATGAACTGCATATTTCACAATTTGAAAGTACATAATATCTGCACCATACACCTTAACTAAAGCTAAATCTACTAGCACATCATCAATATTGCACGATGTAAGTTGCAGAGGCATTATTAATAGGGGCGAATAAAGACTGACTACAATGATGTACACAGTAGTCAAAGATGAATAAAACATATTTGGTATTTCAGATTAACTCGGAGACCCTTAGAGTTAGATCATCGCACATTTGTGCATTGCTCTTAGAAGTTTTATAGCGACAGATGTGTGAAAAAATATAGCAGCAATGTACAGCACCACTGCTCCAGTGGTTCAGCATTGATCCATGAGGTCACATTCTTGGACCCCGCGCAGCTGTAATTTGTACCAATGGACATATGTTGACATATAGTATTCTACGACTACTACTATCTAAGAATCGTATGCCGAGTTCACAAAAAGCCATACGTGGTGTTTACATTAATGATTCTTCTCATTTTTTTGTGATCAATTTAGCAATAGGAAAAATTTCTAGCTATTTGTCTTGTTTAAATTTCTCAAATATTTTGCTGTGTTATTAGCCTAGGGCATTCTATATGTCCAGGATGGCACTGCTCCTACCCTAAAATACTAAACCCTAGATTTAACTAGGTTGGGAAGCATACTATCTGCTATCAAACAATTCCAAGAAAATAAAAGGAAACCACACAAATTCAGACAACAATTAGAAAGGCAACGAATAAAACAAAAATAAAACTACCAACACAAATTCAGAGGCAGTCCAGACTACGACGGCGGTGGAGTAAGAAAGCGTTCAGAATCGATTGAGGCAGCAACTGCGGTGGCTCTGAAAGATGGGTTATGTTGGAATAACCGGAAAATCGAACTGCGGAAACTGCGAATTTGAATTTTACGGGGAAAATCAGGGGAAACCGTATCAATTTTTATCGGTGGAAACCGTATCCGTTTTCATCGGACGAAATCAGGGGAAACCGGAAAATCGAATCAGACTTATCGTTGAAAGATTGGGGATCCGCAAGTGTGACTGGTGATAATAAAAAAGAAAAGGAAGGGTTAGAAAGGAGGGGTACGGGAAATTACCATCTTACCCACCGAGTGCAGATATTGTAACGGTAAGAACCATTGTAACCAGTTATAACGCTAATAAACATTATAAATTAGTAAAAAATATAACCGTTACTAATAGGACCCGCGGAATTGTTATAAAATAGCATGTTTGGTGTAGTGTAAAGTTTATTTTTTACGCTGTAGTCGTAGGCACCAAGGAGACGACTGGACGTTGTGAGGTTTACGATGGACCGGAACCATCGCCTAAAGAATGCCCTCTCGATGACATACCTGTCACATACAAATAACTTTAAAAGATAACAATAACATTATATTAAAATTTATTTTACAGTTAACTTACACAAACGAAATAAGTTGCTAAATAAATGACATAAAACAAAATGAAATTGTTTATATCTATATTAGATTGGATCTGATGTTATATGGGGTAACATATTACATTGCAGTTTTAAGTTAAATAAATAGAAAAAACTGCATATGGGTTTAAAGATGTAAATAATGATCATAATTTTCAAAAAATTAATAGAGTTACATTACAACTAGAAAGATAATACCCATCATCTGCATTAGTCATCATCATCTTATGATTCAGAATCAGTCTTAGATTCTGTGATATCTTCCTCTGCAATCTTGAACGCTTCGACCAAAATATTTGCCTCATCTATCAAAGATCCAAAATCTGCATGATTGTCTTCAATTATTATTTCATTGTTCTTCTTGAGATCTTCCTTATAGTCTCCTTCTTTTGGAATATTCTTCCCATCGAACATCAATATGACCTTTGTTTTAAAAACTGCCGACCAATCTTCTTTATCTCTTTTTAGATACGAGTAAAAAGCGTAATAAACTTGAAATGCTTGTTCGGCTAGTACAAAAGGATCATACTTGTAATAGTGCGATGTATGCTTTATTTCAATAAGATTACAATCCTTATGCACATTAATCCTAGAACCTAGAACATTGCTAAACCAATTGCATTTAAATAGAAACACCTCCTCAGCGGGTCGTGAGAAATATGCTAGTTGCAAAATTTGCATTTAAACGCCATAAAAATCATTTATGTGATTTTCTAAATCATCACGGCCTTTAACGAATACACCTGTATTGTTCGTTAGTTTCTCAGCACCGTATTCTTTGGTGTTAAACTTATATCCATTAACAAAGTATATTGGATATGTCTTGGCCACTCTCTTTGGTCCCATTGCAAGATGTTTCAATCCTTCATCAATAACACAATTTCTGGCTTCGTAAACATAATTTGTAAACCAAGCAAAAAATTCTTTACCAAGATCTCCGTCTGGATGTTCACATTCATATACGTTGTATATATGAATAAAATATTACGTTAGATTATACACACGCAAGCATGTAGAAATGAATCAAGCACTAATTGATAATTCAGATTACCTACCAAAAAGTGCAATTTCAGCCCAATTTAGAAAAATATAAGTGTAGCATACATGAAGATCTTTATCGTCTATCCATACGTCTACACATTTCCCAAAAGGTCGACCATGTTGTCTAAAAATAGACAACACTATTTGAGACGATTCTTGTTAATCTCCTTCTTCATTTCGAGGAACACTTCCAAATGATATATTCACATGATCACTAAAATAATAAGAGAAAAAGAACGAAGCTTCTTCTTCGATGTAAGACTTACATATCGAATCTTCAACTCATGCTTTTTGTATCACTTTTTTATTTAGATGATTCAGATATCTATGCAAAATTAATTTACATTATTTCATATTTTAAGTGCAATTAAATAAATAGGTAATATGCTTATACATACCTCTCAAATGGATGCATCCATCCATATTGGATGGGACCTGGAAGTCGTGCTTCAGTTGGGAGTTGAACAGGTAAATGCTCCATTACATTTTAAAACCAGAAGGAATTTTTTTCTCTAATTTGCAGAGCAATATAGGAATATCTACTTCAAGTTTACATAAACGTTGCATTTTTAAAGTAGTCGAACAAAGCTATTTGTAAAATATACTAAGCTCTGTTACTACCTTCCAAACTTTTAACGACAACAGTTCTTTGAGCATAACGGGAAAAAGGTGCTCCGTCATAATGTGACAGTTGTGACTTTTCATTTTGCTCAATTTACCATTTTTGAAATCAACACATCTATGAAGGTTTGATGAAATCATTTCAGGAAATCTTAACCCTTCAACCCATTTTAACATAACTTTAATTTGATTATTATCAAATTCATAACATGTTTTGAGTTTTTTGTTGTCATTTGGTTTCATACGAAGCTTGGGACATTTACATAAGTCTTCTATATCGCGCCTTGATTTCAAATCATCTTTAGTCTTCCCTTTGACATTCAAAATAGTGTTAAAGACATTGTCCAATACATTTTCTCATTGTGCATCACATCAATATTAGATGAAGCAGAAGATGTTTCCAATACGGCAACTCCCAAAAATAGACTATTTGCACCAATTGTGAATAGTAGATTTGCCTTCAATTTCTATTTGAACTCCAGGTTCATTTATCTTTGGATAATCCTTAACTATTTCATATATGTCTTCGCTAGACCATATCGTTGGTGGTTGTCTGGTTTCTGCTCCATTACTTAAAAAAAAATTGTCTACTCTGAAAGGATGATATATTTACATAGAGAAAACATCGATGATAGTCAAACCATGAAATTCTTTATCATACGGTAAGTAAAACGCTCGTGTTTCCTCCATGCAATATGGACATGCTAGACGACCAGCAGTATTCCATCCTGAAAGCATTGCATAGACAGGAAAATCACTTATAGTCCACAACAAAGTAGCAAACATACAAAAAAAAATTCATCTTTGAAACATTGTATGCATCTACTCCTTCATGGCACAAAGTTTTTAATTCTACAATCAACGGTTGTAAATAAACATCAATTCCTTATGTCTGATCGTCGGGGCCCGGAACAACAACAGTAAGAAACATATATTGCGTTTTCATACACATCCATGGAGATAAATTATAAGGTGTGATGATAATGGTTCATAATGATTATTTAGCACCAAATTGAAAAAATGGTGAAAACCCATCTGTACATAATCCTATTCTAAAATTACAACTCTCCGCTGTAAAATTAGTGTAACGAACTGGGATTTTCGACTCCGAAAATCAACATCAAACTACCGTGTTGACCATTCAGACATCGAACATTCCAGATCATTGATAGAAATAAGTTAGGGGGTGAGAATAGATAAGATAGAAATATTAGAATAGAAGAAGAAGAATCAAAACAGCACAGAGTCTCACATCGCAGCGGAACAAAATATAATACAGAAATAAATCTTTATTGAAAGCTTTAAAAATACTTACAGTATCATAGTACATCACACACTGGGACAGTTATAATAGCCTATTCCCATACACAACACACAACGGAATAGTAGCTATATAATATCATATGTCTGAACGTCTCCAGCTCGTCTTTGGAGTTCACAGCATTTGGTAACCTGAACCTGTACAACCCGGGCTAACCCGAGCATTTACAAAACACCGGGTCAGTCTGGTGAACCAGAGTGAGACAAACTCGCACGGTATTAGGGGTAAATCATCCAACATGATTTTTAAAGTTCAAAATCTTCCCAAAAGAAAAGGATAATCGTAAGACCAAATCCACACATAAACACGGACGGTTTTTACCTTACGATAACCCAAAACAGTTTGAAACCAATATCTTGTCTGATATTATAATAATGTCTAAATACAAGTAAATATCAATCTAGTGGAACGCTTGCATCTCATGCTCCACATATATAGTATACAATTAAAACCCCAGGCGCTTATTGGAGATTGGATTCTGACCTTGACAAGGTATGGGACCACCTGCCGATGATGTATCTCTAGAGGCGAATACACCTGGGTTCAACAAGAACGTCTTGCAACCCGGCCCACACATGACCGACCACTCATTTCTCTTGAGCGTATCAAATGTATATCACCAACGGTTGGACTCAAACCACCGTTCCCGAATGGGCAGAATCGATAGAGTAAGAAACAAAAGGAATTTCTCTAGATAGGTGATTATACACCCTAATGGGAGCGACCCACATAGCCATGCTGCCTGCCCGATTTCTGTCATCTCCCGGTTGATGAGGCTTGAGGCAAGAATTTCTTTTCGAACATCTGGCCACCATTCACTTTGAATACCACATCGTCAGATCCATCAGATACCACTAATTGACGTCCACAAAACAATACTCTAGTTGGGAGCTAACCAACTATAGCACGTTTGAAAGAAATCAACGTACGTGATCTTTGGGAAATACTCTGTCAGGCACTCGTCTATACAAGTCATCTAGGAACAGGATGAACTGAAGGTACTCTCCTACTGCATCTCATATAGGAATCACCCCATGGATCAGTAACGAGAAGTTCTTGCAACCCGTAGATTCCAACCACGACAGAACCACAATACATCTCTGGCTGCAGACCAGAGATTATTAGCAGTCCTTCCGTTTATGAAAAACTACGGTCTTCGATACTCCATCTCGATCATCTTCAAATATCTCCACGTATTTGCTGGTCGGAATGGTTTTCGAATATAAATTCGATCTCGGTCTTTCCGTACCAACAATCGTGTTGGACAAGTTTGATAGTCAGTGTTTTAACTATCAAAATAAACAGTGTTTTGACCATGAACATACGATGAGTTCACTGGTTCAGTATTCAGCATTACTTGGCCTTTTAATTTAAAACAAATGTACATTCAAAACTCATAAATATTTTTGATATTATAAACATAACTCTACATTTTACCTTAAACAAACTCATTCTTAATACTTAGAAAATCACATATTATATCCAGGTCTCTATTTCCACTTTTAAAGCATGCGCCACACTATTATCAAATACTGGGAAATCAATTCAACTTCTTACACGTAAAACAGCGTTGCAAAATCCTTTATTCCATTCTTGAAACGATAATCAATATCTATTTGTATAAAATAAAAATCGACCTTATACTTCCTTTCTAAATCGGGGTTATTGTTATAGTTCACGAAACTCCTTTTCTTCCCTTTTTCACTTCGGAATTCTCGTATATATAAATTCCCAATTTCCACTAAACGTTGCACTATTATTTCTTTAAAGGAAATAATACATTTCCACCAACCCCTTTTACCAATTACAACTAATATCATCTTCGGATAATCTTGTTGTTGTTCAAGTTGGGGTATTTTAATTATCTCTCAGACCTTGATCAACAACGTTCATATCTTCAGATAGATACAAGTCGTAATCCAAAACCAATATTTGTATTCTAATATCAAAAACAATTCCAATTTACTATCTTATTCAAAATACAGTTTCAGACAACCCGCTTATTCTTTGGAAAATCTCTTTATCGGATATAACCACTATTTCTTATTTTAATAATTAAGTAACCCTTTATAAACACCACTTTTAATCTTTACCAAATTCAGTTCCACCAATCCCTTTTTAAATACTTTCGACCATTTCCCCATTTAAACTCTTATTTCAATTCCCTATCTTTACTTGATCAGAATTTCAAGTAACGTCAATTTAGAATTGACGATATAACACCTCATCACTTTATATAAACCATATTCAAATAAATCTTGGTTTAATCTAAACTCTTTCTATTTCCCCTTCTCCTTTACTAAATTTGAATGAGTAAACATTAAATTAAACTATCGCTTAAACTCCATTTAAAATCTCGTCGTTTAACTCAAGCTTAAATTAAACATATTCATAACTCCTTTCACCATTCACTTAGAATTCACTCCTATTTCAATTGCCTTTTATGTGAATTTCAATTAAAAGGTAATACTCTAAAGCTTTTAAAAATAATAATAATTCACTTCGACCGCTGCTACCAAAATGGTAAATTTCTTTATTCACTAAAATAATAATTTCCCCTTTTTTTTATCCTGTTAAAATTAAACAAATATCATTTAGACTACTTACTTTGATTAATCCAATCAAACTAACTCAATTACAAACTACGGTTGAAAATGGCCAATTTAGTTAACTCTAAACACGGTTATCTCGTTAACCGATTCTAATCATTTTCTTTAAAATTAATTAAGAATGTAATTAATTTAAATATTCCATTTAATTATTTCTTAATGAACAAATCTCCAAATTTAACCATTTGGTTAATTTCTAACTACTTACATATAAATCTGATTTAGCATCAGAATTTACCTTATAATTGACAATAAATTATAAATTTAAATAATAAATAATAAATATTTATCTTCTTTTAAAATTATCGTTCAAACTAAAATATATTTCCAATTATAGGATAAGTTTTAAAATCTTCAGCTCTGCTGATCTGCTTGACGGTAATTCAACACTTTAAAATAATTGATTTCATCGGCCGAATTGCCAAATACCTCAACCAATATCACTAATTGGTTTAACTGAACAGATGTTGGGTTTAAAATCAAAAATCAGATCAATCGATGTCACTTAACTGATAATATCCATATGGTAAATAACAACTATTCACCATCAGCCAATTTTCCAAACAATTCAATCAGATGAACAATTCAAACCATTTAACACGTTTAGAAATAAACGTGACCAACAAGGTAAGTACCCTTATCGGATCCAATCGTTGAAACACTATTTGGTATTTAATTGGGATTAAATACAGTTTATTTTCAGCAGTTAAATCAATAGATAAATTTATACTAGCAACCAGTCAATCGTCAGCAAGCAGAGCACACAAAATAACAACCCAATTTATATAAAATATAAATGGGTAAAGCTGAGTGAGATTTACTCACCTCGATTGGAATCTGACGATAAAACTGTCTGGTTTTGATTAGATTGACGTTTAATTCAAATAAAAATTCCAGTCACTTCAGATCTAGGCTTGGCCTGCTCCATCTCGAAGTACTCTCCTCCACGGTCCCAACGCAACTGACCGTCTGCAAATCCGACAACGTACGATAGAGAAATCATCAAAACAAGTTTATAAAAGAAATTTAAATTTTAAACCATTGATTACTTTTAAATTCTGATGGGCCATACCTTTAAAATCCTTCAGCCCAAACACAACTAACCCGACCCGCTTCCCCTGATTAAAACCCTACACCTCACCGTAACCCTTAATTCATTTCATACGGCCGCCTCTTAATTTCCCAAAACCCAAATCAACGAAACCCTAAATCCCTTTTTGCCACTTCGAGCCATACGGCGTCGCCCCTCCTCCGTCCGCCCAGATCTAGTAGTGTCGCACTCCCTCCGACTATCTTCAATTCGCTCGGCCCGATCCCTCCCCAACACGCGTTCAACGAACACCAGGCACTCCAGCACACGTTCGACGATGTGCCCTTCTTCATACTTAAGCTAAGTTTTACTTTCCTTGATTTTAAAATTGCTGTAATACTTTGATTTGATTTTCTTTTGGTTCGACTTGGTTCTTGAAATTTGTTTGAATGAATATGGGTATTTATAGTTGCGGTTCACTCTTAGATAAGATTCAACGTCTATCACTGCCCTGAATTGTTATTTCAATGGAAATTCGATTATGTCCTTAAGATTTTTGCGTACTGGTTTTGGTGTAGGATTTTCCCCACTTATTGATTTGTTCGAAATGAGTTCTGACCGACTGTAGATTAGATAGGCTGGCTATGAAATGTTAATTCGAATCAGAAATTTGAAACCTATAGATTAGATTTGATTTCCATTTTTAAATGCATGAACAGTGAGTTTTGTATCACCGATTTACTGTGCATGCATGTGCATTAATTGTTTGATTTAGCCATACGACTTTGTGTACTCATATCAGTCCTTCCTTCTTAGCTGTTTATCTATGTCTTGTTATTTCAGATCAGAGATTTTTAAACTGAACATATATTTTATGGTACCGTTCTGCATATGGCTTCACTGTACATGCTAGCTGTAAAATCTGTATACACTGAATTTGATTTATATAAAATATATATATACATATAGTCAGTATCCTTCTAGCTATTCTCTTAGCTTTTCTTTTACAATATTAGCCCCACTGTTCAGATTTTAATGTATGAGAGATTTCTTTAACTGTTATGAATTGTCTTGTCTTGCTGTATATACATTTATCAGTTTTTTTTCCTCTTTTTTTCTTTCCTCTTTCCTAAAGTAATCCCTGATGTTCTGATGGTGTGTTGCAACATATCCAGTTATTCCCTGTGCACACCATGTAACTTATTTGTCTAATTGTTAATTTGAGTTGCTAAGTATTTGATGCTTCTCATTTTTGGTTGGCCTATGACTTGCCGCGCACCATTTCATGTAGCAAACCAGTTTCATTACATTATCTTATCAGCTGTTAGCATGATGGGCTTGCTTTTTTTTTTATTTTTTTTTTTTTTTTTTTTTTTTTTTTTTTATGTACAGTCCTGTCTATGATCTTTCCCTTTTTAATGGGTTTCTCTCCTTTCTTCTTCGCAGATCAAAGTTGATGAGAAGGATTCAAATGCACTTATCTTGGGAAGGAACGAGCATGCAAAGAATATTTTATATGAATTATTCTGTCAAATTTTGCTTTGCATTGTACATTGTAAAGTTAGTATATATAAAAATATGCATATACTGTTTGTTCCTGTGCTCCAGGATTTGTTGGTGTATATAAATAGATATGATCTTCTTTTAGCTGTCCATGATCATGTTTTAGCTTGCTTTAGCTATTGATGTATACGTTCAGTTTCTTTCATGTTTATGTTGCGGAATATAAAATATTGTTGCTTTAGCTATTGATATATAATCACATATATAGTTTACGTTCAGCTATTGATGTATATGTTCAGTTTGTTTCGGTTACTTTCATGTTTATGTACAAGAATTTCTAACAAGGCAAATATATAAAAGTGCTGCATATAAACAAAATATACTCTTTGTATTCTTTATACATCTTATAAATGTCTACATATTATTCATTAAATTCAAAAAGTTAAATCTAACTGAAATAAATAAATAGATGTCATTGTATTTACTGAAACAACGACTTCCAAGTTCATTCAGTGGAGTATTCAAAACTCAACTTTTTACAAATTCTGGTTTTAAATATTCTATTTACATAAAACTGTTCAATATTTAAAATAAATCGTTATAATTAATATAATATATATATATTCAAACTCTATTTAAATAAATTCGATTAAAAATCCATTACATTTCAAATATAATATAGAATCTGATTTAAATATTCGAATTTAAATGGCAGAAAAATTAGGGTCGTTACATTCTTCCCCCTTTAGAATAATTTCGTCCTCGAAATTGTAAAGTAAGGAGAATATTCCGAATCGTATTATTTTTAAAATCATTACTGTTGAATTAAATTCAAAAATGAATTTGAACTATAAAATTTTCAAGAATTTCGCCAGCACCTCTGCTGCATGGCTGGATCGATACGACTACAACGGCTATTCTGGGTCCCAACTTCTTCGAAAGGAAAATCCAAAATTCAAATGGCAACCCACTTCGTTTGAATCCCAATTTATTTATCCAATAAATTTTTAAACCCCAATTCATTCAAGTTCGCTCACTTTGAATTCATTCTTACATGGGTTTTTCTTAACCAGGCTCAGTTTTTTTTCTCTCATATTGTATTCAATCAACAAATTCAATTTTATTTCAAAATTCAAATTTGATTTCGAATCAAATCAATCAGAACAAACAACCAAGCACCCATCATCACTATAGAAAATAAATCCCTTTTCTATATAAAAATATATATTGGGTAAAATTATTTCATTTACACTTTCTTTAAAACAATATCGTATCCATTCACTAGTTCACTGCTTTTCAAAACTTGAACCAGTCAAATAACACAATACAAAACATCTTTATATAGAATTTTACAAATACGCTCTCATATATATATATATACACACACACTCAAACCCAATCTAGGGTGTTACTAACCCCATCTCTATTGAGTTATACCACAGAGCCAAGGTTACTACTCAACCAATAGCTCTGATACCACTGTAACGAACTGGGATTTTCGACTCCGAAAATCAACATCAAACTACCGTGTTGACCATTCAAACATCGAACATTCCAGATCATTGATAGAAAGAAGTTAGGGGGTGAGAATAGATAAGATAGAAATATTAGAATAGAAGAAGAAGAATCAAAACAGCACAGAGTCTCACATCGCAGCGGAACAAAATATAATACAGAAATAAATCTTTATTGAAAGCTTTAAAAATACTTACAGTATCAGAGTACATCACACACTGGGACAGTTATAATAGCCTGTTCCCATACACAACACACAGCGGAATAATAGCTATATAATATCATATGTCTGAACGTCTCCAACTCGTCTTTGGAGTTCACAGCATTTGGTAACCTGAACCTGTACAACCCGGGCTAACCCGAGCATTTACAAAACACCGGGTCAGTCTGGTGAACCAGAGTGAGATAAACTCGCACAGTATTAGGGGTAAATCATCCAACATGATTTTTAAAGTTCAAAATCTTCCCAAAAGAAAAGGATAATCATAAGACCAAATCCACACATAAACACGGACGGTTTTTACCTTACGATAACCCAAAACAGTTTGAAACCAATATCTTGTCTGATATTATAATAATGTCTAAATACAAGTAAATATCAATCTAGTGGAACGCTTGCATCTCATGCTCCACATATATAGTATACAATTAAAACCCCAGGCGCTTATTGGAGATTGGATTCTGACCTTGACAAGGTATGGGACCACCTGCCGATGATGTATCTCTAGAGGCGAATACACCTGGGTTCAACAAGAACGTCTTGCAACCCGGCCCACACATGACCGACCACTCATTTCTCTTGAGCGTATCAAATGTATATCACCAACGGTTGGACTCAAACCACCGTTCCCGAATGGGCAGAATCGATAGAGTAAGAAACAAAAGGAATTTCTCTAGATAGGTGATTATACACCCTAATGGGAGCGACCCACATAGCCATGCTGCCTGCCCGATTTCTGTCATCTCCCGGTTGATGAGGCTTGAGGCTAGAATTTCTTTTCGAACATCTGGCCACCATTCACTTTGAATACCACATCGTCAGATCCATCAGATACCACTAATTGACGTCCACAAAACAATACTCTAGTTGGGAGCTAACCAACTATAGCACGTTTGAAAGAAATCAACGTATGTGATCTTTTGGAAATACTCTGTCAGGCACTCGTCCATACAAGTCATCCAGGAACAGGATGAACCGAAGGTACTCTCCTACTGCATCTCATATAGGAATCACCCCATGGATCAGTAACGACAAGTCCTTGCAACCCGTAGATTCCAACCACGAAAGAACCACAATACATCTCCGGCTACAGACCAGAGATTATTAGCAGTCCTTCCGTTTATGAAAAACTACGGTCTTCGTTACTCCATCTCGATCATCTTCAAATATCTCCACGTATTTGCTGGTCGGAATGGTTTTCGAATATAAATTCGATCCCGGTCTTTCCGTACCAACAATCGTGTTGGACAAGTTTGATAGTCAGTGTTTTAACTATCAAAATAAACAGTGTTTTGACCATGAACATACGATGAGTTCACTGGTTCAGTATTCAGCATTACTTGGCCTTTTAATTTAAAACAAATGTACATTCAAAACTCATAAATATTTTTGATATTATAAACATGACTCTACATTTTACCTTAAACAAACTCATTCTTAATACTTAGAAAATCACATATTATATCCAGGTCTCTATTTCCACTTTTAAAACATGCGCCACACTATTATCAAATACTGGGAAATCAATTCAACTTCTTACACGTAAAACAGCGTTGCAAAATCCTTTATTCCATTCTTGAAACGATAATCAATATCTATTTGTATAAAATAAAACTCGACCTTATACTTCCTTTCTAAATCGGGGTTATTGTTATAGTTCACGAAACTCCTTTTCTTCCCTTTTTCACTTCGGAATTCTCGTATATATAAATTCCCAATTTCCACTAAGCGTTGCACTATTATTTCTTTAAAGGAAATAATACATTTCCACCAACCCCTTTTACCAATTACAACTAATATCATCTTCAGATAATCTTGTTGTTGTTCAAGTTGGGGTATTTTAATTATCTCTCAGACCTTGATCAACAACGTTCATATCTTCAGATAGATACAAGTCGTAATCCAAAACCAATATTTGTATTCTAATATCAAAAACAATTCCAATTTACTATCTTATTCAAAATACAGTTTCATACAACCCGCTTATTCTTTGGAAAATCTCTTTATCGGATATAACCACTATTTCTTATTTTAATAATTAAGTAACCCTTTATAAACACCACTTTTAATCTTTACCAAATTCAGTTCCACCAATCCCTTTTTAAATACTTTCGACCATTTCTCCCTTTGAACTCTTATTTCAATTCCCTATCTTTACTTGATCAGAATTTCAAGCAACGTCAATTTAGAATTGACGATATAACACCTCATCACTTTATATAAACCATATTCAAATAAATCTTGGTTTAATCTAAACCCTTTCTATTTCCACTTCTCCTGTACTTAATTTGAATGAGTAAACATTAAATTAAACTATCGCTTAAACTCCATTTAAAATCTCGTCGTTTAACTCAAGCTTAAATTAAACATATTCATAACTCCTTTCACCATTCACTTAGAATTCACTCCTATTTCAATTGCCTTTTATGTGAATTTCAATTAAAAGGTAATACTCTAAAGCTTTTAAAAATAATAATAATTCACTTCGACCGCTGCTACCAAAATGGTAAATTTCTTTATTCACTAAAATAATAATTTCCCCTTTTTTTATCCTGTTAAAATTAAACAAATATCATTTAGACTACTTACTTTGATTAATCCAATCAAACTGACTCAATTACAAACTACGGTTGAAAATGGCCAATTTAGTTAACTCTAAACACGGTTATCTCGTTAACCGATTCTAATCATTTTCTTTTAAATTAATTAAGAATGTAATTAATTTAAATATTCCATTTAATTATTTCTTAATGAACAAATCTCCAAATTTAACCATTTGGTTAATTTCTAACTACTTACATATAAATCTGATTTAGCATCAGAATTTACCTTATAATTGACAATAAATTATAAATTTAAATAATAAATATTTATCTTCTTTTAAAATTATCGTTCAAACTAAAATATATTTCCAATTATAGGATAAGTTTTAAAATCTTCAGCTCTGCTGATCTGCTTGACGGTAATTCAACACTTTAAAATAATTGATTTCATCGGCCATATTGCCAAATACCTCAACCAATATCACTAATTGGTTTAACTAAACAGATGTTGGGTTTAAAATCAAAAATCAGATCAATCGGTGTCACTTAACTGATAATATCCATATGGTAAATAACAACTATTCACCATCAGCCAATTTTCCAAACAATTCAATCAGATGAACAATTCAAACCATTTAACACGTTTAGAAATAAACGTGACCAACAAGGTAAGTACCCTTATCGGATCCAATCGTTGAAACACGATTTGGTATTTAATTGGGATTAAATACAGTTTATTTTCCGCAGTTAAATCAATAGATAAATTTATACTAGCAACCAGTCAATCGTCAGCAAGCAGAGCACACAAAATAACAACCCAATTTATATAAAATATAAATGGGTAAAGCTGAGTGAGATTTACTCACCTCGATTGGAATCTGACGATAAAACTGTCTGGTTTTGATTAGATTGACGTTTAATTCAAATAAAAATTCCAGTCACTTCAGATCTAGGCTTGGCCCGCTCCATCTCGAAGTACTCTCCTCCACGGTCCCAACGCAACTGACCGTCTGCAAATCCGACAACGTACGATAGAGAAATCATCAAAACAAGTTTATAAAAGAAATTTAAATTTTAAACCATTGATTACTTTTAAATTCTGATGGGCCTTACCTTTAAAATCCTTCAGCCCAAACACAACTAACCCGACCCGCTTCCCCTGATTAAAACCCTACACCTCACCGTAACCCTTAATTCATTTCATACGGCCGCCTCTTAATTTCCCAAAACCCAAATCAACGAAACCCTAAATCCCTTTTTGCCACTTCGAGCCATACGGCGTTGCCCCTCCTCCGTCCGCCCAGATCTAGTAGTGTCGCACTCCCTCCGACTATCTTCAATTCGCTCGGCCCGATCCCTCCCCAACACGCGTCCGACGAACACCAGGCACTCCAGCACACGTTCGACGATGTGCCCTTCTTCATACTTAAGCTAAGTTTTACTTTCCTTGATTTTAAAATTGCTGTAATACTTTGATTTGATTTTCTTTTGGTTCGACTTGGTTCTTGAAATTTGTTTGAATGAATATGGGTATTTATAGTTGCGGTTCACTCTTAGATAAGATTCAACGTCTATCACTGCCCTGAATTGTTATTTCAACGGAAATTCGATTATGTCCTTAAGATTTTTGCGTACTGGTTTTGGTGTAGGATTTTCCCCACTTATTGATTTGTTCGAAATGAGATCTGACCGACTGTAGATTAGATAGGTTGGCTATGAAATGTTAATTCGAATCAGAAATTTGAAACCTATAGATTAGATTTGATTTCCATTTTTAAATGCATGAATAGTGAGTTTTGTATCACCGATTTACTGTGCATGCATGTGCATTAATTGTTTGATTTAGCCATACGACTTTGTGTACTCATATCGGTCCTTCCTTCTTAGCTGTTTATCTATGTCTTGTTATTTCAGATCAGAGATTTTTAAACTGAACATATATTTTATGGTACCGTTCTGCATATGGCTTCACTGTACATGCTAGCTGTAAAATTTGTATACACTGAATTTGATTTATATAAAATATATATATATATATATACATATAGTCAGTATCCTTCTAGCTATTCTCTTAGCTGTTCTTTTACAATATTAGCCCCACTGTTCAGATTTTAATGTATGAGAGATTTCTTTAACTGTTATGAATTGTCCTGTCTTGCTGTATATACATTTATCAGTTTTTTTTTCCTCTTTTTTTCTTTCCTCTTTCCTAAAGTAATCCCTGTTGTTCTGATGGTGTGTTGCAACATATCCAGTTATTCCCTGTGCACACCATGTACCTTATTTGTCTAATTGTTAATTTGAGTTGCTAAGTATTTGATGCTTCTCATTTTTGGTTGGCCTATGACTTGCCGCGCACCATTTCATGTAGCAAACCGGTTTCATTACATTATCTTATCAGCTGTTAGCATGATGGGCTTGCTTTTTTTTTTTTTTTTTATGTACAGTCCTGTCTATGATCTTTCCCTTTTAAATGGGTTTCTCTCCTTTCTTCTTCGCAGATCAAAGTTGATGAGAAGGATTCAAATGCACTTATCTTGGGAAGGAACGAGCATGCAAAGATTATTTTATATGAATTGTTCTGTCAAATTTTGCTTTGCATTGTACATTGTAAAGTTAGTATATATAAAAATATGCATATACTGTTTGTTCCTGTGCTCCAGGATTTGTTGGTGTATATAAATAGATATGATCTTCTTTTAGCTGTCCATGATCATGTTTTAGCTTGCTTTAGCTATTGATGTATACGTTCAGTTTCTTTCATGTTTATGTTGCGGAATATAAAATATTGTTTCTTTAGCTATTGATATATAATCACATATATAGTTTACGTTCAGCTATTGATGTATACGTTCAGTTTGTTTCGGTTACTTTCATGTTTATGTACAAGAATTTCTAACAAGGCAAATATATAATAGTGCTGCATATAAACAAAATATACTCTTTGTATTCTTTATACATCTTATAAATGTCTACATATTATTCATTAAATTCAAAAAGTTAAATCTAACTGAAATAAATAAATAGATGTCATTGTATTTACTGAAACAACGACTTCCAAGTTCATTCAGTGGAGTATTCAAAACTCAACTTTTTACAAATTCTGGATTTAAATATTCTATTTACATAAAACTGTTCAATATTTAAAATAAATCGTTATAATTAATATAATATATATATATATATATATATTCAAACTCTATTTAAATAACTTCGATTAAAAATCCATTACATTTCAAATATAATATAGAAAATGATTTAAATATTCGAATTTAAATGGCCGAAAAATTAGGGTCGTTACAATTAGGATAAGTTTTATCGAAATGCTTCTATGCTTCCCCATCGGACGAAAGAGCCAATGTACCTTTTTCCTCCGATCTCACCATATGCCATCTTATATGAGATGCAGTTACAGAATATGCATATAATCTTTGAAGCCTTGGAGTAATGGGTAAGTATTACGTACGTTTGTATGGAACTTCATTTTGTTTCTTTTTTCTTGGTTTATGCCCTTCATGGTTACATATTTTACAGTTTCTAAGGTTTACGTCATCTTTTCAAAACAACATGCATCCTTTTAAATATGTATCTATTTTCCAATAAGGTAAACCAAATGCCGACATAAGTTTTTTAGCATCGTAGTAATTTTCACACATTAAATTATCAGGCAGCATGTGCCTTTTTGCAGCTTGTACAATAGTTGTAAACTCAGCTTCAGTGATGTTGTATGTTGACTTCATCCGAATGTATTCATGTGTTATACCAACGGCTAAGTGCTGTTTTTACAACCATCCCAAATAGGTTTCTTAGAATTATCCAATAAATCATAAATTTTCTTAGCTTCAATACTCAATTCTTCATCATTTCCATCATCATCGTCAACTGTAACCATAGGAAATATTGATCATGCTGCATCTTCGACCATTTTGTGGGTATGGGTCGCACTAACATTTTCATTAACAACACTTTTCTACCTCAGTCCCTACAGAAGTACTTGTTACAACTTCTCCATGACGATCCCAAAAATAATACTCAGGTAAAAATCCATTTTTGCATAGATGGACTTTCACAATATCGGGTAACAAATACTTCAAATGTCTACACTTGCTACACGGACAATGAATTTCTGAATCACTTCCGTTATTACTTAAATCAAATTCAACAAAGACATTTACACCATTATAAAAATCTTCTTTTATTAAACCTCTCTGTCATCTTCTTTGGCACATCCAACTCCTCCAATCAACAAAATAATCAATCATTTCTCCTATTTGAGAAATTTAGTCACAAGTTCAAAAATTAATATTTATTTTCAAGAATACAAATTCGAAAATGCTTGTTTTTATGGTCGTACAACGCATGTATATATAATGGTTGAAAGCAAATTAATAACAATTTCATAAAGTTAAAAATAATTTCAAATATAGCACATTTTTTAATGTAACTTTTTACATGGTCAAACATCCTACTTCTCATTATAAACATAGTGAACATTTACATTTTGTATATTACTTCATCTCAAAAGATTCAACAAATTTTCGCAGCATTTCCCTTTTGTTTCCTGCCTTGTACACAAATGCATGTACGCAGGAAACATAAGAAAAAAAACCGAAATTTTGTATCGTTTGAAATGAAGTAGTATACAAAATGTAGATGCTTACTGCATTTGTAACTTGTCCAATATAAGGACAAACCTAACAAATATTGTACCGTTCATTTTTTAATTTGACATAAATGGTTATTTATATAACGATCATGTACAACAATCGTCTGACGGGACCGAAAACACTCTAGAGGATATTAGCCAATTGGATGTGCGCATTTTACTATAAAAATACAGTTTTACTACAACACAAAAATATTTTATTTATCATATTTGCTTGACGTGTCAATCAACTTAAACCTAATTTACTATTATTGTCATTTTAATAGACTCAACTAGAATTTAGACTCATGCTTTTTTGTGCATAAGTCTAAATGTGCATAATGTACTATTCCTAGCTCGTGCATTCAGTTTTTCCGATATCAGCTAACACAATACAAGAATGACATGTGCGCCACGGTACACATATACACGAATACCCACAATTATACAATAGCAAAAACCATGTTAGGGGACATATGCACAAATAGCCAAACATTATACATAAAATTTTCAGTATCACTATATCACATGAAATATGCACACAAGAGGACGTTATCACCCACACTACAATACTATTGGAACCAATTACAATCAATAGATATTAATTTTTGATTTTAAGCATATATAGTATTAGGTTAAAAATTGATTTTTAAATAAATAAAGAGATTATACCTCAAATTTCTTGCTCAATACATCAGAGGTGAAACCGGGGAGGATTGTACTGAAAGAAATCGATTTTTGAAGGTGAAAAATATAAATTTGAGGCTAGTAGGGTTAAATTTTCGTATGTTGGAAATAAGAAGAGGGAGGCAGAATTGGGGAAGAAGCACTACAACAAAAAACACTTTTCGCAACAGGCGATATCTGTTGCAGTCGACCTATTGCAACACGCCTGCGCCTGTTGGTATAGCCGAAATTGCAAAAAGTCCGCAACATTTATGGCCTGTTGCAATAAGATGTTACGATATACTTTTTTGCAACAGGCTTTTATTGTTGCAATAGATCATTTTGCAACAGTATATACTTGTTGCAATAGATCCAAAAATCTATATATATAATTTTTTTTACAACTTATAGATTTTACATATTAAATGTATTCGTTTTAGTAATAGTAATATCACAAATTGAAATAAACAATTAAAATTTTTATTTTAACAAAGTTTTAATAGTACAAACAATTACAACAAAAAATTCTACAATTTTCATACACCATTCAAGTTCCATTTCATTTCTTTTGTCATTACAGTATTCTGTTTACAATCCTGAACACTCACCAATCTTAAACAGTCACAACCCATACAATTCATACCAACAACTCATACATAACTCATTCCTAACTCATACACAAATCGCACGCAGCTGCTTTCACCACATTTATACCCACTTCATACCACATTTGTACTACAAATTCAACCGCCAAACTACTCACATACCAAACCATATGACATAATAGTTCAAACAAGCTTTTGTAGCCTAACACAAACAATCCCCAAATTCAACCCCTCGGCCAACATACAACCATTTCAGTCACCCCTCCAAGCCGCAA